>VXBH01008169.1:191735-252337 GCA_013400035.1 Rynchops niger
CGGCCTGGCCGCTGCGCCATGTTGTTGGAGAGGGACCCGCGGAGCCGCCTCCCCCCCCAACCAAATCCCCGCTACTCACCGTCCGCGCCGGGGCAGAGCAGCGGAGCCGCCGCCAGGCAGAGCAGGGCCCAGGGCCACCGCGCGGCCGTTACCGCCATGGCCCGGTCGCGAACCCGCCGGGCGACTCCGCCTCGCGACCCCCGCCCGCCAGACGGTCGGGCTCTGACGCGGGCAGCGGCCCCCCCGAGCCCCGCTCGNCCGAGCGGTGTCCGCCGGACCCGGCCTTGGCCCCGCTGGCGCCGGCTGGGCCTCTGCGGCCTGCCCCTGCGGGGCGGACGTCCCGCCCGGGGGCACCGGCTCTATGGAGCTTGTGACGGCCTCCGCCGCCGCACGCACTGGTAGCCCGCAGCCTTTCTCCCCTCCAGCCCATGGAGCAGCAACTGTGTGCCCGGAGGGAGGGCTCAGGCGAGTGTGGCTTAAAAGTGGGCTAAGGAGAGCAGGAACAGCGCTTAGGAGAAAGTTTTTGTGAAGGAGGCAATTCCATTGAATCGGTTTATTTCTATTTATAGAATACTTGCATCATTAATATTTCTACACAGTGCTTCCAGAGTCTTGATTGTAAGCCTCCTGTATAACGCTGTTTTCCGCTTCAAATTGCGTTGTGCATCCAGCGACCGCGTGGGAGAAATGACGGGAAGGGCACAAAGCCACCGGCTGACGCCCCGGGCTGGGAGGACACCCCACGAGGTGCAGAGGCCGTCGTGGCTGCAACTGGTTGATTCAGCATCAGCTCTTGCCACTTGCTCCAGGACAAGCCCTTACTCTGGGACAAGCTACCAGAAGGGTGCAGGCAGGTGCTAACGGGTTTTGGCCCCGCCGTGCAGCTGGGGATGGCTCCTGCCCAGGTTGAAGGTGACAGGCAGGGAAGCTGCCTTGGCTTCCCAGTGACAGCGTAACCTCCTCGCTGCCCCGTGCAGCAGCCGCCCAGTTCCGCTGTTGCCTATGGTGGGCCTCCATTTGGGAAGGGAACCTGGAATGTTCTGGCAGGCTGCTGCCGCTTTTGCTCGCCTTTCACCTTTCGTTCGGGTTGTGCGTGGTGTTTGCTGGTTTTCTGTGTCTACGCTGCAGCTTGGGTCAGAGGTGAGATGTTCCTATCCCTGGCAGCAGGAAGGCAATCCAACCTGTGGGGATTCAGTCTGCAGTGTAGACAGTTAGAAAAAGAGTCTGTGACTGAAGAAACCTCTGTACAGTAGGACCACCACTGCAATCTCTTTTACCCGTAGAGAACAAATTATCTCACTTTTTTTTTTTTTTAATTCCAGAGAAATTAAGTGTAAGCTATTCAATGAAGTCAAAGCAAACTTAAGTTACTGCTCATTTCATAGCTAGTAACTATTTTGTGTTGAAGTCTGGCCATTCCACAGTGAATGGAACAGCTTCTGATAGCTCTAGGCTTCTTGGATGGGCACCTTAGCATCCCATTATCAGATTTTCTGGCAATAGTAAAAGAGGAAAATTTTTAAGAATCCAGAAAATTCAGTGTCCCGCAAACTGCTTATATCCCTTTTCCAATCTGTCATCCCCAAAGACAGTCTGACAAGTTACCAAGCAATTAATGACTCCGTGGTCTTCCACAGCTTGGAGAATCTGTAGGAACCCAGTGCTCTTTGATTCCAGTATCAAATTCATAAATGATCCAGAAAAAACCCCCAAGGCAATGGATTTTCCAGTTATGTGCGCTTGCAGCCCGGAATCCTGGGCTGCATCAAAAGAAGTGTGGCCATCAAGTCGAGGGAGGGAATTCTGCCCCTCTACTCTGCTCTGGTGGGACCCCACCCTGGAGTACTGCGTCCAGCTCTGGAGTCCTCAGCACAAGGAGGACATGGACCTGTTGGAGCAAGTCCAGCGGAGGGCCATAAAGAGGATCCGAGGGCTGGAGCACCTCTGCTGTGAGGACAGGCTGAGAGAGTTGGGGCTGTTCAGCCTGGAGAAGAGAAGGCTCTGGGGAGACCTTAGAGCAACCTTCCAGTACCTAAAGGGGGCCTACAGGAAGGATGGGGAGGGACTCTTGATCAGGGAGTGTAGTGATAGGATGAGGGGTAATGGTTTTAAACTGAAAGAGGGGAGGTTTACTATTATATATTAGGAAGAAATTCTTTGCTGTGAGGGCGGTGAGACACTGGAAGAGGTTGCCCAGGGAAGTTGTGGATGCCCCATCCCTGGAAGTGTTCAAGGCCAGGCTGGGTGGTGCTTTGAGCAGCCTGGTCTAGTGGGAGGTGTCCCTGCCCATGGCAGGGGGGTTGGAACTAGGTGATCTTTAAGGTCCCTTCCAACCCGAACCATTTTGTGATTCTGTAATGCAGAACACCCCAATGAGATGGAAGAAGTTTTGTATCTTGTCTGTCTGCCTATACACCGATACAGAGTGATTAAATTGTACTAGTTCTTTATGGCACAGAGCCATAAGAAACAACAGTCCATCTAATTGTATTTTAATTTGAAGTTAATAAATTAAAGTTGTTGCTGTAATTGTGAATTCAAGAAACTGAAAAGTGGCAAATGTGACCTTATTATAAAAAAACCCTTTTCACACCAGCACAGAAATGATGCTTATGTGTAAGTGGGCTTACATGCCAGTTAAATAGATGGGCTTTTCCCCCCAAACCCAAGGTTAACTTTCTGCCTATTATCGCGGGAGTTAAAATTCATCATGGGTCCACGAGGTGGCAGCAGATCCAAAAGCAAATTTAGCCAGACGGCCAAATTTGCAGGCTGGTTTTTCGTTTCTCTGAAAATACAAGGGGCTCGGACAGATTAGATGCGTTTTTCCCCACTTATGCTAAATGGCTTAATTTGGCTCGATTTGGAATGAGAGTGAAGTGCTGTGCAGTCTGCTTCCCCTGAAAGCCGTTTACGTGCCAAGTCGTTATCAGCCACAATTTACCCACCAAGCGAACAGGCAGAGAAAAGATGCTAGTACGTCTGGTAATTTAAAGGCTTTGCATTGTCACTCGGAATCCCTGCTTCAGTTCCAGAAGAAATAACAGACCACTGAAAGTATTTCTTTCCAATTAAAGAAGCAAAACGAACTTTGAAATAATAGGAGCTTTTAAAATTTGGCTTTCGGTAAGGACGGTGTAAATTTTAACCTAATTATTCTAGAAAGCAAAGACTTTTGTTCCTTAGGCATTTGGATGTTGATTCTGCAGACTGCTGTTTTCCCCTTAAACCATGCATATCAGTCTTTTTAAAACAGAACTCACTTGAAGTTGATTCTTATCCAAGTTTAACAGTGAGAAGTGGAATTTTGAGGCTTGAAATAATGAAATGCCTCACTGTAAAGCCGTTTGCTACAAATATACTGACAGCAAAATTTTAAAGTCTAGCGATAAGACAGAAACCCTCCTGCAAATATATCTTGGGTTTTTTGTGCTCCTGTCAACTGCTAAGGGAAGAGGAATACTTTATTCTATATGCTGTATTTCTTGTTGCTTAGAATATAAGATCTACTCATTCAGCTACATTGTACTGCGTGCAGCTCTGGAGTCCTCAGCCCACGAAGGACATGGACCTGTTGGAGCGAGTCCAGAAGAGGGCCATGAAGATGATCCGAGGGCTGGAGCACCTCTGCTGTGAGGACAGGCTGAGAGAGTTGGGGCTGTTCAGCCTGGGGAAGAGAAGGCTCCAGGGAGACCTTAGAGCAGCCTTCCAGTACTTAAAAGGAGGCCTACAGGAAGGATGGGGAGGGACTCTTGATCAGGCAGTGTAGTGATAGGACGGGGGTAATGGTTTTGAACTGAAAGAGGGGAGGTTTACAATTAGATATTAGGAAGCAACTCTTTGCTGTGAGGGTGGTGAGGCACTGGAACAGGTTGCCCAGAGAAGCTGTGGATGCCCCATCCCTGGAGGTGTTCAAGACCAGGCTGGATGAGGCTTTGAGCAGCCTGGTCTAGTGGGAGGTGTCCCTGCCCATGGCAGGGGGTTTGGAACTGGGTGATCTTTAAGGTCCCTTCCAACCCGAAGCATTCTATGACTCTGTGATTCTATGATTTTTTGTATTAGCTTGAATAGTTAGTTCATTATATTTTTTTTCTGATCAGTTTTTGATCCTGCTTCCTTACCTGAAAAATTGCTGAAATGTTAAAAGCTTTGAATGTTACTCCGTATTTTATGTTGAAGTCTGCCTCAGCAATAGGTGAAGATTCTGAGGTACTCGTGGTCTGAATTACTGGTCCAAACATACATTTTACTGAAAGAGATCTGACCTGATCAGGATCTCCTCAGAAAGTAAAATTTTCTTAAATCGAGAGAACCATGTTGTCAATGTGACAACATCTCTATACATTTCAGCAGAGTATTCTCTGGACTGAAAATATACTGTCCTATATTTGAATTTAACATACTATTATATGTTTGAGATGTACATTAACTCTGTGCACCATAAAATTGGCTTCCTAACCTTTTAAGAACGTCAAGAACCAATATACAGAGCTACCCCTCCTAACACGGTACTTTAATCAGACACAAGCTTGTTTTCACCTGGTATACCTTCTATTTCTATTTTTATCTCATTACTGGACGCCAGTAGCGTTTTCCTTCTTGGTAATTTCCATTGTAATTTAGCTAAGATTATTTTTTTTTTTTAAATTGCTTTGCTGCAGTGCTTAGGATATCTACACCTTACAATTGGAAAGGTACTTAGAACATCTGTAGACTTACCCTAATTAGCCTTAATTGGTCTAATCTATGTATCAACAACTAGATACCTGCATGATAAGCCAGTGCCAGATTTTTAGTGCATGTTGAATAGCTTTCCTGTGCTGAGGCTTGTTCTGTTTCATCTCTCTGTTAGAAGTAGGTAGGGCTTTACAGCTACCTCAGATGTGTCTGTGTGCCAACTGGTCAGAATTGTGGGACCAGTTGTGGGACTGTCCCTAACAATCTGCTAGCTAGTAAGCGACACCGTTGCCTGTTTCTTCAAGCTAAGGACGGATTCCCACAAGGAAGCCTCTTTCAAGGAGATTTTGTTCTTAAACAGGCAAACCTTTTTTGTTCAGGCAACCCTTAGCTACTTTATTTTTTCTCTGTGAGATCTCAGGCAGCGTTTTACATCTGGCTTTCCACATAATGAATACGAAAGATTCATTTATTTTCAGATTCACTTATTTAAAATCAGAAAACTTAAATGTGCGTTTTTTTTCATAACAATTCTATTAAAAGGCAAAACACAAATACAAAAGTGAGGTTTGGTGGCTGCTCTTACATACATCAGCAGCAGCGTGCAGTTACACTGATAAAGAGAGTTGTATATAAAGCAATACAGATGTGAAATTAAAGCCAATGAAGATGTACATTAATGGCAAATACAACGTCCACAATTAATTTTAAGCAAGTTGAACTTGTGGGCCATATTAGAGTTCGTAAAATCGTGCTATAGGCAAATAATTAATATTGCATACATCAAGTCTGGAAGGACAGCCAACTGAAAGTGATTAAATAAATGTGGAGTATATAATTAATTACAATTTGCTCTGAAGGTAATAAAGTAGTAAATAAGATTATGGCATCACCAGTGAGCATGAGTTAAGAAACTATTCTATAGTTTTGGAAAGGAGTTTCAAATAGATCTCATGTTCGCTGATGAACATCAGTTTTGATGGTACCATGAGAAAAATCTGGGTCTGCTTTACATTGCGTAACTTTTCTCAAAAGAGCAAATGACCTGAAACTAAAGTCACCTGTCAGTCTAAGTTTTACACCCCTGAAATTGGTTAAGGGAGTAGAGACATGTCTGCTTCCCTTCAAATGAGAATGCTGAGCGAAGTAAAACATACTTTTTGGTAACAAAGCTTTTGGAATGGATAATTTAAAAATAGGTTGTGGACTGATGGAAGCATCAAGACCATTCATTCTCTTTGACGTAGGAAAACTGCGTCAGAAAAGCCTAATTGCCAGATCCTTCCCTGTAACAGAAGGTGATGCTAAAAATAATGCCTAAAAAAATGTCACCAAGATACATTTACAGTTATGCTTTTTTACTCTCTATAATGCATTGTATGCTCTATAGTCTTTGTGCTGCATACTCTCTATAATGGGGTTATGTATTAACGTAAATGTATCAGTTTGCTGCCTTCAAGGCTACTATATGTAGGCCAGGGTTGCTAGCAAGTGCATGGAGTACCTTCATGTAAAAGGCTCTCTAATGGGATGGACGATCATTTTGATTTGACTTCTGGAATAACGTGAAGAAATTAGAAATTGAGATCTTGGAAATGAGGGA
Source organism: Rynchops niger (assembly GCA_013400035.1). Lineage (NCBI taxonomy): Eukaryota > Metazoa > Chordata > Aves > Charadriiformes > Laridae > Rynchops > Rynchops niger. The sequence continues at coordinate 198,016 of VXBH01008169.1, forward strand.
AACAATACTGGAAGATTGTGGGGTTTGGGGAGTAGAAAATTGATCCCTTCAAAACGTGGAAAAAGAGTTTTTCAAATGGAATCGTGTTCAGTCGAGTCGAATCCTTCAACCTTCCTAATGATCTAAATCCAAATCTAAACTCAAGTGTCTGAAGTCTGCTGCACCTGTACCGTAGTAGTAGAGTACCGTAGAGACGGGCCACGCTCATGCCAGTCAAAATCCTATCTTTTTTCTAGCCTTGGCTCACCATACAAGAAGACAAATAACAGCATTTAGCAAGTGATGACACATATACGTCTTTGAATACAGATAAAATGGATATTCGTTTTGCTTTTCAACTCAGGCTTCACTATCAGCAGTGCATCTGCCAGCGTATCGTAGGCATGGGTTGGAGATAGAAAAGGATATGTTGAAGAACATTGAGAATACCATATGGAAATTCTTCAGTGGATTATCCCAGTGAATCTTCGAGTCGCGCATAGGATTAGTTACTTCTCCGTATGGTGTTTAAGGACCAAATTGCTGCTGGAATATTTTCCAAAGGTTATTTTTATGTTTTGCTATACCATGGAACTGTGTTAAAAATTATGGCATAGCTGCACCTACAGCGAGATATTTTAAAGCACCCAAAGAGCTTCATACATTTTCTTCCACGTTTTAGCAATTAGAATACTCTCTCAATTAGTAATCTTTGAAGAACTGTGTGTAATTCATTCACTGCTATACATACATTTCCGTATGAACACAGTCTGCAATCTTTGCAAAAATGAGTGTGGGTGGCATGAAATCATTTATGCTGCTAATTGACAATTTTGCAGTTGCTTCTAGTTTCAAGTAGAAAAAAAAATCAATGTAGACTGGCAGATAAAATAAAAATGAAAGGGGAAGGCATAAAATTCCACTTTCTGCAACCAGTTTGTGTCACGTTATTTAAATCAGTTTTAGTTAAACTAGCTAAAACTAATCAGTTTCAGCTAAAATAAAATTGTTTTATTCCTGCTATGCCATACATTAGCTAGCAAGTTCTGTCAAGATGACATTTTAATTATGTGAATTACAGATCAATGCCTATTCCCACTTGTACCTACACTTGAGTGACACGAGTGAGTTAGGGTAGAACTTTGCTGGTATGCATTAATCCTGAATACGTCTCAAAATACCTTAATAAAAATGTCAAGAGGTACTTTATTTATTCTAACTTCCGTGGATTTTGATAGTAAAAATATTATATGCATGATTTACGTGTTAAGTTTTACAGTGAAGGAAGTGGTTGGAGATCTCCGATGTCTTTGCTGGGAAAGGAAGAGCCACACGTGTCTGAGAGCGGAGAGAGGAGGTGACGGTTTTTGATCGGAACAAGGAGTAGTGCACTGGGACAAGGCAGCGGGGTGGGCGAGAGCGGGTGCTGCCCGCAGGTTCCTCGCTTGCAGTGAGCTGGCTGAATTCATCCCCCAGCCCAGTACAGCCCCCGGCACACGGTGATGAGGGTCACTGGGTCCTCCCTGTGCAATCGTCCTCTCCTCACCATCGCCACAGAGGGACACGAGTATCAAATGAAACTTCTTCTGTTAGGAGGCAACTTTAAGTAATACGCGCTATAGAAAAAGAACTGCTTAATTTTGAAATCACATACGATAGATCAGAATTCAGATCCTAAATAATCATTTTAAAGCTCCCTCACCATATATTCAAAAATTCATAGCTAAATTCTTATTGTCTTTGGTAACTAAGACTGAAAAAATAAATAAATTACTTTTCCCTTTAAAATACTCGTATTTACTTTTCTTGGGTAGTGAAACTAGACCGGACCTTAAAAATCACTAAGCACCTGATCTCTCTCATAACAGATATCCAAATTGTATATATATTTTTTATATATATATATATATACACACAAAACACAGCAAGATCCAAGTAAAATTTAGGGACCTAAATCAAGACTGAAGATACATAAAATGAAGATTGAAATTGGAAGCATGTAAGTGTTGTATGCACTCTGTGCTTCAGTTTCCTCTATTCCTTTGGCACTTGCTCCTTCCTAAATCCTCAGCTGTCCTGGTGGATTGCTATCCTCCAAATGCTGGCTCCAAATGTATTGCTCCTCCAGTGGAACAGAGGCAGGATGTGGTTATCTACATCCAAGAAAAAAGGTACGAGCCCCTCACCTTTCTGGGTGCCTACACTCTTCTCAGGGAAAGCCTGAGAATAAATAACCTTTCAAAAATGTAGTGAAGTCCTACGCAGAGCGTCTCAAAAGGAGAAAATGAAGAACTACTTTGGTTTAAAAATGTTCTTACTAGCGCCCGATAGGTAATCGAGTATTTTAGTCATGTCATAAATTAAATTATATAAGTGATGCCCTTTATGCGCACCTATATTCCTCACATGCACCACTAACTGTTTTAGCTCATTAAATAGCAAAGAAGGAGGACACAATAATGGGATGAAAGCTGCGGAAGGGGGAGCTGTCAGTGTACTTTATCAAGCTGCGTTTTATTATACATCATGCATGTTTAGAGGTGCCAGCGGATTTTCAAAAACAGAACCAAAATTTGATCTTTAAAATACTTATAGGGCCTGAAAGTCACCTGGCGTGTTTTTAGCTGTTCTGTAGATCTTAGCTTCGAAGATATGAGAAAAATAGTGGGATTATTTTTCCAGTACTTTCAGGGTTTAATTAGCATAGAGGAAATAATCCGCCACTTCCTGTTAGAGCATTTCTGCTTTGCTGTAGCACTTCAGCCTTTCTACATACCTGATTTGGTATTAAATAGATAATACTGATTTATTAAATGTGATAATGCTAACTTCAAATCCGTCTTAATTACACTTTCATTTTGAAGTATTTTTTATCTTAATTTTGGACCTTGCAGCAACGTGTTCCTGGGCAAAGAACTGATTGGATGTTGCAAACAGTCCTAGACTTGGCACAAAATGATACATGGCACCAGAGCTTCTTGATCACTCAATTCTGGTTAACGGTTTTGGTGCCCATAAGCATATTGACTTGTGGGCATTTGTTCTTGTTTTATGTGCAATAACAAGAGGAACATTCAGTAATAGTAAGCCCCCCAAAAAAGAAAAGAAAAATTAAAATCTGAGTTTTTCTGAACCTATAAGTAGAATTAGGGATTCCTTGTCAAGGAGTTAGTGTTTTAGTGACTAATTAGTAATATTAGAGTTGCACCACTAATATAAAATCTGTTCTGTAGCAACAATAAACACAGAAAAAATAACAAATGTTAACCTAGCCAGCTAGAAAATCAATATGCCAGAATGCTCTTTTCCCTTACCTGCGTTGCATTTGGAAGCAAGACCTTGATGCTTTCTAGAAAGAATGAGTTTGCTCTGTTTGTTACATACCACCTTTTTAGGAGCAAGAGGGAGTCTTTCGGCATTTTGTAGAAAAGGTACCTTCAAAATTGCACACTTGCAATTGTTTAAGATGGCATATTTTGCTCATGTGTAAGGTATTCAGCAGCTGCAGCATGCTTTACAAGGATACGTGAATGATAATAGGCTCCTGCGGGAAAAAATTGGGGAATGCAAGAGGAAGGGCAAGGAACACCACAATTTCTGCAAATCTCTCCTAGCTCTAGACGTGTGGTCTGTTTTCAGCTGTTGGTTTTTTCCATTCATTGTATTTTTCACAGTTTCTATTACTTCCGTTGTTGCACATTTTCTTCAATTTATATTCTGAGTGACTTTTAACAGGTATCATAATTTATTTTTTCCCCATTTTAATTTCCTAGCATAACTGTAAAATCCTTTACATCCTTTTCGAAGGCGAGGGTCTCAGGCTGGTTATCATAAGGCAAGTGATCCAGAGACAGCTAGCTAATTACGTGTCCTGGTTTTCTTTTGACTTGCAGGTAACACACTAAGAGATCATTTAACACATTGAGAGATCCATGTCGGTAACATGGACAGGGGGATTGAGTGCACTCTCAGCAAGTTTGCTGATGACACCAAGCTGTGTGGCACAGTCGACATGCTGGAGGGAAGGGATGCCATCCAGAGGGCCTGTGCAAACCCCACGAAGTTCAAGCAGGCCAGTTGCAAGGTCCTGCACCTGGGCCGCAGCAATCCCAAGCACAAATACAGGTAGGGCAGGGAACGGATAGAGAGCAGACCTGAGGAGAAGGACTTGGGGGTGTTGGTGGAGGAGAAGCTCAACATAAGCTGGCAATGCACTCTCGCAGCCCAGAAAGTCAGCCAAATCCTGGGCTGCATCAAAAGCAGCGCGGCCAGCAGGGTGAGGGAGGGAATTCTGCCCCTCTGCTCCGCTCTGGTGAGACCCCACCTGGAGTACTGTGTCCAGCTCTGGAGCCCTCAGCACAAGGAGGACATGGACCTGTTGGAGCAAGTCCAGCAGAGGGCCATAAAGAGGATCCGAGGGCTGGAGCACCACTGCTGTGAGGACAGGCTGAGAGAGTTGGGGCTGTTCAGCCTGGAGAAGAGAAGGCTCTGGGGAGACCTTAGAGCAGCCTTCCAGTACCTAAAGGGGGCCTACAGGAAGGACGGGGAGGGANAGGAAGGATGGGGAGGGACTCTTTATCAGGGAGTGCAGTAATAGGACAGGGGTAATGGTTTTATACTGAAAGAGGAGAGGTGCAGACTAGATATTAGGAAGAAATTCTTTGCTGTGAGGGCGGTGAGGCACTGGAACAGGTTGCCCAGGGAAGTTGTGGATGCCCCATCCCTGGAAGTGTTCAAGGCCAGGCTGGGTGGTGCTTTGAGCAGCCTGGTCTAGTGGAAGGTGACCCTGCCCATGGTAGGGGGGCTGGAACTAGGTGATCCTTAAGGTCCCTTCCAACCTGAACCATTCTGTGATTCTATGATTTGATGATCTAAAAGTGGATTATATTATTTGGTTCAATGTTGGTTTATGTGATAAACAGCTCATCCCTACAAACACAAAGGAGCACAGAGGCACAGCGGCAGGTGGGCAAACCCCTGTAGTGCAGTAAGAGGAATGGAGACCCTGTCCCAGCCCGTCTCAAAGCTGTCCTGGGAGAGCCATCAGCCTTGCTGCCCAGATGTGAGAGCCAGATGACAAACCTGCACAAGAGGCTCTCTGGACCACCTTGCAGACTGAACTAGGGTCACCGCTGCCAGTGCTATGGCACATGGCATAGGATGCAGCTGAAGAGTGTGTCGGGGTTGCGCTAGACTTGCCATTGCATGTTTAGGGGAGGAACATGGGGTTAGTCGGGGATAGGGAGGGATGGAGGTGGTTTGGGGGGGAACAACCATGGGTAAAGAGAGGGGAAAGGGGATAAAAGAGGCTGGTTATGTATAAACGGGTAGAACATTGCCTTCAAATTAGTTCAAGGTGATTTGCTCATTACAGGAGTTTAAAGAAAAAGATGAAGTGACACTGGGATTTGGTGTTACTCTGACAGCTTCTGAAGGATTGTGAGTGTACCAGAAGGTTGGGATAGTGGGCAGTGATTCTTTTGAAGAAGGACAAAGGAAAGGGATAAGAAATTATATACCAGTCAATTTTGGTTTGATTGTTTAGGGAAAAAAAACACCCTGGAATGAGTCAACCAACATTATTTTTGAGTAACACCATGACAGCAAGCAAGAGTCATCATGCATTTTGTGACGAACAAGTTGTGGCAAACATGCCTTATTTCCCTTCACAACAACTGAAGCAAGGAAAATTCAGGTTGGACATAAAAAAAAAGCTTTCTAAAAATAAGGCTAGTGATGCAATGAAATATATTGCCTAGGGAAGTGGTAGAATATCCAACAGGAAAAGTCTGGCAAATCTTTCAGAAATAATCTAGGCAAATGTTTGCCAAGCACATGGTTATGGTTTATCTTGCTTTGGAGGAATGTGAAAGGTTTGATGATTTCCGGAATCTTTTTCAGGCCTATTTTTCTCTGATTCTTCACACAGACCTCTAGGATATGTCTCAGAAATGAATAGGGCCTTCACCAGGAGGGTGGGGACTACTGTAAAGGGCTTTCGGCTGTAAAGAGCTGATCCGAAGGTGCTCATCAACAAACCTGAAGCAGCTTAAAGCACCCTTGTTCTGGCTGGACCTTTGTGAGTGTGCTCTGGAAGAGAAACCTAGCAAAGGAAGCCGCTGAAATTTGTTGAAAACCTTTCTGGGGATTACAAAAGAAAAGTTATGTTTTCAGCCTCACCATAAGACCTAATCACCACAACAGACTGCAAGAAAAAAACCCATTTAATCTCTAGGAAAGTCTGCATTTGAGAACATTTTCTAAATGTCAAGACTCCTCTCCCACATTCAAAACTTCCTGGATTTCATCTCTTTGTAGCACGAAGTTCAAGCTCCTTGTTGCATATCTGTTCCATCTATTTTCTGTGTGACGCATTCCTGTATTTTAAGATGCAGCAGAAACAAACTGTGTTTACATATCACGGGAGTTATGGCCTCAACTGCTTCAAAAGAGATAGGTGGAAAATGAAGGGTTTTTTTTACTTTACTTATCATATAGTTGCAGCAGTTCTATTTGCTCTTGTGAAATGAATTGCTAGATCTTATTAAGTCAACTTAAATTTAGTAAAAAGTTTCTTCAACAGTCAGTGGAAGTTTTTCATGACTGTCTTTAGCCTTAGCGGAGGCACTCTAGATGCCGCAGTGACACATTCACAGTCAACCATTGCAGCAACCTCTTAACACCACTGCTCTCTGCTCCATAATATAAGGGATTTTTGAAAAAAAGCTAATAAAAGTAGTCTGTCCTAGTAAAGAAATCCAAAAGAATTACAGATACAATGAAGAAACGAGGAATAACCCTGCAGAATTAATTCCGAGAAAATTAGTTGTATATACCTTCCTTTCTCTATTGCTACTGCAGATGCTTGAGTGTATGACTGATAACAGTAAACCTGGGCAAAAATCTGTGCTTTGAGTTAAATATGTTTATAGAACTATTTTTTTTCAGAAGAACATATAGGATAGGTCTGTCTGAGAAAGTACAGTGCAGAAAATACATAGCTAAATAAAATGACTTAGATCCCAAAAGATATAAAAGAATTGGTTTTGCACGCTGATGAACAGATGTGCAGTAGCTTATACTTTTAAATGTAGCATATTGCAAAATTAAATAGTATTTTATTTAATATTTCTATTAATTATTTAAAATTATTAATTACTTATTTACTTATATTAATTGTTAAAACAATTGCTCATTTATTATTTAATCTTAAATGTCAAGTGGCAAAAATCAGGAAGGTTTAAAAAAAAGCTAAGAATAAAGGCAGTTGAGATTAAGAATCCTTTCTAGGAATATTTATAATTTATTGAGAAGTTATCCTTGGTAGATTTCTGCCTTGCTTCTAGATCATTGATTTGATAATCACTTCAACTATCAGCACTGGTAATGAAAAGACATAACATTCTTTTGTGAAGTACAACGCAACCAGACAGACGTTATGTATTTTCATCGCAGTGTTTCCATCCTGTTTAGCATTTTCTGTGTACGAGTGAATGAATCATGAACCACACGTTATCCGTTGTAACAGGATTAATAGAGTAGGACTTCTGAATCAGGTTGATACATTTATTCTTGAGACTAAATATCTCATAGTGTTTTGTATGCAACAAGAGTTGTCCAATAAATGTGACATTTTCCTCATTCAAACACACAGCAGATCTACTAACTACAAGGAGAATAGGTTATTCTTCACCCAGAATTAGAGATTATAAAATAAAGAGATTATTTTTCAAATAATGAAAAATTCTTACTGAGATCAGTAATGCAGCGTCACAATTCTTAATGAAGATATTTTTACTTTGTAACTCCTATGTGCTGTTGCTGGTATACCTTCTGACCCAAGTATTTTAACATGTAGACATACAAGACCACTTGCAACAAAAAGTATAAAATTTAAGCAACCATAAATTATCTACTGTATGTCACTGCAGGCATTGACTCACTTTTGTGGCAGCAAGGCTCAATTTCGACTGGAATTTCTTGATGTTGTGCCTGATGCAATGAACCCTAAACCAAAATGGAAATGCTCGTCATTAACTTGTGTTACGATGCTTGCATTTGAAAATAAATTGATATGGTGGGAGTGGATCACTAAATCTATCAGTAGAGCTATTAATTAAATCCAGTGTTGTTTTTCTTTTTTAAAGAAAAAACATCCAAACACAATCCTTCTGTCTTACCAAACCATCTTTTTTTTTTTGTGCCATTCACTATGAACTCACTGAGAATAATTATCTTTATAACTTTACAATTAATTGTCTTTAAATGTGAAATAGCATGGTTGTTTTGGTACCATACACGGGCAGATCGCTAAAACAGACGAGTAACTATCAAACCCAACCTTCCTGACTATGAAGGAAATGCATATCAAATAATTTAAAGGTCGATTAATCTTATGTAACAAGACTTGTGAAGTTTTTAAATTCAGGCTTCACAAGTATAACGTAAATTTTGATTTGGTGATGTAAGACATGACACGATTAACTCTTGGCCTACTTACATTTGCTAGCATTTTGCAGTAAAATTAGGAGTGGTGAGACACTTCCTGAGGTGTAAGAGTAAACCAGCAATACCTAAACATGGGGGACATTTTTTTTTTTTTTTTCCCCCCCAGTTAAAACAAAGAAATCATCTAAATAAAGAGCAGCTTTTATAAAGAGGTTCAGAATTCTTGACTGGCATCACTTAAAATTGCCCCCTCCTACCCTCTTAGTAGTAGGAAAATATTCTTTTCCAAATCAGCTAGATTTTGCAAAGAGTATCAAATGCAATATTTAGAAAGGAAACACTTTATTTTACGTGTTCACCGTCAATGTGCACATATAACTGATGTATTTGCTTTTGACCAATTTTCTGACAGGCTGTGGCAGCCAAAAATGACAGAACTAGCAGCACTACAATAAGGCTCCTGACAAACAAGAAAAGCGTCAGTAGTGGATGGTATTGCATCAGATGATAGATACTGAAAAAAAGAAAGCATATAACCAGTTTGCATACCTGCTTTTAGTTCACTTAACGCAAGTTTTCTGCCAGGCCTGTAGAGGTATTACAGTTCATAGAAGCTTTAGAACTTATTGCAAAGAAATTAATTGCCTCTGATTAACTGCACTGTAACATGAAGTAGCCGCATAAAACAGAGGCAGACATTATTGCAGAGCAGCCTGTCTTGTTCCTTCCAGGTACCAAATCAGTCTTGCCTACGTGACTGCCAAGGTAAGGAACCAGAACAAACAGAAGAGAGGCAACAAATGCATGTTTTCTGAACATGGCAGTCAAAGAAGAAAATATAACTTGATCCTATATTTTACTAGGTACGTTGACAGAAAAGAAAATTCCAGGTATCGCAGTGAGGAGAATAGAGGCATTTAAAAAAAAAAACGGAAGAGAAAGGAAAAAGGTTCTTAGCTGCAACCTGATTTCTCTGTCAGTTAAGTGAGTCCTCCTTTTTCATAAATTTTTTTTTTAATATATCAGTAAATAAGCTACATGCAAAACTGAGCGTGGGAAATGCCAAACTTCGAGCCTGTATAGTTCCATGAAGAACTAGACTGAGACTGATAAAAATACTTTACAAGAACTGAATGCTTGTGACCCCCCTGTACAGAATAGTTCTGCGCCTTTGTAGATAGGGTTTTTTGTCAAGGAAGTGTCACATTTTGATCAAAGTAGCCCAGCCTGTTGCAACAAAACCAGAATACAAATACCAAAAAAAATTTCAACAGCATGAAAGGAATAAATCAGGTAGCAACCATGTCAAAGTGCTTGCCATATCCAGAGAGATTTGTAGTGACATAACAAACATATGAAAAGTAGTTTCATATTTACTAAGCTGTTTATTAAATACATAATAAATACAGAATTATAGAAATCATAACACTCGTACCTTGGAAGTAATGGCTTTTCACTGATCTTCCAATTATGGAGATTTCCATAACAACGTGCAACAGCGTGACTTACTGAGGGTGCAGTCCTGCATGCCATTTCTCCATCTTCCACGATGGTAAAACACCTTTTCTGGGAAACATGTGTATCACCATTCAGGATCACTAAAACAAAATACTGCTGAACCAAGCAGCAATTCCGACCACCACATGAACTCACCTCACAAACGCATTCAAACAGCATGGATGTGACCGCTTCAGCTGTGGAAAAAATGCATATAAAGATTTGATATGCAAAAATACCTACCTTTGTACCAGCAGGAGCTATCTGCCTATATACCAGCAGAGTTTGGACAGACTGATTAAATTACAAATGGGTTTTCTCTTGCATATTCTACTAAAAACTTAATCCTTACTAGCGTTATAAAATGAAAGGTGAATTAAAACACTATAGGTACTTGTGAGATACAGGAGCACAGAGGGTCTGTAACCTTGCTCCTCACTGTTCTCTTTTTGGGCTTATGCTTCAAAAAGGTTGCCAACAAGTAGAATGATAGAGTGTCTTGAGTTGTAATGGACCCATCAAGATCACCTACCTGCTCATCAGAGAACTACCTAAAACTAAACCATTTGACTAAGAGCATCGTCCAGACGCTCCTTGAACTCTGACAGGCTCGGAGCCGTGACCGCTTCCCCAGGGAGCCTGTTCCAGCGCTCGACCACCCTCTCAGTGAAGAACCTTTTCCTAAAGTCCAACCTGAACTTCCCCTGACCCAGCTTCATTCTGTTTCCCCGTGTCCTACCAGCGGTCGCCAGAGAGAGGAGATCAGCACCTCCCCTCCGCTGCCCACCTTGAGGGCGTTGCAGACTTCGATAACGGCACCCCTCAGCCTTCTCTTCTCCAGGCTGAACAAACCAAGTAACCTCAGCCACTCCTAAGTCTTGCCCTTGAGACCTTTCACCATCTTGGTCACCCTCCTCTGGACACCCTCTTCACAGTTTGATGCCCTTATATTGAGTATATAAGTATTCACATTCAACATCAGCAGCTCTTCCCTGCACAAGAGCAACTTAAAGTAACGGCATCAGTCTAACCACAAGTAAGATGAAAGTTAATTTTCTGATCTGTAGATATGCTCTCCCCATAGAATGTGCCTACTGTTTTGGACAGAAGTTATAATTCAAAATGTCATTCTTTTCAGTTCATCCATGGAAGTGCATTTCCTGCTCTCTTAAGGGAAAACAGAACAAAACCAAAGATGCTTCCCGATGCCTTCATTCTGACCAGTCACATCTGTCCAAGACTGATCTTCAAAGCAGAGAATATTTTAAAATTATTATTAAAATGAAGCCGAAAGAGCCCTCAAAGTTAATCTTTGTTAAAAAAAGATCTTCCACAGCTATCCTTTTTATTTCTTCTTAAGGCGTAAACCCATAGAGCAGCATAGAATCACAGGTAGATAATATACAGATCAGCAGATCAGAAAAGATCAGCACTATAGGTTGATTTCTTGTTGCAATGAACAGGAGTTGACGTTATCAAGCAAGCATACAGAATGATGACAACATTGGGCTCATTTTAGGCATTTGCCCAAATAGAAAATAAAAAAAAAAGAGAGGTGCCTATGAAGCAAACAAAAAAAAAAAACTAAACCCAAACCTGATAAACGTCTATTGCGCTCACAAAAAGGCCTGTTGCTATCTTTCCAGTCTTCAGATATCTATGTATGTAATCTCATACATGCACACATTCACATCATCTCACTCTAAGGACAAGTTTCAGTCTAAACACAACTGTTAATGTTATTTTAGATGCCCCGGGGCATGCCAGCTGTCACTCAGCAAGATGGGTGTCTCTGCGTGTCTCTGTCGCTTTCGTGTTGTATCAGCCTGCTGAAGTAAATGCGTGAGATACCCCAGGACATTATCGTGGCAGTCGAAGCCTTTGGTTAAGCAGCTGAACCTACTCCAGTATAGAGTACCCATAGCTTAGCTACTTAAATTCTGTAAGTGGACTCAAACTATATGAAACAGTGGAAAATGAATGTCTGAAAACGGTGGAGAATCCAGACGTTTCTCCTGTCACAGTGAAACGCCGGCGCTAGCTATTGAAGATCGTTCAGTAATGAATATATTAAAATATCCTGAATGTCTCCATGGTATTTACAAAACGGAGACTTTGAAGATGAGAGCAAAAGTGTGCAAGAAGTACCAGACGTGCCTACAGCTGAACCTAGGGGACTACGCGTAAAACACAACAGTTTATGAAAAATAAACGAACTTCTATTTCTCAGTGCATCATCATTCCTGGACTCTTGGAACAAGATGGGAGAGTACTGTGCTGTAAACCTAGGGAAAACACTAGTAGTTGTAGAGCTTCTGGCAGGAAAACCTTCCCCTTCCCAAGAGATCCAAGCGTAGCTTTGCTAACTTCAACATGACATGACTGCACAGGCATAAAACCACACCTGAATGGAAAACCTACCTTTTCCAGTCAGGAATGCACAACTGTTATGGTGGGCACTCTGGAAACATTAGCAGTGCTGGAATTTTCCCGACTGCAGCGTGTCTCAGTCCGACCTAGAGGCAGGGTCTTCACATTCCCTGATACTTGGCTACAATTGTGCTTTGTATTTGTACCACATGAATTAACTGTGGTCCTTTCCTAAGTGACGGCAGGGCGAATCGGGGCATGCAGGGGGAGACTAAAACATGGACTGTGCTTGCTAACACGAAGGTTAGAGCTGCCCGGTAGTACTTGCCACAAAGATAAAGCTATCAGTCGCTTTTCTGTGAAAGCAAGGGAAGGAGCCTCACTGGTTAGGATGCCAAAGCTCACTGCTTTTTCTGGCTCCCTTAAGCCATCAGCAAGATGCAGAACACAGTAATTGGGGATAACTTATCTCCCTCATTCACAGCAGAAGCATAATCTACTATATCAGTACTTTCTAGGTCGCTTTATATCCTTTCACTATATTGGAGAGGACTGGTATATATATATATATACTGGTATATATAAAAAGAATCATGGTTCTCCTCCTACATTAGGAGTGTGTTTTCCTCCAGTGTTTATCATTCCACTCCTCTTTTCTCCACTGGAGAGTTGTGCTTTTTCTGCATCTGAGTGTTCTAGCTACCTAGATTACAACAGTCCAGGTTTTGGGATCCTTTTGTTGTTGTTATTCAAAGTCCATATGAAAACAAACTGATTCTGGGATGATTTTCTGTGTGAAAGAATAAAAATAACAGTACAGACAATGCAATACTCGTGTTATCTTCAACACCGCCTTCAAAATAGGATGCCTCAGCAAAATTCTGTCTGGCACCTCCTCACATGCACAGATGGCATGAGAACTGCGAGCGATACAGCTTGGTTTCTTTCTTTCTCACTTTCTTAGCCTTCATTTTTCATCCTCCATTTAATTTATCACTTCACGTCGTTTGAATTCTTATTGCATAAGATCATGTTGTGGTCTTGCACAGCCATTTCTTTATCAAGAGCTAGAAAAATACCTGCATTATGTTCCTTGCTACGATGCTTTTCTTTCTGTTATTATTTTTTTGCCTCATCAGATGACTCCCAAGCCTTCCTCAAGGAAGATGACTTAATAAAACCATCAGTCCATACTAAATTGTGCCTAAGCAACACCAAATAATGGCTAGCTATCTCACCTCCTTTCCTCTCCATGATCACCTCTGATTTTAAATACCCTTTCCTTGCTTCTATGGAAATTTTCAAGTGCATTTCATTGAGTAGGGCCTGGGGTGAAAAACCTTGCTTGACAATCAGCTTTGATTTCTTCCATCAGTTCTTCAAAGTGTTTCCTTTGCGAGAACTGGATGAGCCAATGTCCCTTCAGCCCGGCCACGTCTTTCAGGCCCACGATCACATACACCGCTAGGACTTGTATCTCCTACTTCCCGAGTGTCAGGATTCATCTAGGGAGACAGTTTGAAAGGGGCTGCCAGGGAGCCAGAAAAAGCACACAGGTCTGTATTTGAGGAATTAATTCATAACCTAATCAGTCACTCATACGTAAAACATCTGCATTAATTTATAAAGTTACTGTACTCCAGCTTAGACCCGGTAAACAGACCATCTTGAGAGACAACGGCTTCCTGAACTTTGGCCTATATAAATCACCTCCAATAGTGCTTAAGACTGTAAAGGAAAAACAAACACACCAAAACACATGAAAACTCTAGTGACGAGACCACTGCCCAAGCAGTTATGTCTTAGGAAAGGAATCAGTAACACAGAGCTAGTCTTGGAAGCTCCTTAAATGCTCCCACTGCTTCACAAGTGCATGTCTGTCTGTGCCTTGGGCAGACAAGCTAGTTTTTTGCGATACCACTCCGATATCAGGCACGTGGATGCAACTAAAATCCTCAGGAGTGCAGAAAAGATAAAAATCTCCAAGTTTCTTCTAAATCGCCTGGCTTTCTGATCAAGTACGGAACCTGCAGGAGCTCAGTTGCCCAACCTCTAAATGAGAAACTCAAACTGATTTAGATCTATAAAGATTACAGTATCTCACAGGTTTTATGTTTACCCTCAGGGCACAGCTGCCTTCTTAACCATGTCCAACAGATGGACACTGAAGGAAACTCATGTTGACATATATTGAAGCTAACAAGCTAGTACTTCCAAGTGCCATCACTTGTCTTTTGATTTGATTCTTTTTCTATCTTTTTGGTTTTCTTAAGAGCTCTTGTAAAGAAAGCATTCTTTAAAGCACAGATTTTAATAATTCCGACCAGAACAGCTTTCTGTCTCTCTACGGTTAATCCAGGGATGACACGGTAACAACCCTTTCACTCAAGATAACACTGAATGATCTCTAGTCTTGTAACTCTCCTTCCTTTTTCTCCCAAGCAATTTCATTAAAGAGATTATATCTAGGTAGTGTTTAGATATTTCCCAGGATGATATCATAAAGCATTACGGAAGTCTACTTCTGTAAGTCACTCATTGAAATCTTGCAACTGCAACTTATTTCAATGAGAAAATTAATACGGAAGAAATAAAGCATCGAAGTCTGCTCTATTTTACTACACACTTTTGAACTGCTTTATGCATTAAAATCTAGGAGAGATTTTGAACATGAAGGAGATCGGAGTCACAGTCCATACCAACGGACATTTCATTCTGCAAACTTCAAGGACGCAATACCGAGGTTTCATCCTGTAAATATCAAGCAGTCAGGGGCCAAAGCAAAAGCACTCTTCTTCATTGCTTTGTCACTATCAGCAAGGCAGTATAGCATATTTTTAGAGGGCTGCCATACATGAAGACAGATTTAGTCCTGAAATGGTTGCAGGGTACTGTCAATTATTGGCTACGTTACCTGTCCTCAACCAACCGTCCAACAGCACAAGCAGCAGTTAGATTCCTGGCAACTGGAAAGTGCAGCCTGATGTTTCCTTTGGGTTGAAAAGGCCTGGGGAAAAACAGCTGGGACGAGGAGAACCTGCTTTTAGAAATTACATGCTATTTAAAAAAAAAAAAAAAAGCATTGCTTTTTATGCTAAGGGGACAGAATCCTTTCATAATGCAACTGCTGACGACAATCGAAACCAATCAACAGTAAAGGTAAGACTGCAGGGAGAGGGAGCCCTACTGCTGGGATAAAATTTCTCATGAATGAACGGTTGCTTTTGAGGAAAGTCTCCAAGAGCCAGGCTCGAAGAAAAGCAAGGCAGTTGCTGACAATTGCGGGGAAAGGTTACCTTTTCAAAGGCACTAACCCAAACCAACTGCCCCTCAGCTTTCCAAGTGGATTTCTCAACACGGGGCAGGAAGGGCAACTGGGGACCTCCCTTCCGTGGGGAGACGGGGAGTGAGCTGAGTGCGAGGGACTCGACGCACGTGTCAGCAAGCAGAATTTTGCATTAGCTAAAAAAGCTGGGGGGGAAGCAAGCAAGCAAGCAAGCAGGACGAGAGCTGGAATTGTCTTTCTGCATGCTATAACACCAAATACACACAAAATGCAACCACAAAAATACCAATATAATCATTCCCAGCAGAGAAGATCCGCTGGATGAAAGAAGAGTCAAGCTGCTATTCACCTTCTACAAATGAGAATAATGTGACGTGAAAAACAGGAGTACTTAAACATTTATCAGCTGAACTACATGTTAAAGAACTTTCTTTTACTTGAGTCAGGTTTCAAGCGGTCTAAGGAAAACTCCTGCTTTTAATTTAAAATAAATGTATTGAATATACTGCCCTTAGCATAAATTCTTCCTTATTAAAACAATTTGGAAGTCTTTTCAGTTTCAGAATGCAACACCTTTGGAAGAGGAAACAACAAAACATACATCTGGCTACAGGAAACTGGGAAAACGGCCGCGGCAACGTATTGTTGTGAAGGAAGAAATTATCAAGAGCCTAAACTATGTCATTTATATTTTGCATTAAAAGCTCAAAGACTGGCAGAATGAGGAACCAAGACAGGTTACTTACCTGGAACTTTTCTTCAAAATGTGTTATCTGTTTGTACAGTTACACTGAGATTATCTGTAAGCAAGCGCTCAGGTACATTTTACCATACAAGTTTCCTCAGCGTAGTTACTTCAGGCCTCCTACATGCAACTGCGGCAAGAATAAAGGGAGCAAAGCACCCACCTCCCCTTCTGGAGGCTCCTCTTCAAAGAGCCAGAAGATTTGGACCTTAAAGGAGAGGGCTGTGGCATACCGTACGCGCTGACAACACAGCCTGAAGAAGTTAAAAAAGAAATGTAGTAAAACTTCCTTTTTCGTGATATTCCTTCTTCAAGTTCAATGCTATTCTGAACGTTTTAAGAGCTGAGGAGTGCTTACCGACGGTACCAGCGAGGATGTGCACAGCAGCCCTTAAGAGGCCGTAAGCCACAGTGATCGCGTGAGCCTCAGCAGAAAGAGCCTCTGTAAAAACTGGCAATTAGCAGTTTGACAATATTATTGCAGCGAAGAGACTAATAGTCCATGGATCTTTCAGACAGGCATGGATGGAAATGAGGTTCGCTGTAAAGGCCCAGGTCTGCCACCACAAAAATATAAGGCCTTCTAACAACCAGCGTGGGAAGCACTAACTTTACAAAACGAGCATGGGCAAAGCTGTTTCCTGAAAAAAAAGATAAGAAAAAGGTAGCTCGCTTTCATGAAGAATTGTCCACAGAGGGTCAGGAACTGAATCTCACTGACTCTTTTGGTAATAAAAGCATCAAAAGACTTGATGCTTCTTCATGGCACCAAGAAGTAAGATAACAAAGTTCCAAAAAGCTTCTCTTTTAGGAAGGAGATGTAGGTCAGAGACCCCATTCCACAGTAGGGCATTAACAGAAGAAAGCACAGCCTGATTCTACTCTTTGGAAACACGTAAGACTGTGGTATCGAAGACTTTCTTATATTGCCATTCCTTACCCTGTTCCTGCACCAAGGAAGAATTTGACCAGTGGGAATATACTCATGAGTTTCCCAGGCCCAAAGTGTAGAAGGGAAAGGTAATACCTGACTCGAGGAATAATGCCTGAATGCAAATTTTAAAGTGGGGATGTCCAGAGCAATAGGTAAACTATAACAACTCAGAGTCAACATGGAATTTATCACCAGTTCTCTTTTTACCTCACCTTTTCTTAAGGCTGTTACTCCTTCTGTCTTTTAGTTTTTTAGATATTTAACTTAAAACCACAATACAGTAGATATTTTCTGAGTACATTAGTCCCTATGGGCAGATGACCAATGTTAAGAATCAAAACAGTGACCTCCAGTTCTGGAAGTACAAGCTTCTATTGCCCAAGCTTTGAGAAGCAGCCATGTAATCTCAAGAACTGCATTGGGCCACAAATATTCATGCAAAACGAGCAACCGTGAGCACGTCTATACTAGCAGGTAACACAGAGCAATGAGAACAGATGTCTAGATTAGAACAGCTAATACTAAGGACCATGCATCTACATCATACATGTTAGGATTTTACTTCAGGTCATACTGAACCTGGCCCTTTGGACTTGAACGTGTGGTTTGACGCCATTCAAAGGAAAGCTACAGCACAAACTTGCTTTCCGAACTCTAGCTCCTTAGTGAGCCATTAGAAAGGGCCATGTCATCCTTTCTCCCGCCTCACAGGGGTGCCAGTATACATCCATTGCCTATTTAAGAAATTTCTCAGGCATGTAAGCTTTATTGCTCTTAATGCTTCTTACAGGTGACACTTGCCGTATGAATAAGCTATCAGCTCCAAGCACGGTCACCAGCCAACAAAGGGCAACATGAGGAGGATGAGAGGACACTAGGCTCGATACTTGCAGCAGCCACCCAAGAACACCGCATATGAACTAACTCTTGACCCTCCTATGTGTTCTTTTGCCTGAGAAAGACAAGTCTCGTGACTTTCTGGGTGTCATGACTTTCTACGTCTCATCCCAGTGACTGCTTGGCCTACCACAAGCTCTCAGTATGCTAGATGAACTCAGGCTGGTGGCAACACGCTGATCTTCAAGATGTGGGACAACTGGCAACAGTCACAAAAATTTTCAGATGTGGACAGGCACAACGTCCTCTGCTATGTCTTCACCATGTTCTTCAAGGAGACCGAGAGCCTATGCTCCCACCAATAGATGGCCATACAATTTTTGGTGGACAACAGAGCCTGACACCTCTCTGTCCATCCCCCATGCCCTCTAGGAGTAACCTAGCTAAACCACATTACTTGGAATCTCAGGCAAGTTTTGAAAATCCCCAAGGAAGAACAGTCCATAATTGCTCTGAGCAACCCATTCCTGTGCTTAAGCACCCTCCTGGTGAAGAGTGTTTTCCTCTCTCAGTCTGTGACTGCCACCTCTTGTCCTTTCTGCTGCACATCTGTCAGAAGAGTTTGCCTCCATCTTCTCTCGTGGTTTTGGCTGGATTGACCAATCGGAATAACAGATTCCTCCCCCCCTCCAAAGAGAGGAGAGGAAGAAATAAAGAGATTTATCAGTTTAGGAAAAAACTAAATTACTATAATGAAAATATTAATAAATTAATGAAATAATAAATAATAATCAAAAGAGACTGTATCAAGCTCCCAGGATGATGATGCATCACCAGCAGGCACAGGGGAAGTCCCAGCCTGGACTCAGCAATGGATGGGAGCTGGATTCTGGGTCTGGAGTCAGGAATGCTCGGATTAGGATCAAAGGCAGGTGAAGAGAGTCTTCCTTGGATGCCTTGAAGAAAGAGGGCTGACCTCTTTGATCCCTCAGCTTTTATACTGAGCGTGGGGCAGATGGGATGGAATACTCTGTCAGTCAGTTTGGGTCCCCTGTCCTGTCCACTCCTCCCCACAGGTGCGACCCCTCTACACTTTTCTGCTTCTGACCCTCCAACGGGGCAAATAACAAAGTTAGCTGACCTTGGTTGTTATAGCAGTAAGTGTAAGCAGGAGCCTCTCTGCATACCGGCCCTTGGCATAATCAGGTCTTATCACTCCGAGAGCGAACAGTTTCTGCACAATACGCTGTTCATTGCAGAGTTTAGACAGTTAGAAGAGGCAGAGCCAAAATGTAAAATTACTGAACAGAAAATTGGTTCTGTTTTACCTCAACCCAAGACATCTCCATAGAAAGCGCAGGAAAAGCGCGGTGTCCTCTGCTGCTCCCGAGATGATGTAAGCCTTTCTAACCTACCTGGAATTATACGGGCAACTTTCTTCAGCGGCAGCAAGCTTAGTTGTCTACCTGAAACCCCAGGATGGCAGCTGCATCCAGGATGCCGCCTGTATCAGCACTGCAGACACGCACAGCCCTACCAAGTGTCTACAGCCTTGCTGGAGCAGGGAATCATGCGATTCCACGTTGCCACCTTTGCACTGCATCCATTTTCATGCGCCGATTAAAAAGTAACAGACTTCCAAGGCTTACTTATTAAGGGGAAAATATCATCATCATATCAGGTCCAATAGCCCAAGAAAGGCAAGGCTGCCGGAGCTCTGCATCCCCAGTCCAACCAGTAGGGAGGCTGAAAATGGTACTACTCCCAGTAGGCATATGCATGCAGAGGACACGAAAGCAACATATACACTATGCACACATGGCTGGCCGCACAGAGCACCCGCAGGAACCAGTGGCCTCGTCCTCCTCCCCCTCCTGGCTGAGCAGGGTGGAGGTCCGTTAGTGGGAACACGTACGTATATGCAGTGGAACCCCCCCCAGCAGCTGGGCTCAGACACACAGTATGACCAGTAGCTGCCCCAAAATCTCAGTCTCCCCAGTTGCTGGTTCCTGGGGCTGCAGTCCCGCTCCAGCTGCCGACACCTGGACCCACACTTGCTCCAGTCACTAGTACTACGGACACACAGACCCCCGTGACCCACGGTCCCGCTCCAGCTGCTGGCACTTGGGTCTGCTCACCCTGGTCTCTCCCATGCTGCACCATGGACAAAGAGGGCCTCCTGCCCGTGGTCTGGCTCCAGCTGCTGCACTCAGGCACCACCATCCCCCTCACCCCCCCGCNTTAGAAAGCAGGCAAGACAGGCTGTGCAGGGCACAGTCAGACCAGCATAATGACTGGCCAACTATTTACACGCAACTTGCCCTTTCTATCTCCTTATCCATCTGTTTTCCCATGCTCACTCCTCTCCAGATCACCTAAACCTCTCCCTTTCCCCACTCTTTATTCTTCCCTTACACATCCCATAAGTCCTGCATCCTCATCAGACCGAAACGTGTATTTCTAACCCCTTTTCCCATCATTTTAAAACCTACACAGACATATTTGATACTATATAAATCAAAAATAAATATCAACTTACATGCCCAACTCTTCAACAGCTTCCACAAACTTTCTGCTACAGACAACTGGAGAAGTCTTTTCAGTTTCATAATTGAGCTAATTTGAGACACATCTCATAGATGTTGACTCTTCATCTCCATATACCTATTTTAATACCAATAAACATTGCAATTCTGCACAGGGCCTTATCAGCACGGCTTGCTCTGCCCGTTTTCTTTTCAAAAGAGAGGTAATGATTTCAGGTACCATTACATCTCAGAGATTAGGGGCTTAAACCTTATTTTCAAGAAGACTCAAGGCTATGGGTTCCCCGGGGACTTCCAGACACTTTACTTGCAGTCAAGTTAAAGAAGGAAACGCCGTGCCAACATTTCTTTCCAATGTGGAAGACTTGGGAACAACTCCAGCCACTCCAAGCCAGAATTACAAGACTCGTAAAACCTCAGCAGTCCATCGCATCAGTAACGGGATTTGCAGCGTAAGATTTTAGTGACTCTTCTCCAACAAAACGATGAACGCTTATACAAATTCCAAGACAAAAACATTCCCTAAGCAGGGCAGCAAACAAACATAACCTTCCACGCGCCTCTTAACTGAAGGAACTCTGCAGACATGCAGAACGAGCCCGTCACTGCCCGGAGGAGCCCTCCCAGAGTATTCCACCACACAAATGGTCACCCAGATGGCTGCAACATTTACAGCATACACCTACAAAACGTGCCCATGCCTCCGCGCTTCCCCACTGTTGGTACCAGTCAAAACATCACAGCTTGATAAAGCAAGCTAGTAAGAGCACTGGAAGCCTGCCACTCTTTATGCTGATTTATAATCCAAGCTAGCATGCAGACCATCTGAATTCTGCATCTCCTCTACAGTGATCTTAAAACATCCTCTTATCTAAGTTACTTACAGCATTTGTTTGCTGTTCATAGATTTTCAGTTGTTAGGTTTAGTCCCTTCAAAGCATGAAACACAGAAGACTATCTAATAAAAATCTAAGCTTGTTAGACAGCAACATTACTACACTATTTCCAGGCCATGGACTTCCTCTGCTAGGAGATATGAGAAAGACTCAGGATTTTACTGAATTTTGGTTGCTTTCTGTGGTAGGAGACTCATGGGCAAGAGGCATGTTCTCAGCCAAATAATCATACCTCCTGTAAGACTTTAAACAGGAACACAACATTTTCACATAGCTTTTAGCTTTCTCAGGACACCTTATAGCTTCCCATTTTGCAGAGAGAGTTTGGTGGAAGAGTTGCTTTTTGGTAATTCCGTCTGGTCATTTCTGAGTCAAAATTAAGGGATGCACCTAAAGTTATGGAAGGGCAAGACGTCTATTGTTTTATGCGTCTGTCTGCATCTTCACCTTCCTTCACAAATGTAACACCAGTCAAAAATTTTTTGCACAGAAACAATCCACTTCAACACAAGCTGATGGTACTTGCTGTTCTGTGATGCACTGAGGTCAGCTATTGAAGTAGCCTGAAATCCTCAGCAGCACTGTTACTTCTATGTAAATATAAAGGGGGAGAAGGAACACTTTGTCATTAGTTATTTCATCCAGGAGGTCAGAGACATCAACAAGAGACATTCAAACATTATTGCAGGACACAAGGAAGATCAGGCACTTTATCGTTATCCGTATACCATACATGAGATGGATTGCCTCAGCATTAGCAAACCCCTTTATCACTTTTACGCCATCATAAATTCATTCTGAGGAAAATAATTCACAGTAAACCCACATTTTGCCAGGTAATAACATCACACCCAAACCCATACCTACCTGTAACTTCTTACTCTGGAAGACAACTCACGCATTTTGAAAAAAGTTATTTATTTTCACTGCTTTAATCTTTCTACTGTAGTGTTAGCACTTAACATAAGCATCCACTCTTCTACGGTCCTATTTACAATCCATTGAAATGTATGCTCTACAAATACAATACATATTTTCAGAAATGTAAGGGAAATGCACAATTTCGTAAGGTTTAAAAAAGTGACACTCATCTGTACAGGATCCTCAAATCATCCAAAAAGTAAAATTTACAAGTCAGTATCCACACAGCTACGTAATGGCAGGTGCTACAGTGACAAAGCAGCAAACTTGCTAATACAATAAAATACAGAAAATGAAAGTGTTTTGGGGCACCAGAGAATACATTTAGTACCGCTGAAGTTGTAAATTTAGTAATACCCATATTTCTAGAAACATGTAACTGCAAACTTGGATAATATTCTGAAAATTATTAAACACTATATACACATGAGGTAAATGTACCTTGGTCTTTTAAGAGGTAATTTGAGTTTAAAGCAACTGATATGGTGAAGTTTGGGGTTTTTTTGGTTTTTGGTTTTTTTTTTTTTTTTTTTTTTTTTTAAAAAACAACTAAATAATTAACACTTTGAAAGGTTTTTTTTTTTTTTTTTTTTTAAAAACCACTAAATGATTAACACCTTGCAATCATTTCAATGGCACAATATAAACAAGGAAGTAACTAAAAGGTGAATTTCATGGCAATGACACTCAGAATCTTTACTGAAAAAAATAAAATAGCCTCTTATTATCATGTGACATCTTCATGTCCCCGTACAGTCAATCCCAACGTCTTTACCCTATATACAAAGTCGCTCTTAGGATTACAAGTGGAACCATTGGAGGGTGACAGGGTGTCACACTTGGAAAGTCAGCTTGAGAAACATCCCAGAATTCCAGCTTTTAAGGTTGGAAGGTCCCTGAAGAACTCCAGCATTCCAAATTTATACGACCATTTCCAATGCTCCTTATTCTCTGTGTCCATATCCACCTGGTCACAAGTCTGTAAACCAAACTGAGGCTTCGATGCTACTAAAATGCCAAATTGATTAAATCCACAAAACTTAAGTGAATGTATAATGTTATGTAGTATTTACAATAAACATTTGCATCAGTATTCATCAGAAACTGTTTGGTATATACTTGAAATGATACAAAATTAATATTTTGAATGCTAAAATATTTTGGTCCCCCTGGATTTCCAAGAGCAGATCTGGTGATATTACAATCTTAATTTAAAAAATACTTACGTGTACCTGTGTCCATATATATAAGATATGATCTTACACAGGTAACACTTAAAGTTACATAATATATACAGACACAGCCTTTGTAAAAGGTGTTCAGTTTATATAATGGAAAAGAAGAACAAAGCTTGAAGTTGTGGTGTCCGAACTGAGGATACATACAGCTCTATTCAGAATTTTCCTGTTTGCATTCCAATATGAACAAGGTTGACACAAAATAACATTCCCTAACATCACACACTGTACCAAGCATCCTTTCTGTGCTTTGTTTCTGCAAGCTTCTATTATGAAGTGAAAAACTGGGACAATGTAAGAATACTTGCTAGCAATTCAGGAGAATGAGGACTAGTAGGTGGTAAGATGAGACAGATGTGCCAAACCACTGTACAGTTGACGGAATAATCTGCGTGCCGTGCAGCTGCTGTAGATTCTCTTTTAAATGCAACAGAACTGCTCCTTGTATTTTAGGAAACTAAACGTTAGGTGATGAGGCTTTGTAGGTGTTAAAAAAGCCACTAATTAAATTATTTGACAAATAATATTAGAAGCTCTCTCACGTTACCATCAAGATTACTATAAAGATCCAAAGTGTGCCAGTAGCCTGACGATTCTCCTGAAATTAGTATGGAGATACAGTAAGTTCTACTTTGATGCTGACCTGTTTTCTTTAAATATTTGCCTAGATACATAGAACTTGTTAGGGATGCATGCCAAGTAGATAGATTTGGGAGTTACATTCAATCTTCCTTCGGAACAGTCATAACTGAAGAATTCTGTGGTGCACAGCTCTCCATTAGCACAGAGGCATAGTTTACTTAAAATACCTACATGAAGTAATTGTTGATCCAGCTTTGATTGGTAGAGGCCCAAAGCACATAAGCCTGACTGGTCAGACAATGCCAAACACAAGTGTGACAGCTGTACATACGTTTAAACCAAATTGTTTTCTAAGAACTTCTCTTATTTTTATCTCTTCTTCTGGATGCCATCCTCCAGGATAAGTAAACTCATCCGTAACGGTGGCTGAATAAAGCATTTCGTCACTTCAATTCAACCTCTGAAGATCTGTAATTCCCTCATCATTTAAACCTCTCTCCAAGCAAGCACTAATAATTTGGAAATACGCAAGAGTTCGCAAAGTACTAAGGTTTATCTTGGCTAAGTCTTATGTCACCTATATAGCCTCTTCTTACCAGGACCCATCCATTTTACTGCTTTAGCTATCATATACCACAGACCACAACCTCGACTACGCTTGTTAGCAACCACCCTGCCACTGCTACTAGTGTTGTGAAAAACTCTGTGGACTGTATGACGAAGAATGAAAAGGAAACAGAGTTAAGGCTGCTGTGTATCTTTCATAATAGGGTGGATACCAAGGTGTTCTGGAGAGTAGAAGGTTAGGTGGCATATTAATTACCAGGCACATTTACCTAGGAAATACTAATGAATGTTGTGGGCATCAATGAAACTGAAGGTCAACGACTCTTCCTAAAACTGCAACTAAAAAAAAAATATCCTGGTATTTTTAAAGTGACTTTTCCATATTAATTCCCCCAGTCCCCTCCAGAAGTTGAACATTTGGGCAGGAAGCAATTAAATTCCTAAAGAAGTCTGCAAAAACCTGGTGATATCTTTAAAATCTCAGGCAAATCTTGACTAAAGCCATGCATGTTCTTCGTGTTCTTATGACAACACAAGCCACCATAAGCTTTGTTCTTGTAACTACAAAGAGGATTGCTGGAATCCCCTAGTATTTGTATCCAAACACCTGCAGCTCACCACTTTCTATAGCTCACCACTTTCTGTGTATGAGGCACACAAAAAAATATACGCACATAAAATTTATAAGCAGCTCCGAACTTTCTAGTATAAAAGCCCAAATAATTTCCCCCTAATTACAGGTGCACTTAATCCTTGTTTAATTGCAAATATTGTTCTTTGAGCCTTAAGACTCTGCAGAACTGCACAGAAAATATGCTTTTGATTTAATGGAGCAAAATCTCCCTTAAGAACATCTTACTCCTCTTGCTACTTTTCCGAAGTAGATAGGTACTTCAAGCATTTTAGAAGTACCACTTGATAAATCTTACATGTAATTATGACTCATGACTTAGCAATTACAAAATACAACAGTGAATTAACTAGCTTACGCTATTTAAAATTCCTACAGTGGTTTAAAGAGTCAAATTTTGGTAAAATTAAAGGTATTCCACAAATTATGTGCTCACTTGCTGAAACAAGTCTGAATTAGATCTTAGCTATGCAAAGGAACAGTTAATTTTTAACTTGTATTTTTGCAAGCAAAAGTACCATAGGCTTTGTACACTCCTATTGTTTTGCATTAAAAGACTCAAGTGGCACTTACTGGTGTAATACAATCTATATTGAAGGTCATGTAAGGTTCTGAAAAGTGGAAAAAAAACCCCAGTAATCACGTATAAAGTATAGTTGCATAAATTATGTTCCCACAACTGAATGAGGTCAATTTGTACATCAAGGTAAGAGTCCAAAAGATATACTACCTTAATAGTTAGCAAAAGTATACTCCAACAGTACATTCACAATCTGAATCAAAGAACTGCGACAGTGGTTCAGCATAGTCAATGTACCAGCCAGGAATAAATTGCTTAAAGAGCCATTAATGCACTCTAGAATATAGTGAGCCAGTTCCATTTTGAAAGTGACCTATTTGTAGCACAGTTAACTAGAAGTTAAGACCAGCTATCAACTTTGCAAATAAAAAAATTATAGGTTAATAAAAATAAAACTAGACTACGCAATGTTTTGTAAGTAACCTGGGAAAGAGGTTCATAGTGCACAGAAAGGACCCAACACAACTGTTTAGCACGTCCACAAAAATCCTAATAAGTGATGTTCCTATGAAGTACTAAAAGGCAGCAATATCCTTCTGTTCCCCCAGTGAGGTAGAACAATTAACCTTCTTAACACGCCACTCTGGTGCAGATACGGATTTTTACAATATTCTTCGGTAGCAAATCCAGGATTACATCTTTATCCCCTCCTGTTGACTAAGCTGCGATAATGTTTTCTTAATGCGCAAAGCTGTTAGCCTAGCAGCTCCGTTGGCATACCAGCATTCCCGCATAATTTTTGCCATTACTCGTAATGCCTGCAAAGGAAAGACAAGTAATTATATGTACTGCTGTTCCAATGTAGCCCATGTAACCTCTTGTCCTGCGTTAGCCTCTTCATACGTTTCTGAAGTCTATTACTAGTACTACAGCTGCATGGAAGAGTTGTTGTATAAAACTCAAAGTTGTACTTTATTTACAGAAGACTAAAATTATTAAAAATACTGTAAAGCAGAACTAGTATTTTTCAGAATTTCAGCCCGTGCAAAAATATTTTAATGAAAAACTAGTAGCTTGTCTGTAACTGTTTTCTGAATTTTTGCATTAGACAAAACCACACTTTTTTGTTGTACCTCCAGTTGAAAAGCAGTAAAAAATTAGAAGATATTTTATATTAGCACAGAACTACTGTGTAGCTGGGAACACAATCACTTCCTTCAGTCAGGAATTACTTTTTAAGGAGATAGTTCAATGTATAGCAACTTAGAAGTTTATCAAGCTGACTTCCTCAAATTGAAGCTCTGTAATGACTCTGAAAATTTTTGGTGTCTTTTTATCCTTCAAATAGCCGTTCTTTGAAATCTGTGAATGTTACTACACAAGTAACAATGCAAATAACAGAAACTGAAGATGAAATAAAGTAATAACTCTACATTCCAGGATTTTACACTCAGAGCTGTATTACATTGAGCTGCTAAGTAAGTTTGTAGGATTGGAATGGCAGCATTTAAAAAGCAACTCTACAGTGTGTTGGTGACTATCATCACCTTTGTCTCCTTCCTGTGTTCTCTTGCCCAGTCTCTTTTATTTCATGCTTTCACCCGTGTATTCAATTAATACATGCCACAACACAGTTCCCTCTTCCATCTAAAGTACACCTTATCTCATCAATTTCTTTCTCCTGCTGTAGCCTACCACAGCTATTCTCCTAAGCTCTGAATCAGAAAGCATTCGCTCTGGCTCTAGTTAGGCTCCTAGCGCAAGCAACATGAGCAAAGCTAGCTGGAAAGGCAAGAGTTCGCTGCTGCGTGTACTGCCACGCATGCAGTGACTACCATCGTAATGAACTCACCCAAGAATGAGGTAAGCACTTCTACAGAGGTGTGGTCAGGAGCGGTCACTAGACACATACTTCAGTTCTAAGTCTTTGGCTTACAGTCTCAGCTTCTTAATAATCGTGTTCATCGTTCTGTTAGCCACACAGTACAAATTCTGAGACACACCAAGTACCAAAGCCACCATAGCTTTGGATGAAAATCCCTGAAGGCATTTACTATTTTGGCAAGTCTGTAGGATATTCTTTTACTACACAATGATAGGGCAAAGACCCTTGAGTGAGTTAGTTCCAAGTGAGCCCTCACATGAGGCAGCACAGCACTGCTGAAGATACCATTTGTCTTCTAACAATTGGTACTGCTGTGCTGGCAGAGTCCTGAGCTGAAACTAGCAAGTCCACTCCTTGAAAGAGATAAACAGTCTAGTTACAAACCAATTAGCATAGACCTGGTTAGCCCATGTATCTTTACTACCCCTGTTGTGGGTTAATCCCAGTAGGCAGCTAAGCCCCACGCAGCCACTTGCTCACTCCCCTGCAGTGGGATGGGGGAGAGAATCAGAAGGGCAATAGTGAGAAAGTTTGTGGGTTGAGATAAAGACAGTTTAACAGGCAAAGGGGAAAACCAAGCCAAAACAAAAAAGACAAACCAGTGATACAAAAACCCAATTGCTTACCATCATCTGACCAATACCCAGCCAGTCCCTGAGCAACAGCAGCCCCTGGAAAACTCCCCTCTCCCCCAGTTTTATTGCTGAGCTTGACATTGCATGGTAGGGAACGTCCCTCTGATCCATCTGAGTCAGCTGTCGTAGCTGCCTTTCCTCTCTGCCTCTTGCCGACCCCCAGCCTACTCAGCAAGGGGCAGGGGGGGTGGGTAGGCAAGAGTAAGAAACTGAGAAAGCCTTGAAGCTGTGTAAGCACTGTTCAGCAATAGCTGAAACATCGGTGTGCTATCGAACTGTTTTGGTTACAAATCCAAAACACAGCACCATACAAACTGCTATGAATAAAGTTACTTCAATCTCAGCCAAATGCAGTACAACCCCTAGTTGTGCAATTCATTCGCAATGATGCTTCCTGTATAATATAAATCAGACTAGCTTTTAATTTACATTAGCATCACCTGTGCTTCACAGGAAGGGATCCTAGAATCCTCCATTCAGAATTATCTATTAGTTTTTGTGAAGTTACATTAAATATTAATGTATAACCAAGGATCAATAACATTCAATAAAACCACAATGATCAGAATCAAATTAAGTTCTCCTAGAAGCAACCCTTCTTCCTTCAACCGCAAGCACAATTTTTAAAACACTGAAATGAATAAAAGCTCTAGTGTCCGTTAAAGTAGCTTTTTAGCAAGGTTAGTTAATACCTCACAGCTCTGCCACCTGTTTGGAATATTGGGCCTTAACTTCTGCTCACACACAACTTTCCTCATTTCTTCAACAGAAGGATCTGAAGGAACGAGGTCATAGTATGGCAACTGGTAATCTTCGTGGATTCCTGTAACGGGTTGAAAATGACTTTATTTTAGTTAACACTAAATTACATATTCTTCACTTTTTACTGTTTTCCTTATCAGTACCCTACCATTTTGCTTTTTGTTTTTCATTTTTAAAAAATGACATTACAATGACTGATAAATAATTTTTTAAAAAAAGAATCCCTAACACTTATGAGTGTTTACATTACCCTCGAAGAATTCTTTATTTTGAAATGTATGTATTTAGAAAACATACAAGCTATATCAATTTTTTTATATGTTATACTAAAGACACACTTCTTGGAAGCCTATGATTTATAATAGTGTTTTTTATTTTAAATAAGGTATGGGTCTTATATGAACACATTATAGCTAGCCCTCACTTGTGGTGTATGCCCCTTGCTCTCAAGGACATTTAACATCACTCTTTTCTCCCCTCCATGTAAAGGTTTTAGGGAAAATTAATATAGATAAGGATAGTTCCTATTTTCTTCAACAGGTATGGTTCATCAATTTATCAAGTTACTTATGTCCAATTTTGTAAAGATTGCCACATACCACCGATTGAACATCGTCGAGCTATTTCCCAAAACACTAATCCCATTGCATAGATGTCTGCTCGTTTGAAAGACTCAAAATGTTTCATATTTATGGAATCATCTAGAACTTCAGGTGCCATGTACCTAGTTGTGATAAAAAAAAAAAAAGAAAACATTTGATTTCATAAATACTTACTGTAGAGAAAGTTCAGTGCTACTGATCAGCTTAAACCCAAATTTAAAATACATGGAAAAGGAGGCAAAGGAAGATCTCCTTCATTAAGGTTATCCAGTCAAAGACCTTTCATTGCAAAGAGGATAATACGTAAACTGAGAGGAACAAGCAAAGGAATGGGGGGAATAAGTAAAATGTGAAACGACAAACAGAGCCATAAATCTGATAGACACGGATAACAGAGACATGACAAAGACCAAAAATGTTCAGTTGCTAATTGACGGGCTATTAAGAAACTCCTGGCAAAGCTTTAGAGAAGGCCAGTCTGGACATTGTAAGTGCTACTAAGTGGGAAACAAGAGGAACATGAGGATTGTGGATATTCAAGAGAGGCCTGTGGGACTATGTAATGCTTATCAAGGAATGTTTAGGAGAAAGGTAACTGGGAGGAACAAAAGCAGGCAATAGATAGAAAAGAACAAAGGAGCCAGTTCCATAAACAGTTGCCAGTCACTATGCTTGTCTGACCAAGCCCTGCACCAGCTCACCTCAGCGTATCCTACCTTCTCATTAAATCCTATCTTTCTGTGCAACCTCACTCATGTGCACATGTCCTCTAAGGATTACATGCCAGCAACTGCAGGCAGGCTTAAGTGAATTCAGGGCTAGCAACTGGAGTCAGACCAGGGATGAAGCTGCCCTTGGGCCTGAGGTGCCAGCAACTGGAGAGAAGGGGAATCTTGGCATCAGCAGCTAGAAAGCGGAACTGCAGATCCTAGGAGAACACGTACACAGGTCTTCAGAGGATGTATCTGGAGCCACTGTGGGGGGACCATTGTGAATGAATTCTGGGCCAGCAACTGCAGTCAGAGAGTGTATGAAAGCACCCCTGGAGCCAGCAACTGGATCAAATGAGTGTCTGCTTCAGCCACTGAAGTGGAACCATGGGTCACAAGCTTCAGAGCCACATGCTCACAGGTACCTGCTACAGGGGAGAACTGGGATGGGAGAACCAGAGTCAGGCCCTCTCAGTACCAGCAACTGCAGTTGGAATCACAGGTCTTAAAGTCTATGTGCCTGGGTACCAGCTGCTGGGGTGGGTGGAAGGTTTGTATTTTCCCCAAACCTGGTATGCATGGCAGGCATGCACGGGTGTAATTCACTAGCAAGCTTCAAGCTGGTCTAGCCAGCAAACAGGTGGGCCAGGCAGGGACATCTGACAGGGAGAGAGCCTGTGCTGGTATTCGAGGGAATCCATGCACGTAGGTGTGCCACTGTGGATTAACCCAGCCCAGCTAGTGGAGCACAGAAGAGGGCATTAGATACAGTGCGGGTTGTCCTAATAGTTGAAGGATTCATAAATATGCATGGGGCTTGTAAGGCTATAGAAGGGTGTGTGTTTTCACTAATGAAATTCAATCCTGATCAGCTGAAGAGAAGGAGGAAGACTTGGCCATCTATATTTATATTTTATACAAGTTCTGACAGTGTTCTATGTGGGTGCTGAAGACAGCACATGGCGTATAGCAATCTGTGTATTCAGCCCTGTCAGTATCGTATGTCTGTGTATGCCCAGCCTCAGTACCGGCTGAATCCCAAGTGAGAAAGCAGCAGCCTGGGCCTGGGATGGAGAGAGCCCTAGCCCTTTGCACACATCAGGCTGGGCTCCAGCGGCTAGGCAGACGGAAGCCCCAGCTCCTGGAATCTGCCAAGATAGAGCAGCTGCTTATTCCCTAGCAGGACTAGAGAGGGAATAGACAAGAAAGTCTGGTTAAAAAAGCAGCACTGTTAAAGGTTGCTTAGGAGCAAAGCCTCCCTAACATGGTAGTTAACATGGTAGTAACTGATTCTTCATCATACAGACTGTAAATCACACCATAAACCATGCCAGGATTATTATTATTTTTTTTAATAGTAAATCTTATTGGGGTTACACTTTTGAGCACAGTTGTTAATGTAAAGTTTACTTTATCAACATCTCCTGCAACAGAAAAATCTGTAACAGACTTTCAACTGAGAAACAGGGACTGAAAACTGGCATGGCACCCAAGTGATTGTCACCTTGTCTAGTGACTAGCCCTAACGTGGGAACATCAAGCAAAATGTCAGTGTGGACTGCATTGTGAGAATTACTGACAGCAGCATCCCCCCGGCTGCTGGAAAAAATGAATGGTATTTGCTGTATCAGTCAACATCAGTTGTAGCATAGCTCTCAATCTGGTATAGCTCTGGCAGCTAAATCCAATATGTAATGTTTAGCAGAGTTCAGAGACTTTCTCTGCATCACTGCCCCATTAATCCCAAACTGACATATAAATGAAACAGGCAAACAATGACACCAGGGCTTTGGAGAGTACTGTTAACTGGTAAAAGAGAAACACACCAGACACTCTATTCCACTCCAGTAATCTATGCAATAGCCCAACCTCTGCAATAGCCACAGAAGCCTATGCATGATTTCATTTAATCGACACAATGCTAGGATTTTCTTTTCCTAGTACCAGGCATGGTAGGCAGAATACCATACACACTACTTAAATTTCAGGACCATCAGTCCTTTCAGAACTCTCTCAGCACTACTATGTCTTATGGAAATGATATACATACAAGGAAGCAAGGGCTATCAACAAGGGAGCAAAAACACAACTAGTAGTCCAGAACTTCAACAAGGGTTGCTGACATGAGATTTCTCCTAAGCACTGTACAGGCATATAAATTCCCCACAAGCGATAACACAGCACAAGCAGAGGACAACTATCTGAAGAGGAACATAAAGTGTACTTCGACAGTATTTATTGAATGGAAGCAGAGTCTTAAGTTTACATATGTCACAATCTTTGATACGGACAAGGCTCAAATTGTTCTGGGCCACTAGTATCAAAAGCTTTTTAATCAAGAATGCAAGACTGTGGTGGGTGTTTTAATGCTTTCCAAGGATTTTGCATTATTGGATAATCTTCTTATGCTACTTCCTGTACTTGACAGTATAGTGATCAGCTTTGGGTCTAGAAAGAATAATTAATCTATCTTAAGATCACATGGGGATGAAGAGTGATGGAGCTGAAAAAACACAAACCAAAAACCCCAACCACGTTGCAAGACTGTCAGCCAGAATCACTTATACAAGCAGTAAAGGAGATTGTCTCAGCTTCTGTAAATCATCCTAAGGACAAGGGTTTTAACAGGAAAGACCGTAAGAGGCCTGAGTGTGGCAACGGAGCTGAACTGATACCCTCAAAAGAAAAAATCCCCCCCCATCAAATGTGACTTCCATTGAATTTATCAGCAAATTGACCTCTTACCATGATCCTCCATCAATGCATTTAGATTGGCTTTGGCTTCCATAACTCAGAATGGTGACTGACTGCTCAAAAAGTCTGAGAGATTATTGCTGGAACAAGAGAGGCGAAAGGCAAGTAGGTCATCTAGTGCAGTTAGCAGATCAGCCGTTTCACGGCTATCAGACAGAAGGGAAAGGAACATGCGTCTCCTTGTCAGCTTATATATTGGAAATGCATTGCTTGTCAGAAACAGTATTTTAGGTTCTGGACAGAACTACTCTACATAGACTAACTTTGACCTTCTGAACAAGGTCAGCAGCTAAATACACTCCAAGAATGAAAAGATTAAGTCTACAAAAGCAGCGTGCAATTATGTTGAGCATGGCCTTGCCAAACTTCAGGTTCCCACTGACCTCTTCCCCACCCCTTTTAGCCCAAAAGCTCTGTACTAGTTGCCTAAATTTCTTGTACAACATATAGGGAGCTTGGTGTCATCAACCAGGACCTGTACACCACATGTCACACTCAACATCTCCCATCACCAAGCATGTTCTCCGCAGCATGTTCTCCACATGCTCATATTGCATTTAGGTGAACTGCAGAAAAGCACTCGTGTTAAGGTCAATTCACAGCCAAACTTCTAAACACAGCCTATTTCAACTACCAAAATAACAGTTGGGCCACACTTCTCAAAGAAAGGAAAAAAAAAAAATAAAAAAAGAAAGACTTGTTTGTTTGGTTTTGTTCGGTGTTTTTTTTTTTTTTTTTTTTTAACCTGCCTCAGGGAGTGAGGGAGGGATTTTATTTCCTTCTCAGTTTAAAGCTCACGTTCCCTGCTTTATGCTGCAGGTTGAGCTGTGAAAGCATGCACCATCTGCTAAAATTAAGCCTCTGAATAGAAAAGAAAAATAGATTCATTCAGTCCGAGAGAAGGATCATCGGTCTGATTCAGCACCTAGATCGTCACCCAAGAATGAGTCTTGCTCGCTTCCTAGACTATATGTTTTTCTCAACAGACAATCATTAGCAAAATATGAGCTTAGACAAGTCTCCCTGAACTTGTACACAGAGCTTCCATGTCCAGAAGAGGTACCAGCAGCGGCAATCAATGAGAGTTAAAATTGTCATTGAACAGCTAAGATCTGAACAGTATTATGAAAAATTTAACCAGAGTTGCTTAACAAAGAATGCACAAGAGGGAGGAGGAGAGGACCAAGCCTTTTATGAGCATGAAGACTTTTCAGAGGGGTAGAAGGGACTAACGTCTTCAAAGTGGGAAACAGACTTAGTCCTGCTGCCGCCCCCTGCAGCAAGCGAGACAGTTGCTACAGCTTTACCCTTATGAAGAAGCATAAGGCAGATGAACAAGCAATTTAATAGCGCCTATGCAAGAAGAGATCTTATAAGTAGGATCTACACACGCAATCCAAAGACTAGAGTAAAAGTAACCGATTTGCACATAATTTTTCTCTGCACGTAGGTGTAGTACAAAAGACCAAGTCACATGCGGTATACGCCTTGCACACAGTTAAGTATGCAAAGACAAATAGCAAAGTGGGCTGCTGTTTTACTATCAATGATTACTGGAGATTTTGAGAAAGAATAATGCCCGGTATTTTGTAATCTAGTAGTAGTTCAGAAAGTAAATCTCATCTGACCTTTTGTGTTTTGAAGTTGGAAAAGGACAAGTACAGCAGAGCTTTAGAAGAAAGTAATTTCAGCAATATAATTGTCACTAAAATAACTTTTCAGTACACGTTCTAAAAGCTTTTGTTCACTGACCCTAAAAAAAAAAAAAAGTTTTTCTACCAAAAGCCACAGCTAATGGGGCCTCCTAGTTCATTGTAAAACCCCAATCACACCCCCACCCCCCCTGCAGTATCACTCACTGAAGAGAGAGATAAAACCGGTACTTTTTATGTACGGATTGGAGACTGGGCAAAATAAACACAGAATTTTCTCTAACACTGCTAGGGAATATGCTGAAGTTAATCACGTACAGCCCTGAACCACTGGGCTTCCACACATTTCTCCGTGACAGGCATACAAACTTCAGTTTGATACACCACTAAACCTACAGGCATCAAAAGGACAAAAAGTTGACCACATCACACAACTCTATTGCTGTGGTTCACTGTTAGTGCTGCTATTTCTGTATGCTGCATAGCTGCACAGATTAAAGAACAGTTTCCAGTTATTATTGTCTGAAAGTCCAGCAACGATAAATTACGGCTAATAAGTTTAACTGCACTTGCACTGATGGAGTTAAACCGATCTGAGTTCTTTTGAGGACAAGAAAATCCATATTTCCAAATTCAGAAGGCAGCCTTTAAAAGGAAGGGAGTATACTGACTCATCCATTGACAATTCTATTTATGTATTAGATGAAAGATGACTGCTGTTTTAAGTTCTCATTTTTCTCAAAAATATGATCCCATGAAAGCCCATGTCCAAAACTCTGCACCTTGTATGTTCTACCACTTAAAACTTCTCACTGAAACAAAATCCAGCTTTTTACTTTCACTGTCAATATCCTGTCTTACACCTCAGGTTGGGCTGCAAGCAACATTTCCATGCAACACAAGGCAAAAAGAATAAAGATATGAGTGAATTTTCCAAAACGGTCATTCATGAAGTCTCCTAGTTGTTTTAATATACACTTGTGCCCCACAATATTTTGCAAGTTTTTGTTATTTTATACATGCTAGTAACAGATGCCAAGATTCAATATGCTTTTTAAGCACCTATGGTCTAACTAAATTACCAGCTGGCAAGGAAGTACCCAGGAACTCTATCTGCCATTATTTACATTTTCCTGCTGCTTGTGTTTGTACCCACAAAAATCCTTCCATGCAACAAGAAAACACAAAACATTTTATTATAAAAGTGGCCCGACACATCACGTTAATGGTTTTACCTTTTTGTTCCCACTCTGTGGTTTGGAGCAATATCAATTGTGTCTGTAGCTGAATCGTGCCTAACTGCCAATCCTAGGTCGGCAATGCAGCATGTTCCATTCTTTTTTACCAATATATTTTTTGATTTCAAATCTCTGTGGGCAATTGCTGGCTTGCCTGTAAGGGGGGAGGAAAAAAAAAAAAAAAACAACACACCAGAAATAACACATCCGTGAAATACATAACTGCTTTTATTCTAAGCCTGGTGCAGATTTTGTTTGAAGTTACAGAATTCATTGCAGTTCTGCTACTTTATGTGCACTAAGATAACTCCTGAAATCATTCATTGTGGACTGGAGTTATCCAGAAAAGTGCCGTAAAGGTCTACTGTATTATTGCACTCTACTGCTCCTTTCCAACTCCTGCAAGGTATCTATTGCATACATGTACTACTTGCCACAAAAAAATGTCTAATATCTCTGGAAATAGACCCATAGTGCTGTCTCAAATCAAAGTTAAGAAGATACTACAGGCACCATTACTTAGTGCCTTTTAGTAGGTGTTTTGTACGAAGGGCTGTTACATCACAAAACCTGGATATACCATAGAAAGGAAGGTAAAACACCCTCCAAATTAAGAAGTTCTATTAGTTCAGAAATTATCACAGGTCCCAAACAGACATTTTTCAATTCATTCAGCTCCACAAGGGATTAACTTGGGTATCTGTTCTGAATTCAGCTGCCTTCTCGTCACTTAAATTAAGTAGCTGTGGGCAAAGCAACTACACCCTGAAAAGACTGAATGTTCTAATTCAGAAGACAATTATAATAGAAAGTCCTACGTATGTGTCATTTAAAAAAAAAAACCAAAACCGTATTATCCACATGACAGGCTGAATAGTGGTAAGATTACCTTGTGTGCCAACAATTTCCATATGAAGATGAGCAAGACCACTGGCAGTGGACAAAGCTAATTTTATCATTCCTTCCACTGTTACTGTATACCTGTTCAGGTAATCAAAGAGTGATCCATGCTCATGATAGTCTGACACCAACCACAGTTGAGTCCACGTACCATTGTCTGCAAAACAACACTGATATGAATACCACACATACACACACAAAAGACAAGCAAACCACATATATGCCACTTTTATACAACGCCTATGAAGTACAAGTTAAGTTTTACAAGTAACCTCAGCCAATTAGACTCTTAAATCTTTACGTTTATCCTTAGAACATTTAAATGCCTCTGTAAGGGCTGGGACTACCAGGCAAGACTTTGTGAACAGCTCAGTAAGCTTTTATTTAAACTAAAAGACAAACCATAGAAAGCCGATGACACTATGATTCCGAGGTGGACTATTCAGGGTATTAGTCAGGCCCTGCCTTCCCCTTATTTTTCTGCTTGGGGGGGAAGAGTGCTGAATGCATGATGCAAAACTGATCCTGTCACTATTGGTCTAGTACACTATTGTTCAGGCTACCCATAAAAAAAAAAAAGGTAAGAAAAAAAAAGTGAAAAAAAAAGTAAAAAAAAAGTCTTTCAAGCAGAGCACAAGCTTTGCCCCAGAACTCCCTCAGTCTTTCCATAACCTGGCCTGGGAGACAATTTCCACAGTTACCAGAAGCTGGTGGATTCTTCCTCTTGGAGTAGAAGCTTGCAAGCAGCAACTGGACATATTACTTCAAAAATCAAAATCAAATCCCATCTCTGGCAACCTCTAAGTTGCTGGACCAAATTTAGGTTTCCAGGAGGCACAAGAGTAAGGAGAATGAAAAACACTTGAGTTTGCTGTATGATTTTTCACTGAACTATTAAGAACAAGACAGGCCTTAATACATCTGCAGATATCCCGAGGTATATAAATGGCAGATAAGAATCAAATTGTTCACGTTACTACAATAGTGGACAAAAATACCTTGAATTTTAAGCCACAGAGAGGAGACCATTAAAGGAATTCACATCAAGATGGGGTAAAGTTTTTTTGACCTAAGAAGTAGAAATACATCCAGAAAAGAACAATCCTGCTGCTAAAGAGGTTTTCCATTTTTGTTTTGTTATAAAAGCGACTCACGTGGCAGATCTTAGAAATGTTTTTATAGCTAACTACTTTTGTAGAAGAGTTTTTAATCTCTTTAAAAAACTAGTTATCCCATGAAAGATTTCAGTTGGAGTTCTACCTTGAATTACACAGCCACTATTCCCTAAGAACAAGCGAGAAAACTCAGCACAAGCCAAAAAGAGATCTCATTATGTGGTAGTACCTACAGATTATCAGAACACATACTCAAGAACTAAATATGAAGAACAGGAAGGGAAGAAGTGAATTCAGAAGTTAGTTACTATCATAAATGTACTGAAACATGCTTGGCTCAGGAAAGTCCAGGCACAGCCCAGAAAAAAGAGGCACAAAATGCCTGATCTACAGATTGACAGAAACTACCTTTATAGTGGGGCAGGAAAACTTTCAAGCATCCCTTCTACTTGGGTGTTTCCAGGGAGGCCAGTGATGCCATTAAAAATAATTCTAAAAGAAGTAATTAAAATGCCACCAAATGCTTGAGAGTAGGGAAATAAATCTAATCTACATTCAAACAATTATCATAATGAAAAGAAAATTCTGCATTGCTGCATTCACAGAATAGTTTTAACTAAGTTGTTAATTTAAACAGGTGAAAATAAAGCAGTCAAATGCTCTAACCTGTAAAGGACTGTTAGAAAACTGCTGTTGCAATGGGAAGCTTCTTATAATATGCCCAAAGAAGCGACTCCTAAGCTTTGTTTTTTAAAAAAGGAAATCAAAGATTTGAAAAATAAAAAATCTGCGATTATTTTATAGTTAGGACTGCTGCTTCTTTTGCTACTTCACATACCCAAGCATGAAATCTTAGAACTCAGCGTACTATTAAATGTAACTTTTACCAGAGAGAATGATGGTCTCTGAAAAGTCAATCCAACAGTATTAGCTTCACTGCACCAGTTGTAGAGAACCATTAAAAACAGGTATGTGTTCACAGGGATATAAAAGGTGCTCTCAAATACATATATTCAAAGAGCTCCAAAAAGCGGTAGAAGTTCAAAATAAACTAACTTAATCCGTTCAGAACATTATCTTTACTCAGTTTTATTCTACCGCTTCACCAGTCATGACCCTACATTGCCTGAAATAATCCTCTCACAAGTATTAACACTATACACACTCAATGCTTGACACTATTTGATTTCTTCTTGTGTTTCTTATGAATGGGATACCTCGGCAGGTGTCCACCCTATACAACAATAAGTAGGGAAATTACTAATCTATTTTAAGTAGTCTACCAGACCTATTGTGTTTAAACAGAACATTTAAAGATGTCATGAAGTTTCTGAAGAATGATCATTGCTTTGAATCAAGATTTTAGTGTCTCTGCATGAAGTTTTCACCCCTCTTAACTCTAGGTGCCCACCTAAGAAGAGAATATGCTTCTGATTACAGACCCTTCTACTTCAGTTTTATCTTATTTATCACTTGCAAGCTTTAATATTAAGTCTGTTTTTACCTCCCTCTAAAGGAGAAAATATAAAGCTGGGCTTTCCATCTTGGTGTTACATCCAAGCTTACACGAATAATGTTAATTACAGACAAGCTGAAATGGAATATTAAGTACAATGTCCAGCTATTAGATGGGACCTACTACCTTTTCTTTACCATGCTATATTTGATAAGCTACACATTCATTTAGCGACCTAAGCAGGACACATGTTACAGTGAACTTAAGTCTTCTTATACTGTTGACAGTAGTTAATTAATAATTAACCTGACCCTGAGTATTTTTGTCTGCACAGTAAACAGCATCTGCCATGAAGCTTTCAATCACAGGAATTGCATTACCAGGTAAGAAAAAGTAATTGCACTCAGTAGTAATTACATACAGTAGCATAGCCTTCCATGACAAGGTAACCTCATTTAGTTCATATACACACATTGATCAAGAACCTCAAGCAGTTGCAGAATATTCAAAACATTACAAAAATTTATGTATGTTCTTGGAAACCCATTTAAGAGACTAATTATAGTTATTTCATCTGTTTGCAAGAAACCTGAAAGTATTTTAGGCCATCAAAATAATTCAGAAGTAAAGATTTTTCTTTTGCAGTTCTAATAAAATTTGAACTTCTGAGTGAAGAAACCTTCATATTTGTTCTTAGAAAAACCTGTTACAGTTGAGAAAAACATTAGTGACGTCCAAACAACATCCATGTTAGACAAGCTACCTCTTGAGGAAAGCAATTTATAGCAATAGCATTTATTGCTTTATCAAATATATAATCAAGTTTCAATTAAAGGTGAATTGATTGAATTCACTTAAGTGAAAAATGCTTTTTTCACATTGGTACTAGCAAAACAAAAATTTGGACTTGTCACATGCCTGTTTTTAAACCAAATACTAGGTTTTAAGGTGTGACAGTATCGTTTGTTGTAAGAGTTTTGAACCGCAGATTTATATTCCAAGTTGAATGTTTAGAAGAAGTTACAGAAACTGCCTAATTGCGTGTGTCCTCTAGTGCCATGTAGTAAAGTGTTTCAAAGAAGAGAGTGGGATACATTAGCCTTATTTGGCATGCAGATAACTTAACATAAACAGAGGAAAAAAAACATGAAAAGATCAGATACAGATGGGATCCACCACTAGAAAACGCTTAGAAATGAGATATTCAGGGAGTTGAGGAAAACACTTTTGTCTGTGGCTGGAAGAGGACTTTTAGTGAAACAGCTTGACTATCAGACTGAGAGAGTCACCTGATTAAACGGATGAAAAGCATCTGAGCTGTGTAGATTAGCAAGATCTTTCAGTCAAATTCCTTCTTCCGAGGCTAAAGACAGAGCTTCAAAAGGAATAAATACCTCAAATATTACTTTTCTCAAGAGGAAGAAATTCTGCACGTTTCTGTGCAGTATATTGCCTACCATCATTCTCGGGGATCTATTTACTACGTAAGGTACCCTGAACAGAACTTTCACCTAGGGAAGTGCATCTTTCAATTAAGGGAAAAGAAACGGAGACGTTAAAATATTTTAGTGCATAAAGTTATCTGGAAGTGCGTAGTACAAGACTTCATCTTACTTGTAACATAACCACAGTCAGTTATGGCTACAGACAGCTAATCCAGGGAAACCTCTAGTACTGTAAACAGAGGTTGCTGCCACTGCTCTTCTCATAGGACAGTGCAGATGAGTAGTCCCTGATACACTTCACAATCAAGCATCTAGGTTAGAAGAACAAAATAAAAAACACACCCAAGCCCAAACTATCTGTTTAGGTTGTTCAAAACAAGCTAACACATGTCCGAGAAAGTAGCATCCCTGACTGAGCAGTGTTTGAAAGTTAGCATACACTCCTAGCTAAATAGCAAGCTACGTAAACATGCTAGCCAGACAGAACACAACTTCAGTTAAAATCATTCCTTGATTCTCAGCCTTAAAGCTGGCTTAACATCAGCACCTATATCCCAGTAAATTTTGGGAGGGGAAAGCAGGCAGACTGGACCAGTCTCCTACTGGACCAGCTCCTGTAGCCTTCCGAACACGATGCAGCTGTAGGGAAGTACAGGAGGAAGAATATATGCCGTTAAGGCATGTGGGATGTCTAAACAGTAGTAGAACAAGGAGTGAAGACAGTAGTTCAGTCACAAGCTTTATGACTACACCATCTGAACCAAACACCACTGACTTAAGTGATCTATCTCTGCTTGTAAACACTTTCTAATCTATACATGCACCCTTCTACCTGAAGGTGCACCCCCCCATTTTACAGCTACAATGGCCAGGCAGATGTTCCCCAACAGTTGTGAAGACTATGCAGTTATCTCTATGTCTACCCTGACAGAGCACACAATCAGCAAAATGATTTCATAGTTTCACTAACCTTTATTGTCTGCAGCTATAAATCCAAGAATGTTTTCATGCCGTAGCATAACTGTTTGATAGATTTCTGCTTCGCGAAACCATGAG
Source organism: Rynchops niger (assembly GCA_013400035.1). Taxonomy (NCBI): domain Eukaryota; kingdom Metazoa; phylum Chordata; class Aves; order Charadriiformes; family Laridae; genus Rynchops; species Rynchops niger. Next base: position 240,223 of record VXBH01008169.1, read on the forward strand.
CGTTCCTCTCTTGAAGAGAAGATCTTCACAGCAACTTCTTCTCCTCTCCACTTCCCTCGCCAGACTTCTCCAAAGCGACCTTTGCCAATGCTTTCTTGAAGTACTATAGTTCTTGCAATTGTTCTTTGCACAAGTAAAGGTAAGCCTAAAAAGAAGATTTAACATTAACCTTAAACAACACTAAAAAAATAAGCACTTATCATAACTACGAAATATAACATCCATATTCCATGAAGACATTTCTCTTAGAATGCACATGAACTCTCTTAAGATATTAAGAGCTTGTTGTGAACTGCTAACAAGCATGTAGGCAAGATGCTGCCTTCAACCTAAAAGGGCAGCAATACAACTATTCAAAGACATCTTGCAAACTGCCTCTACAGCTGTTAAAAAGAAGGCACAAACTTTCTATCAGTTTAGAATTTCAACAGTTGTTGTTACACAAAGTTTTACTTTAACAGAAAAAAGAAACAAACCATGAAGCAATCAGCAGGATGAAGACAGAGCTGGGTTTTTTGGTGGGTTTTTTTTTGTTTGTTTGTTTTTTTCCCAGAAAAGGATCTGCCTACAACTCTCCTGGCAAAACAGTTCAAGATCACTTTCGCTACTGATTGACTTGATTTTATCACTAGACTCGGTCCATTTCTAAATTAAAGTTAAACCATGCTTATCAGCAACACTGACTGTCAGATGTTCACACTCATGCCCAAGTACACCAGTAGCCTGTTAGTACTCTCAAGCCATTGTAAAACAGGAAGACATCCTTGTAATGCAAGCTTCCCATCTTACAGGCCATTCTTATGCACCTCGCTTACTTGAGAAAAATGCTTACATTCATGAAAGTTTTATAGCTTTGGAAAATCTACACGCTTTCAACTCACAGCACCTCATAACATGCTTTAGAGTAAGTTTATGCAATAAACAAGAAGCACCGGCATTGCCCAAACCAGGGTGGGTTTTTGTTTATTTTAAATCTTTCCTGTTGTAACTTCAAGGCTCGTCACAGAATTCTGCAGTGATACTACACTGCAGGATGAATGCATCAGTGAGGTTATCTGCTCTCAATAAGCTCTTTTGGTATAGGACTAAATCAAACACTTTACAAAGTAATCTATTACACCATAATCATGGTTCTAATACCTGATAGAAGAACAACTGTATTTTCTTACGCTACAGAAAATAAATCCCAACTTATAGCTCAAATAACAAGTTCCTGTCCATCTCTGGTCACTCTTTGCTAATAACAGCAGTAGAAGAACTGCTGTTCAGCATTGCTGATCAGATTCGCCGCACATGTGTCACAGCCTTAGGAGTGCAAATTAAAACACTGCAGTGTTCAGAGAGTTCCTGAAGACTTCCAGACCTACAGGCATTTTCTGCATGCTCTGGGCTGACAACATACCTATGTGAAAAAAGGAAGGGGAAAAATCACGCACCATACCAGCAATTTAATCATTGTCAGGTGCTGCAAGAATTCATACTGAGAAAGTTAAAATTTTTGCTGTAATATCTGTCCTCAGGTCAGTTGTGCTCTGTACCCAGTAAAGGCTCATCTCTGAAGCGTAACTAGCATTCTTTATGGACAGACTTTTGAAATGCAGAAAAGGCCAGACTAGAACAACCACAGGACCAAACTCAACCCTGAAAATGTAGAATTTGACTTTGTTGGCCAGACAAAGCTTCCTCCTTAGCACTTACGTACTACTGCAAAGTCTACTGACAAATGCTAAATAAAAGCTGTTTTTGTATACTTGAAGCAGGTGATATGCCTAAAATTTTCTTTTTCATATAGCTGTTTCAGAAAACCATTTTCACATTTTCAGTTTCAGATGCACAGGTCTCAACTTGCTGTAACATTTACACGCATTGCTTCTTGTTTAAAAAAGATTATGTCCAAGGACATTACCAAACCTCTAAACAGATACTAAGCTCTAAACTTTCCAGACATGAAGCATTACAATTTCACATTACAAACCCCCAACCGACATATGAACATGTCACAGTACAATAAAAACCCTGCTAACTGATCTATCCACCTTGCCTCTATACTTATTTTTACAATATTTACAAGATTCAACTTGCTTCTGTTTTTTGTGACTACACTTTCTCTCACTACTGCTGCTGAACAAAACCATATTGAATCCATATTTATCTTACAGGCATATTTATCTTACATCCATAAGAATTCCTTACAGACTTCCTGGTGCAACTGAGCAGTCTCCTCTTTTTGCTATAGAGAAAACGCAGCCCTGTATCACCACGAACTTGAGCAACTACTTTACTGTAAACCAGAGTGCCTGAAAAGTAGCTCACTGGAGATAGCCTTTGACATACACATTGGGCACAACTGTACCTTAAAGCTCTTGGAGTACAGCCGCTTTTAACTGTGCATGAAGACAGATGACAGTCAGTTTGCTAATAGGAAGGATGAGAAAATTCAAGCCCATGTTAAATTCAACAGCAGCTCATAACATTGTTATCCAATTTATCCCTGAAGCCTTCATCATCACCTTCATACATCATAACGAAGTATACTCAAATCTTCTGAGAGTAACAAGAGTTGTTTTTCTTTTCCACATCTTAACTGTACTCTGATTAGTCTGGACCAATGACTGCTGAATGCATAAGTTTGTACATTATTTGGATAATTCAGGAATTCAGTTCTAAACCATGACAGTTAGCCAACAAAAGCAGCTGCCAGAACTTCGTTCTTGTTCATAAGTCTCTGTCCAGAAGACTTCCTCTGAAGAGTAATAAAATAAACTAACCCCATGAACTATGAAAAATCTCATTCTCTTCAAGCTTCCATGAAATGCAGATAAGTTTAAGGAATTTTTACATTGCCTTCAACTGACTCATCTTTACGTTGATTTTTGTGACCATTTGGATTTCTAAACACTTTAACTTCCTGCTTGAAGTCACCTACCAATAATAACTAAAGCATCTCCTCTCTCTTTTAGGCAATTCTTCCCATTTCCTTGCAACTAAGTTACTTTGTCATTTTTGAGTTGGAGAGTAACAGCTGGGCATCCCAGTCTGTCTATACAACGTGTAGTTGATATTCAGAGATTTGCATCATGATCTGAAAGTTTTTCTCAGCTCCAAGACTTTAAAATCCTTCTCTTAGAAGCTACAGCTTCAGCAGAAGGATCTATTTCAGACGTTTCATCAATTCCTTTCATCAAGCCTCTAGTAATTTCAGGTCTTGTTTGTCATGGAACAATAGGGCAATACTAACAGAAGTCAAAACTGAATAATTAATAACAGCTTCATCATTGCAGAAAATGAATCCTACTTCCCTTTTGATCTGAGCAGGAAGCTCATTTTTAGAGCTTTGATCACTTCTGGTTCATATGCTTCTCTTCAGAGAATACCATAATACAAAATCCTTTTTATTTGACTACTAGCTCTTTTAGTAACCTAGTATGAATTTAAGAGCAGAACATTTACTTTAGGTCACCAGACCAAACACTTCCTTAGCTGTGCCTCTTAGGTCTGTATTATTTTTGCTGTTCTGCACATTTCCATTGTGTTTCTTGCAGCCCCTCACCCCAACAGCATCCCTTTCACGCAGTCCAGTTTCTGACAGGGCTAACCAGTATTGTAATTAGCAGCTTGGACTTTTCTCCCTTCAGTGACCCTGTTGCCCACCCCCAGTTTATTCCATACGCGTACAGTCTTCTCAATTTTAAATATGCTGTACCAAAGTCTGGATTAAAAATACACATTTCAATGAGATTCAATTGCTGCAGGCATACTTCAGGACACAAGAAAATTATCAGTTCAAGTGCTAGGGCACTGTGAATTTATATAGTCATTTCTTGACTAATTTTGAGACAAAGTGATACAAGTCATTGCAAATACATACATTGCCAACACTACAGAAAATAAGTACTTAAAGCACCTCCTATACCATTATCATAATAAAAGGAAAACACAGAACACTAAAGGCTAATACTTGTCTTACAAACAGCTGAACAACATAGAACTCACTGCAGCTGAAGGTAAAAGATCACTCCTAAGGAAGCATTCAGCCTTCTTGTTTTACAGGGAACATGACTTTGCTTTTCAAGATTAAAGACAAGTTAGTGAAGAGCTTTCCTTAGAGGTAAGTCGTATTTGTTGGTTTTCTTCCTCTGATGCAGCCATCAGTGGCCAATGCTCAAATACTATTTTAAGTCAGGCACTCTGGGAGTCTAGGCCAGCTTGAGTGTCCTGAATCTCCGAAAACTAAGTAATTCCCTGGCATGCTGCTTTTACTTAAAGTGCAATTTGCAAATAGGCAAGGGAAGAGTCAGTAGTTTCTAATCGTTTGTCCTGGAGGAAGAATTCTAAATTTCTTCTAACTTGGATTCCCTGCTTTTCAAAAGCTTGCTTTGAAGTAGTACTTGCAGAGTTTTCAAACATGAAGAGAGGCTCAGCAGCACCCCAGGAAAAAAGGCCAGAAGGAAAGTAAAGGAGTATTCCTGATAGCAAATGGAAACACCAATAGAAAACTAAGTCTGAACTAACATTATCACAGGCCTGACTTCTGAAGAAATGTGAGAAAGCAACCACGCAGAAAGTGGTAGAAGTGCTGTAATTATCTACAGAAGTTAGGAGGGAACTATCAACCAGACAATACTTCAAAACACGTATAACTAAATGTGGTTTCAAGGGAAGACTTTAAAGGCTTTCTTTCCTGGGTTTACTGAAGTGATAGCAGCTAGTACGTTGCAGATGACTACTTATACAGATAGAACATACATCTGCTCTTTTAAGGTTTAATTCAAGAAAATAATATTAGAATTTCTTTCCAGCCGTTTTTAGGAAAGCCTGTACCTGCAAACATGAAGTAAAGAGTTTTATGCTCCCAATAGTGTAACAATTATATATCATAGCTTCCTGGATTACAAGAAATGTGAATCTCTGACTCCTTCATATTCTCTTACTAAGTATCCTACTTCTGTACACTTCTAGAAATAACATAACTGGAAGAGTAAGTCCAGCATTTGCATTTATTAAGTTCTAGCCCAATATATTGGAAGTTCTATTAATCATTGTTTGATTTAGTTACTACTGTTAGTAAATGAGAAAATTGAGATGAACACAAACAACTAAAGCTCCAGTTTTAACCAGAAAGCAACTTACCCTATCATGATCAAATCTTATTTGGACACACAAAAGCTGTCTCAATTGAAACACAGCTGCCTACACACTCAGTGCAACCTCACCTTCTTCAATGAAGATATGACTAAAGGTGACTTATTTTGACCTACATTCTAAACATGTTCAGCTAGTTTTAATAAAGCAATCAACTCTAAATAGTTTTACCAGTTACTGCCCTTGGGTAAGAAATACAACCTAGGTGTTTGGGTTTTGTTGTTATAATTTCTTCCAATTTTGGGGAATTAAAGAATTCATCAGTTGAGGATCAAACACCAGTATTTCTTTGCAGAAAATACCCTGAAAGGGCATGGAAGTTTCAGCATGTACATTTGCAAGCAGGATTAAATTATTTAAACTTTTTATATAATAGAAGGCCAATAAGAGGTTGCAGCACACAATCCGATGTCTCATTCTTTAACGTGGACCAGAGATTAATATCAGATCAGTTTATGTGATACATCATCCCCTATCAACACTTACTAAACCATATTTCTGTGACACAGACCACCACAGTCCTATAAGCAAGTATGCCAGGATTACCATAGCTGAGACTACATGCAGTGAACAGACTACTGCCTCATCTTCCCAAAGCAACACCTGATAAAGTCAGAATTAAAATAAAAACTCATGAAATCAAAGGATGTAAATTATTCAGATGTGATCTGCATACTACATCCCTTCTATACACATAGAAATGACTATTTACAACTGAAAAATACCTTCCGCAAGGAAAGAACTGGCTAAAATGTTAACTCAGAATATTCTTCATATACCAATAGCTCCAGACAGAAATTAATTTTCACTTCAAAGCCAAAGAAAAAAAAATTCACACATTATCTCAAAACCATAGAAGACAGCGTTTTAGATGTGCTGTGCAGAATGAAAAGGTAAGTGACTGAGCCTTACTAGAGGAAACAAAACATTTACAATAGCTGACTGTGATATTCCCTGCTTAACATACTGTACTCTCAGAATTATGAGTAACACTAGCAGCAACTCAATACGATTCTTTCATTTCACTTATTTCCATATATTTAATCTTCACTGGTTACATGTAAGTAGCTTTTTGAGTCATTTCTCCAGTTAATCATAAGTTTAAGTAGATTTGACAATATTAAAAACAAAACAAAACACCGATGTTTTACAAGGCTCTTAAACACAGAGTAATTACTACTGTAAGTGTGATATTACCTGACCCAGAGCCTGAAGTTGTCATATCATAAATTAAATCCTTTAAAGTAGTTCCTTCTGATATAAAGGGACGATCCAGTGAGGGATCTTCTTCACTTGGCACACGATGATGAATGACAGTACGATTATGACAAAGATACAGAATCAACATCAGAGAAATGCAGACAAAGCAGACAGGTCCAGCAATGACAGCAGCCAGTTCCACAGGTCCTAGATTAGAAGCTGGTTTTCCTGGAGTAGGGCCTGACAGTAAAAATAAAAGAAAACAGCAAAACTATTTCTTGCTTTTTATGCAGCTAAATTTATTGTACTTCACAGTGACCTTCACATTATTTCAATGTATTTGTTGAAACTTCTGCACAGTAACTTTTTCAAGAATCAAAGTAAGTATTTACTAAGGACAAAAGCAGCTATGCTCTTATTCAGTTTCCATTTAACTTGCATATAAGGCTTTGAAACTGGCCCTAACATCCCTACCCAGAAGATAAAGTTTCATGTTACAGGTCTCGTGAAATTTTATTTGCAGAGTACTTTATTTAGGCCTTCAAATTCACCAGGAACCTCAACCTCAAAACTGAAACTTCCACTCTTACTGAATTGCCTGTTAAAAAAAATCAAAAATAAAATCAAATACATCAAACACCCTTACCTGGCGTTGGAACTGGAAGTTCGATTTTATTGCAGTGGTCTCTGTCACAGCAGTGAGGCACAGTGATGACTCCATCTCTGGAAGAGGAGGCACAAACAAATGGCCTGTCTCGGGGAATCAGATCAATTTCTGCTATACACATACTATTGTGTATGACTTTGTCTGCAGTTCGTGTTACTGAGGTAAAACATAGTCCATCTGTCACACATGTAAAGTTGTCTTTTGTACACAGGTGGCAGTAACACTGTAATGCTGTATTGAGAAAAAACATTAATGTTAGCATTGGTACACGTTCTGAGTCAAGACAGCTTGCATGACTAAAGAAATAAAAGTTCAAAACACTACTAGGCCTGTATCTTCTACATAAACACAGAACTGTAACACTAAAGAAGAACACTACAAGGCTTTTTAGTAGGACAAAAAAAGTAAGGAGATGAGCAGACAAAAGTCAGTCAAATTTAAAGCTGAAGTCATCTCTCCTTATAATTATATATTAAAAGAGAAAGGGTGCAATCCTAGATGTTCCTCCAGGTAAAGAAGTTCCATTACAGTTCCTCATACTAAAGATCTATTTTTATTAACACTGTATCCTCCACAGTATGCAATTCTGCTATTTTAAAACCCAATACAAATAATGCTTCCCCCCCCTCCCCCCACAATAACCATGGGTATAGCTTTAGTAAGTAACAAATAGGATGCTGCCGACTACTCAAGTTTAATACTTTATACATTACTTGCTATCTTCAATTTTGCATTGAGGAAAGGGTATATAAAGGCTTAATCCTCATTAAAATACAAATCCCAAATGACCTGAGAACATACCCTTTCACACAAGCAGAATATACTTTAGACTTGTTATTTATGAAGCCACAGGAAAACATTGCCTTACATTGCTCAAGTTCCTGGTTCACTAAAGCTATCGATTGCACTGGTAAAGTAGGGCGCACAGAGGGGAAAGTGGGAATGATTTCATTCTTTAAATTACAAAACTTCTTGGAGAAGGAAGACTACTACTTCAAATTTCTTTCTCCATTCCTTCCTGCATTTACAGGACCAAAGCCAGACAGAAAACAGTGCAGTAGCAACAATAAAAATATCAATAAACTCTGACTCCACTTGTTCCTCTGTGGGGAGCAAAAGCTAGCACGGAACTTGTGTACACGCTTGCAGAAAGATTAAAATACAGAAATTTAGACAAATTTAAAATCTTAAACATTCATGCCCAAAACACAAAAATGCCCTGAGCCATAACAAGCCTCTTTCAACGGTGTATACAAAATCTCATACCAAAGGCATGAGGATTAATAGGTGGCAAAACTAAAGTTGCCCCAAAATCTGAAATCTGGTGTTTCACTTAAATTCAAGAGTTTAAGATAACCACCTGAATTGCCTTGGATATTACAACCCTCTCCATCCTTGGATATCATGGATTTAAATAAACGGTGATCTGATCTCAAATATACATTCCACCTCTAAGTCTTGATTCTGAGTTGTATCCCTTTCTCTGAAAACACCTCCTGCCCCCAAGGTTTTGAATCAAAACAAATTATTGACAGTCATTCTCTACTGTTACAGCAAACATCTAATAGAGTTCTTAAATACCATTTCCCATCCCCCCAGTCAGAGAAGAAAGGAAAGTCTTATTATTCAGAGTTTAACTATGAGAACGTTTAACAGTTATTTTCCTGTTCACATGCCTTTGGTAATTTACACTTGAACAAATTATTTTTTAATCAATTAAAGGTTTCCTAAAATATTCACACATTGACATTGAACTTTCTTAACAAGAAGGTCTTTATATCTCTTGCTTCATCCATGACTTTTTTTTCTATTTAAATAATATTCTTGGCTCATCATAATTGTGCATGCATCTGAATGCCTACAGTAAGAGACAGGTATTCAGTAAGGCAGATTTACACTGAGTCACTGTCCGGAGGCCAAGCCACTTAAAGTGAAAAATGAGGTTTGGGTTGACCTTCTTACGCTTATTCATCCTCCTGATCTTGTGAAATTGCGGAGGCACACCGATACCATTACGATTAGTTAAAGAATTTGGTGTCTTATGTTCCTCATTCATTTTGTTCCCACCTCTCTCTCCTTTGCTACAGAATTCCCAAGGAGTGCAATTTGATACACTTTATACTTCTGTTCCAGTTTGATGTCACTATCTTATAGTTTCCCGTCAAGACACAGTACACTGTCACATAAAATTGAATGGCTTTGTCGGCACAAATAGAACACTGCTTCCTGCAGAAGATACTCTCCCCCTCCCTTAAAAGCAGAAAACAATGCCTAATCAGCTCATGAGGCAAGGCTTCTAGGAATACAGGGGTTTGCTGCTCTCTAGTGGACATACTCTTAAAAAAACCTCAAACACCCACATTGAACATGCTTCAGCCCCCTTCCTGCTCCGGCCACTCTAGAATTCTTCAGACCTTCAAACTCAAGTGGGTAACAGCAAAATTTCCATATTTTACTATCAGGAAAACTAATTCAGTATCTTCAGCAACAATCCATACTAGGAGGAGAGGAAATGGAATTGGAATATCCTCGCCCATGTCTCACTCCTGGTATCTATGCGTAAAAGAACAAAGACTATGACTATATGAACACATTGTAGAGAAGATTTACCATCAGTGGGATGAGATGTCAGTGACCAACAGTAGTTAAATCACTCCTATAAGGAAGTGTTTCCACATATAAGGGATCTTAGAGAAAAAAAACATCATACTGTTGTCCTCTTGAAGATAGAAACTTTTGCTTTGCCTCCAAGTAGTCCATTTTCTTCTCAGAGAAGCATTACAGTAATTTTAAAAACTCCAATGGAAACCAGTCAGGTCTCCAAGTTCACTTAAATAAATACATACATTTCTAGAATGGGTTTGATAACAGTATGCGATGAGAGAATAACTCTGATGTAACCAAATCTTCCAGAACCAGTAATATCTTTCAGGTATAATGCATTTCAATACATTTGGAAAACACCTTTTAAAAAGGTCTTTTCTGTTTAAGTCATACAAATCTTATGACCATTGCATAGACAACCAGTGACAAAGACAAGAACAGAAATCGTGTCAACATAGCAATTTAGTGCCTTCTGTATCGCATTTCCTCATTGCGCCATGACCATTCTAACATATCATTCCTGCTTTATATGACTGACTACCATAACAGAAAACAGAGAGGCAGTGCAGATATAAAAGTGTGTGTGTATGCATTATGACACAGATGTCATAGACATTATCAACAGCATACTTCTTATACCTCAATCTGATTTAATTCTTGTGTTGAACACAATTACTTGGGCAATTTCTCAGACTCAGTACTTGGGTAATTTCTCAGACTCAGACCCTCAGTTTGGCAGGTTTTTTTGTTCCCTTTGAAAAGTCTCTCTTGCATGGGTGTTGCAGTCTGGAAAGCCCACAGTGAGGGTAAGGCAAGCTGGCAGCATAAATGAGACACTGAAACTACACAGCTTGACAAGCCTTAAAATAAGCTGGATCCCAAAAGCTCAGATATTAATACTACATGCCAAATGTGAACAGAGAATTAAGTACACCCTATCCACTTTGGAAGCCTATACCATTAGGTACTTATCAAACCAGTCTTTTTTGTATCTGTTGTCTTCCTGAAGTAAGAAAATTGCACAAAGCCTTCATTTTTAGAATTGCATAAAACCCTATGAATCACTCCATAGTATTTGCTAGCATCCTGCAGAACTACTTCAGACAATTTAGCATAGAACACCACCTTCAGCCAAAGAATTTTTGGTTAGAAATCGTATGTTGAAACACTGTCTTATGTGTTATGTATTACAGCAGTTAAAACTGCATTGATTAACAATTTGATATTAGTAATACTTTTATTTATTTTATCACACACCTTAGTTTTACAAATTTAAAAAAACCAAATAGTCTCAGGCCCCCAACAGCAGCACTATGCTGAAGAAGAAACTCCAGATCCTTCTCTTCTGATATTATAAACTCTTCTCCCATGGAAAATACAAATGACACTTTTAAACAAGAACTTCAGCAGAAAGTGTAACTTCACCAGAAGAACAATCAGGACTCTTGGTTCCACAAGATGTAGAGTTTTAAGGGATAAAGAAGCAAAGCTATGATGTGCAAGAGTGTTCAAGGCCAGGCTAGACGAGGCTTTGAGCAGCCTGGTCTAGTGGGAGGTGTCCCTGCTCGTGGCAGGGGGGTTGGAACTAGACGATCTTTAAGGTCCCTTCCAATCCAAACCATTCCATGATTCTAGGAGACCATAATAGATTTGGGGGAGATAAGCAAGAGAGCTGTCGCGTTTACTGGTAGTTTTTTCCCCCTATACAATAAAATTTGCTAGAAGCAAAAAAGCATAATACAGAAGGGTGCTGTCAGCTTCCTATTCTGTTATTCAGACAATCCCTTCACAACACATCTGACTCATCTCTGATCTCTTCTAGCTCAAGACACAAAAATATTTAGGTCTTAAATTATTTGGGACATGGGTACATCTTTTTAACCATAATACTTCATGACCCTCATTAACTCATTATTCTTAAAGGCACTAGTTAACTGTTGTAAAGTAACAGCACTGGATATCAAGTTTTCAGGACAACTTTCATATACATATCATCTGTCTTTGTTAAGCAAAACTTCCACTGAAGACAGCAGCTTTGGCAACCGACAGGATGCACTCAAGTAAACAGACAAACCATTAAGGCACTATCCTCAACTTGCAAGTAATGATAAAGCCTTGTGAAAAATCCCAGCTTCAAAAACCTGATACTACATTCTCCGTAGTGCAGGTGCCAAATGGCACTGTCAGGGTTTTGCATGTCATTCATAAAGCTACTCACAATAACTTACAGCAAGATAACATTAACAATTTGTTTCTGGTATCTTTCATAAAACAGTATGCTTTAGTAAAACAAAAGAAAGTTAGAGAGTTACAATTAAAAGCCTAGGTTATAATTTTACTAACCTTATGAAAACAGAAAGAATAAAGATCTCCTTCATTTGTACTTTTAAATTCATTTCAGCATACAAATTGAGTACAAATCCAATTGAGTGGATTCAAGAGTTTCCAAGAGATGACTCCCCAGAATTTTGGAGAGACCAAAGACTATGACTCACACATAAA
>VXBH01008169.1:254459-321017 GCA_013400035.1 Rynchops niger
GCCGCCTGCGCCTCCCCGGCTCGCTCCTGCCCCTCATGTAACTGCCGCAGCGGCGCCGGCGGATTGGCTGCTCTGCCCCTCTACGCCACCGCTCCGCCCCGCCCACGCCCCGCCCCCACCCCCGGCAGCTGCGGGGAGACCCAACAACAACAGGCGTCTGGAGAGCGCGACCGAGGGGCGGGGCCGGGCCGGGCAGTGATTGGCCGTCGCCTGGCGGCGCCTCGTTGCGGTGCCGGTGAAGATGAGGTGGGTGGGGGAAGGCACCGTCTTTGCGCCCGCAACTTCGGGCAGCGCCGCTTCTCTGCGAAGCAGGAGCGGGCCAGCGGCTGACGCGTCCGGGTGGTGCGGGAGCAGCCAGGCTGCGGCGGACCGGACCGGACCGTCTTGGTCGCCACTCCTCGTCTTCCAGGCTCGCTGGCTGCCATGCGCGGGGCCGCGGTGGTGGCGAGGTCCCTGGAGGGAGAGGCGGGAGGGGTTAGGCAGCCCTCAGGTGGTCTCGGGAGAGGAGGAGAAGCACCAGCAGCCGAGGAGTTACCCCTGCGTGGGTGGGGGGCGGCCCGGGAGAGGAGCCCTGCCGATGCTCGCCACGGCGCTTCTGTCGGGTGGGGTGTAGGGGCGACACACGAACCGACAGGTTCCCCGCCGCCTGTGAGACAGCTCGGCCTTCGTGCTGCGAGCCCTGCAGGCTGCGGCGCGACTGGGGACCGGGGGACTTGTCTTCCCGCAGCACGAAGGGAAGAGCCTACAAGTTTTAGTACGGGGCGGTAAACGCGCAGCGCTGGTCCCCGTGTGCAGCTCCCGTCGTACTTCACAGCCCGCGCGTTCGCTGTGCATCACTGGAGGAGTTAATAGGGAATCGGAAGCGAACTTGCCCAGCCCGCGTAGCTGTCTGAGGTTCTCCCTAATCTTGCGTGGCCGCTAGGACCCACCCTGTGAAGAAAATACCATGACTGAGGTTGTTACTTCTATCCATAGCTTTATTAGCTTTTGCGTGGGTGGCAGGGAAGGAGGAAAGGCTCTCTTCTTTCCTCGTGGGATCAGGTAAACGTTCTTGCAGCGGTTACCGGCTTGCTCTGGGAATCCGCCCTCCCACCTGGAGTTCAGGCCACGTTACCTGGTTGAGACGTCCGGGTCCTGAATCAGTTCGGGGGTCCCTCAAGTTCAGGATATGCTTTTATACTACTTTTGTTGCTTGTTTTGCTTGCTTTGTAACCTTCCGATCGGAGGACAAGTCACTTAGATCACAGGTGCTTTTCCACTTATGAGGTGCAGTCACTCATGTGAGCTTCAGTTACTGTGCCTGCCAGCTGGTGACTTCCCAGTTCATAGCATTCAGGGCAGCGACCTCCATGCTTCTCAGTGCCACATTCACTTCCATGTCACACTGATCTTCTGTCTCTTTTTTTACTTGCAGCTGTTAACTAGCACAGCCTTTATAAAAAGTCTTGTTTCTCCTACAGTACAGTTTACCTGGATAAGAATCTTGATAATATTCAAAATGTGGTAAACTTTTATTAATTCATTCTCTTTCCCTTTCTCTCTGAGCAATGATTAGCATTGTATTTAAATAGACCCTCTTACAAAATAATATTTTTAATGACAGATGTCCTTTGTGACAGATGTTGGACCAAATGTCTGGATTTGATATAGATTCATGCCATAATGAAGTTGACAACACCAGGCAAACGTGTTCTTAGTTATCCATATGTAGAAATACTTAAAGGGCTAATCCTCAAGTAATATACTAGCACAGAAAGAAATACGGAAGCACTGTTAACATTGCTCAAATCCCAAAGCATCTTTTAAATTCAGGTAGGGCACTCAAACTGTAAGTTAAGAAAATTATGTGCTTGGGGAGAAAGCAAATCCACTATTCATTTCCTCATCGCAGATCTTCTGGATTTAAGATTGGGCCACAGATAATATCTCTGAGGGAAGGCAGGGAACAGGAAGCAGAGCACGGTGAAAGATTTCTTTCAGGGCTCCCAATTCAGTCCTACAGGGAGCATTCTGAATTAACATCCTGAGCAACGTTTGGCTGTCAGCCACAGAAAGAATAAATTAAGTCAGTAACTTGCAGGTAACAGCTCACCAACTAAGATCGTTTCAGGTCACTTTCAAGTAGTGAACAGTGCCACCACAAATTAAATATTTTTGCCAGGCCTCACCCTTCTTTCGTAACATGCACCAGGTAAAGACCACTGCTGAAGAAATACTTACAATTATGTCATCCCCTGTCCTGATCCCTGGGTACCCATCTGTAATCTTGTGTACCATGGTAAATTCAAAAGCCAAAGTAAACTTGGGGTAGGAGCAGCAACTACAATGGATTATGTATGTCATTAAAAATATTACCAGTTTTGAAAAGCAACAAGTGGTGAGATAGAAAATTACACAGAATGAATTGTTGTGTAGATTAGTCTTTGACTAACATCAAGGATATGCATTATAAGCTGATTTACTTAAGAAAACTGTACCTAATAAAAACTTTCTAGCTTTTAAAGTAAAAATGTATGGAAGTGTGGTAGGAAGTATTATTAATGGTGACCTCTAAAAGCCTTACTAGTCTTTCAGTGTAAGAGATCCTGTGTCAGGGTAATAAAGAATTCTAATGGATCTTCCTCTCAGCAAGAAAATATGCAGAACAAGAGGAAATAAAGGTGTTGCAAAACTTTATTTGCAGTTTTTACAGTTTTCTCTCCATGGTAATTAGCTAAATTTTATATGCTTTTCTTAAGAACTGTTCAGTGCATCATGATATTTACAAATTATGTTCACCAAGGAACTCATCAAGAGGAAAAATACTGAATGTGTAACAGTTACCAAAACAACAGAATATTTAAAAAAAAAAAACAAAAAAACAAAACAACCCACTCCCCCCATCCTCTGTTTGCCTGAGCAGTTTTACTCAAACTAGGACAGAAAGAATCAAAGTGCTTGTAAGAGTGCAATTGCTATAAGCACACAAATCAGAAAGTTTAGCAAAGATCTATGATCTTGCTAAAGCAGAGGCAAGCAAAAAACCACTGTTTTGAAGTCACTGCTTTATAAAATACTCAGAATTACTAATTTTATAACCTTTATAAACATTGTTTGATTTGCCGCCTCAGTGCCTCCAACACTAGATACAGTGAGATCTCAATTATTCAAAACCCAGTTAATCATCTCCATTAACAGAAGGCCAATTAAAGCTTAAGACATAGGAAACCCTTTTCGCTTCTAATTTGCTGTCTGTGAAACAGACCAGATCCGTATCTCAGAGTTGCAAATTGGGCAGCCCAGCAATACACCGCATCAGTATGCAGCTTCTTGATCCCTCCAGCTAGCGCTCCTCATTATACAGCTAGTAGTTTTGTGCATACGTTATAGTGTAAGTTCCTACTCTGCAGTTAACAATGATGACAGTTTTGCGCTGCTGCTGTTAAATCTATCCAACTTAGTGTTTCATTCCAGCTTGTGAAGTCCATCAGCTGCTGAGTTTTCATATGTTTCCTACGCATATGATATCCAACTTCATTTGAAATCAGGTATGAATGTATTCAAAGAGAGCGGTGTTGATTGTAAGTCTGATTAAAGAGAGATCTAATTTATGCAGGAAACAGGGCAGGAGTATATAGTCCAAGACATGTTGCTAAAGACAGAAGTGACCGAGACGACTGGTTAGCTCAGGGAGGGTTTGCCATAAGCAAAGAGGCTGACATCAACAAGGTCTGGAAGTGACTTTAGACTGTACGTCATTATCTGTTTGAAGGCCTTACATTGCTATAGCAACTCTGAAATTGTGTATCTCACCTGTGACTACAGTGAAGGATAGATGCATTGAAGTACCTTTCCTCTAATTAAGAAAGTATACTTTTTTCCTGTGGAAGCACAGCTTTCACCTTCTTGAACGCAACTCCTCATACCAAGTTGATGGTGCAAGTAGTAATTTATACCATTCTGCTTTTCAAGAAAGGTTAGTTTCTTTCTAGACTGAAAGCAGGTTTGAGATTGGACTCAGTTTAGACTTGGGTGGGGAAGGAGCAGCATGTGTAACTCACCAAAAGTTAATGTCTCTCTAGCAATGCACAGATCATGAGGTGTTCCTATTGTAGACCTCTCCGTATCCATCAGCATGTAGGCATCCTGTAGGTTTGACAAACTTGACTTCTTCCATGGAATTAGGGCTCATTACAGACAGGGAATGTCTTAGAGGAGGAAGTGGGTGTTGTGGTGATAAACTGATAACTGGAATCTAGATTCCAGCTTGGATTAAATATCAGCCATACTTAAAAAAGAAATCAGTTTTTAGTTAACACTTTCACTCTGTCATTAAAAGAACACTTTGTTCAGTTAAATGTAAACCCACAATTATATGAAAAAAGAAAAAGAGAAAATAACACACCATCATTAATTCCTGACACTGATTTATTAACCTTGCAAACTGGGAATGAGAGAAGAGTTTCTTCTACAGCACGCTGTAGGAATTGCCTGTTTTGCTGCAGCGTTTCTAGACTTGCTACATATTCCCCATCTCCTCTCATTCTTCAGTGCTTGTGATTGTATATTACCTGAAGTGAGAACGTCAAACTTTGTATCACAGTTCATGTTCTGCCTGGTTGTTTCAAAGTCCTGTTTCTGTAGTCTCTCTTAGCAGTGTTTTCTGTAAGTTTTCACTTGTTCATCTGCAAACAATAGCTAGAGTTCACTCTCAAGGTGCTGTACTTTGAGCAGTCCAATAAAATTATTTGGAGATTTTCTGTGGTTTGTTCCACAAAGGTGTTTTTTCCTTTAAATCAGGTAACAGAGTTTGTACCTACTCAGGAATAAAAATTAAAAGAGAAAAGTAGACTAAAGATCTATTTGAATAAGATGACAAATTATTCAGTGAGAAGAGAGACGGTGGAAATAAATGGGCAATTGTTCTTTACCAGTTTTTGAGCAGTTAAGTTTCTGTCTTCTCCAAGAATATATAATTTTGAGTTAACTTAAGTCCTTGGTTATTTCTCCATTTCCAAGTGACATTGTTAATAGGGAAGACTTTTGTCGCTGGACCTATACAAAAATAATAATTCATGCTGTTTTAATTTCTGAGTTAGGATGGGAATTCTCCTGAACAACACTTGCTGGTTGCGAATAATAAGAACTTACTTCATTCTGTTTCTCTGTAATTTTCCATCAGCCATATCCCTTAAGCGTAATGCCAAAGCTTGACGTTTTATTCAAGAAGTCTTATTAGACTGGATACTGGATTGCTGAAGAAACTATCTCTCTTGAGAATTTAAGAATGTAGCAAGAATGCTGGTACTAACGTACAGCTGGCCAAATGCATAAGGCTTGAAGAAAACAGTAAGGGTGAAAAAGTAGTGAGAGGCTATGGAGATGGTGGAGCCTCTCAAATCTCAAATTCTTTTAGGAGGGGCTGGGGATGTACAAAACTGTTTCATACATTGAAAAATTATTTCATCTGCACCTTAAACCACTTGGAAGGATGTATTTTTAGACTGTGGCCTTAGTAAACAATCTTTTGAAGTAGGANTAACACCTGCAATATGCTCACACAAGAAACCGAATCATCTTATTACTGTGTCTGGAATGTTTTGTTGGTAGGCAGTAAATGTTCCGTTTCTGGCCTTCTGTTCTATCTTCAGGCATTTTTCCAGGCTGGGTCTTTGTTTCCTAAAGGAGGTTGTTGACCACTTAATATTGAGGTCCTGATAACTGTATACAAACCAAGACTAAGCGAATATTTAGTCCTTAGGGACTTTGGATATGGAAATACCCTTGTCTATGTACGTATCTGGTGCGAGAGACTACTGCTTACATTATAATGTGCATTCTTGTGAAGGTCTGGTGTTATATCATTGTTACTTGATGTGAGACCTATTTTTCTAAAAAATGTGTGAACAGGTTTTTATCTTTGTTGTTTAACAAATTATTAAACCATTTTCTCTTTCCTCCCGATTTAACTTCAGTCCTGACTGGAACATCGTCTCAAATATTACTACATTTGCAACAGTACTGCTTTCAGAAGCTTAACTATCCTGCTTCCAAACCGTATGAACTATAATGGTTTGGAAGAGTGCCAGTTGGTAAGATAAAGTGAGAAACAGTGAGAAGGTGCAACAGAATGACCTTCTATTGACACAAAGTTTAAGTAAGTTTTTTCATGGTGTTTTTTTTTGGTTTTGGTTTTGTTTTTTTTTTTTTTTTTAACGGCACTTAAGATTCTGACTTTTAAAATCTAAAAAAAATAAACCATTCCTGTCACATCCTTCATATCTATTTTCCCTGACAGTGAGAACCTCAATTGGCAGGTTCCTCAGGTAACACTCTGCCCAAACGTCCGTGAAAGCAGACGGGTCTTCCAGCACATAAATAAGTAAGCTCAAGTCAGGGGAGAAAAAAAAACAACACCTTTTTGATGAGAGATCCTCATAGATGGCTGCTGGTATCCATTTCCTGTCAATTAATAATTTTTTTTTTTTTTGGCTAGTATTGAATCTTGTGGGAATATGGTCTAAAAACTTTTCAGAATTTCCTAGTACATAAAGGTAACAGTTGACTCACACCTCTAATTTTGCCTACTAATAAAGCTTCAAATTTCTCCTGAAGTCATGAGTCATTTCTGTTTTCGTTTTAAAAATTCAGCAGTGCAACAGCACAGCACAGTCACAGACCTAGCAAGCGTCATACAGGTTTCCTAGCACTCGGATATTTGCTTGCCTACATGTGGTAAAATACTTTTAATATATTTGACAGGGAAAAGGCTTTTTCATGTATCTTTTAAATTAGGAGCCATGAGATGTGGGATTCGAGTCTAACCCTCTGTTGCTTGTTTTTACTGATATACGTGAGCAGTCTGGAGATCCCCTTTGGTGATCGACAGAGTAGGGAAGCTGTGTTGTGCCATGTTGAGCTGGGCTGTGGGCAGAACCCTGAGCACTGACGTCTGGCTACTGGCTATGCAACTAGCGAAGCCAAATCCATATATTTCCAGTCTTGTTCAACATATTCATCAATGACCTGGATGAGGGGACAGAGTGTACCCTCAGCAACTTTTATGGTGTCACAAAACTGGAAGGAGTGGCTGACACACCAGAAGGCTGTGCCGCCATACAGTGAGACCTGGACAGGCTGGAAAGCTGGGCCAAAAGGAACTAATGAAGTTCAACAAGGGCAAGTGTAGGGTCCTGCACGTAGGGAGGAATAACCCCATGCACTGGTACAGGAAAGCAGCTCCGCAGAGAGGGACTTGGGAGTCCTGGTGGGCAAGCTGTCCACAAACCAGCAATGAGCCCTTGTGGCCAAGAAGGCCAATGGTCTCCTGTGGTGCATTAAAAAGAGCATGGCCAGCAGGTTGAGGGAGGTCATCCTCCCGCTCTTCTCTGCCCTGGTGAGGCTGCATCTGGAATACATCTGGGCTCCCCAGTTCAAGATAGACAAGGAACTACTGAAGAGAATCCAGCTGAGGGCTACAAAGATGATCAAGGGAATGGAGCACCTCTTTTATGAGGAAAGGTTGAGAGACTTGGGTCTGTTAAGCCTGGAGAAGAGAAGACTGAGAGGGGATCTCATCAATGCTTATGAATATCTATCTAAAGGGCAGGTGTCAAGAGGATGGGGCCAGACTCTTCTCAGTGGTGCCCAGGGACAGGACAAGGGGCAACGGGCACAAACTGGAACACAGGAAGTTCTGTCTCAACATGAGGAAAAACTTCTTTACTTTGAGGGTGGCAGAGCACTGGAACAGGCTGCCCAGAGGGGTTGTGGAGTCTCCTTCTCTGGAGATACTCGACACCCGCCTGGACGTGTTCCTGTCCAGCCTGCTCTAGTTGAATGTGCTTTGGCAGGGGGGTTGGACTAGCTGATCTCCAGAGGTCCCTTCCGACCCCTGCCATACTGTGATTCTGTGATAGACTCAGCGGTCCTTGCTGTAAACAGGTCCTTTTTGCTACTAGAATAGATGCCAGAATCTGGACACCAAGCGTCAACTTCACAAATAGCTCTCCATTCCTCCAGCAAAATTAACTGTGCACTACTTTTTTTGAGGTGATGTTACGCCCTGGTCCGACTACATTGGGCCTGGGAGAGGTTCGCAACGATTCCAAGTATGAGATTAAGACACAAACGAGGTCAGATGCCGCTCACTGCAGGTTTATTGTTATTCCCCAGCACAAGTCACTGAGATGAGCGATAGAGTAAAGGCAGAAGTAGAGGAAAGGCCGAAAAGGGAAGCAGTATTACGGAGCATAGCAAGAGCATAGTCACTACCACTGGCCCAAGGACGTCTCGGCGGTCCTGCGGAAGTTCAGCGGCATCCTGTTGATCCGTGGTTGATGGTGGTGGGGGTCTCGGTCCTGATTCCCAAATTGTGGTGGGTCGCCGTGCCAGTTATAGACCAGGTAGCCCAGGTCAGTCTGTAGCTTGACCAATCAGCGCGATGGTGGCCTTTGCCCAGCTAATTGTCATTTTACACAGTTGCTCCTCGCTGCTTGGGCTGCGCTTGGCACAGTCATTGCTATTGTGCTTCAGCAATTTTGGAGTTAACGGCACAGGCTCGGGTGGGCCCCAGGGTTAGGCAGGGTCTGGCCGCTCTGATAGCCAAAGGCCAACACCCTTTCCAGCTGATGGCTACATGCCCTTTCCAGCTGGGGGGGGGTGGGGGGGTGGGGCAACACACCCTCTTCAGCTGATGGCAGTCCTGGGTGGTGACTGGCAAGCAGGATAGTCTGCAGAAGGTGCTAAATAGATACAAGCAAGCTTCTTATCTGCCTGCAAGCCTGCCGTCCATTTGCAGAAGCTGAAGCAAGCTTTGAGACAATTATTTTGAAGTTCCAGTCTTTCGCAGGGTGGCATACAAATCGCCAGCCTCTTTCAGCCCAGTCACCTCCATTCATTTCTGAATAGGTTAGGTTCAAGTTTAAGTGACTGTGCAAGAAGGAAGATGTAGAAAGAAATTAAATAAAAAAAAACCCCATACCAGTACATCATACAGCTTCTCTGCACACCTGCGAGGAGCCCAAATCTGCTGAATTCGACCTCAGTATAGGACTGGTGGCTTAGCTTATTAATACTGAAAGGAAGGGCACATGGTGTGAGCAGAAAATACCAAAAAGTTTCACAAATGGTATGTCCTGAAGCAGAAAATACCTCTGTCACATGAACGTTAGTGGGCAAACGTGCCTCACTGTTTCAGTGGTGATTGCTGCTGTGGATTGCCAGCCTTTAGCATCTCCATGTGATAACGTAGATATATTGTTTTGCTGCTTTTCACTGAATGCTGTTTAATTTAATATCTTTTTGGTTAGACGATACCTGTACCTGAAGATAACACCGCTAGTGGATTTGTACCTCTAACTCCCCATCCTTTTTTGGTACTCAGAACAAAGTAGCTGTCCTTTCTGGGGATCATCTTGCTTCTGGGGCACGTTACAAGCCACTAGCAAGAGCAGATAATAGTATTGGACTGCAAGAGCTGAGAATTCATTTCTGGTCTCTGAAACAGGACTAGTTTTTACAGACTATGAAACAGTGAACACTGCTGTACTGTAGTCGTTCTTTCCTATGACAATTCATGAAGAACTGCACCTAAAAGCTAGGGTGTATCAAATCTATTAACTTATTTTTATACTTCTGATAGTGAATGTTAGCTGCTGTTTAACTATGCAGAGACCATCACAAGCCACAAAACAGGAAATGCAAGAGGAAGTTGACACTAAGAAGTTTAAATTTCTTGCCACTGCCGTCATCACAAGTATTTCCTATTCCGGAAATCAAGAGGGGTCACTATTCAAAACTGAAATTAAAGAGATACTACCCAGTTGGATAGTATCCAGTTGGACTTGATAGACCTCTGTCTTGCACCTGTTCAAATCAAGGTTCTAGATAATCTACATATCCCAGAACTTCTGCAATAGCAATGCTGAAAATGCTTTCATCACACCTGCCCAACCAAACTGCCTGTTGTCAGTGGTGTTTAAAGGTGACCATTGCCAAAAAATCAGGATAAATTTGTCAGTTCCTAACTTAAAGACAGGATAAAATTAAGGGGAAAATAAGCATTTTAAATAAATGTCAGGAAAATTTTAAATAAATGTCAGGAAAATGTCCATCATGGCACTGGATTATTCTGCCAACAAAATATCGGAAATGATGGTAGTAAGAATACATATATTTGATCTAATGAAGAGTAGAAGATGGGAAAGGAAAAGCCTTCACTGGCATGGAGGCCTTTTCGGTTTAGTTAACTAGTCATGGGATAAATTTTGTCAAAGTTAATGGATGTATTACAGGACAAAAAATGAAGAGCTCAATAAATGTTCAATATTTACTAGGGCAAAAATTTATCTCTGGGTATCATTCTATTGCAGTTTAATTTTATAGACAAGTTTATTGCTTTTGTAACTACAGTTGAAGTCATTAGATTTCCAGCCTATCACGCTCTTAGTTTTCAGAAAAACTGATTTTCTTGAGAAGCTGAATGCTTTATCTTTTTCCAGGATACAGTTTTTCTTAGAACTTAGTTAAAGGCCAAAGAACTGTGTAAGTATTACATTTTGAAGACTAGCCGTGACGTTTTTTTTTTTTTTTTTTAAATACAGTTTTAACTGCTAATTGAATCAACTCTCAAAAGTGGATTGACCTACAAACACACCAAAAATAGTTTTTTCTGTTAGCCTGGCTGAGAAGAAAAACTTCTTACATTTGTAGAATTATCCTGGAGGTGAGATAAAAGGAGCTATGTTTAGGTGCACAAAAAATGTCATAAATTATCTGGTTTTGATCTGTTGTGCTCTCTGTGAGTCTTTGTGATAATGAGGGTGGGCACAAGGGAGAATGCGGGATGTGGAGCACAGAGGTGTTTGTATCTGGTTGAACTAATTTAGGTAAATTTGAACTCTCATGGAACTGCATGTTGATCTGCTCCACACTGTTTGTAACCTACTCTAAAATGGACCAGTTTCTATGGAGCTTTCTTCCATGAGTAAATCGGGGACAGAATCCAGTTCATTTGGGCACTGTTCTGTTGCCATGAACGTGAGATCGTCCTTTCTCTTTGGCCACACCATGCTTTAGTCATAGCAGCATTTGTGACATATGAAGTTTTCCAGACAGCCTTACCCTTGATGAATAGTCCTAGTTTGTTCTCTGCACATTGCTTTCCTGCGAGCAAAATGAAGAAGTGGTGTTGTGAAAAGGAAACGGCTCTGAACCACTTGAGTCTGAAATGCAGTGTGTGGTTGAACATTGCTACCAAAGCCTGTAAAGGCATAATTGGGTCTCAGCAGGTTCCTGTCCTGTTCTGTGCTGTTCTAACTTTGTCCCATGCTTACGTCTCTGTATGCTTCTGAGTTGGCTTGGATGTGAGAGTCGCAGCTGTTATAGGGCTCTACTGATAATAATGGAAGACACTGACTAGTTTTCCCAGGAGTAGTGGAGTACGTGGCTTGTGACCACATTCATCCTCTGTATTTTATTTGGGCTTCCTTCTCTGGAGATACTCAAAACCCGCCTGGACTTGTTCCTGTCCAGCCTGCTCTAGGTGAACCTGCTCTGGTAGAGGGGTTGGACTAGCTGATCTCCAAAGCTCCCTTCTAACCCCGACCATTCTGGGATTCTGTGATTCTCTTGCATGTGAACTAAGACTAACATTTGAGCAGGCTGTAATTTTGGATGGCAAAAAGTTGCTGCTGTACTTCTTACCTTGATCTGCCTTTGATTAAAATAGGTTTCAGTGTTTAGAAGTAACTTATTATTTTAGATTTAGGCAGCTCAAGTCTTATCATTGTATTTTTTTGCCTTTGGGTTCTTAAGCTCTCTGCACAATGTGCAGAGAGATACTCACTTAAAAATTAACACAAAGTCCTGTGAGCAGGGCACCAAGGGTTGCCTAAACTTCTTCACTCTCTCCACATAATTAAGTTTCTGTGTAGAATCAGAACTTTTCTGCAAAAGTGTACCTGCGAGCTGTTACCTTTTAACCCATTATCCTAGTGGGAAATACAGGTTTAATGCCCAAGGAGTTTGTGCTCACAGACCTTACTTGCAAGACTAAGGATATTTGGAGCGCCACTCTGAGTCCTTCCTGTTGCAGCTGTTTCAATGTCTGTGGATTCTTATTTATGGGCTACAGAAAGAGATTCTTGCTCTTTAATTGCTCAAAGTGTTAATGGAAGCATAGTTGCCTATAGATATTTACCAGTGGCTGAAGGGAAATTAGAGGATCATGAATTTTGGACATGGATACATAAATCCTTTTCATCACTGTGTTTGACATCTATTAGATTTGACTAGGCTGCTCTTCACAAACATCTGAGTTCACTGTCCCTTCTATAGCTCCAACCTGTACACTAGTGTGTTGGGTTTGCATGGCAGGTTTTTTGGTAGCAGAGGGCTACAGTGAGATGTCTTCAGTGAGAAGCCACTAGAAGATTCCCTGTGTCCAAAAGAGCCGATGCCAACCAGCTCCAAGATGGACCCACTGCTGGCCAAGGCCGAGCCAAACAGCCACAGTGGTAGCGCCTCTGTGATAAGATATTTAAGAAGGCGGAAATAAAACTGCACAGCAGCATTTAGAAGAGAGGAATGAGGATATGCGAGAGAAAATACTCTGCAGACACCAAGGTCAGTGAAGAAGTAGGGTGAGGAGGTACTTCAGGTGCTGGAGCAGAGATTCCCCTGCAGGCCATGTTGAGGACCATGGTGAGGCAGGCTGTCCCCCTGCAGCCAGTGGAAGACCCCACACTGGAGCAGGTGGATGCCTGAAGGAGGCTGAGACCCCATGGTAAGCCTGTGCAGGAGCAGGCTCTGGCAAGACCTGTGGACCCATGGAGAAAGAGGAGTACACGCTGGAGCAGGTTTGCTGGCAGGAGTTGTGACCCTGTGGGGGACCCACGCTGGAGCAGTCTGTTCCTGAAGGACTGCACCCTGTGGAAGGGAACGACAGTGGAGCAGTTTGTGAAAAACTGTAGTCTGTGGGAAGGATTAATGTTGGAGAAGCCTGTGGAGAACTGTGTTCTGTGGGAGGGACCCCACACCGGAGCAGGGGAAGAGTGTGAGGAATCCTCCCCCTGAGGAGGAAGGAGCGTCAGCGAGAGTGTGTGATGAACTGACGGCAACCCTCATTCCCCATCCCTCTGTGCCACTTGTGGGGGGAGGAGGTAGAGAATTTGGGAGTAAAGTTAAGCCTTGGAAGAAGGGAGGGGCGTGGGTAGGGTGTTTTAAGATTTACTTTTTATTTTCTCTTTATCCTACTCTGATTTGATTGGTAGTAAATTAAATTCATTCTCCCCAAGTTAAGTCTGTTTTGCCCACGATGGTAATTGGTGAGTGATCTCCCTGACCTTATCTTGACCCATGAGCCTTTCTTTATATTTTCTCTCCCCTGTCTAGATGAGGAGGGGGAGTGATAGAGTGGCTTTGGTGGGCACCTGGCATCCAGACGGTATCATCCCACCACAACTAGCTTGTTTACTGCCTTCAGAGTTGCTTTTGTAGATCCTACACAGAGATGATAATTTGCTACTTTCCTCTAACTTCTCATTCATGGAGTTCACCACTTCAGTGCTTTATTATTCCTCCTCCCCAATCCTTTTGACTCATCTTATCCTTCTCCCTTCCCACCTTATAGCCTACGGAGCATAGCAGTAAAAGAGGATAGCAGCTGTAAGTGATCCCTCCTCTAGGCTATTCATCATTCCTGACCTTTTCTGCTGGTGACGAGCAATTGGGTTTTTGTAAGAAAGATATAGTGATTAAGTGACTTTGACAGAATGAGTAGCTTATTATCTGTCATTATGTGGCACTCGGTTGAGAACAGGACTTTGCTAGTCTGTGCCTAAGGCTTGCAGTGTCCCCTCATATATCATCAATAGCTAGACTGGGAGGGTTGACTACTTTTTTCCAGGAAAAAAATGTGGACGTTAGGTGACTGAGTTAGATGCAACTAACTTATCTTGATTTTCTCCCCCCAGTTGTTTTTTTTTTTTTTTGTAGAAACAGAGGCCTTTCTTCAGGAGATATATTTTGAGAGGCCCAGGCCACAAATCTGTTCTGACTTTGGTGACAATTACCTCTGTCCATCAACTAGATACTTTCCTGCCCTAACAGGAAAGTATCATGGTACATGCACCAGCTTCTTGCCTTCTTAAAATGGAGGCAAAGACATCTGAGCACACTGCTGCACCTTCAGTTTCTCCATATGCAATGTGAGAAGATCTAACTGTGAAGTTAGCTTAGCTGTGCTTTGAGCAGGGAGTTGGATTAAATGACCTTCTGAGATCACGTCAATGTAAACTATTCTACCATTCTAAGACTATCAAACTACAGGAAAGTGAGGAGAGAGAGAGTGAATACACATTCAGTCCATGAATCTCAATGAACTCTGGCTATTAATAAGGGTTTTTTTTCACTTGTGGGTAACAGTCTGTATGTCCATTTCTAATTCATGTGGATTAATGCATGGCATCAGCTTTGGCTGTATCTGAACCCTTTGCACAAACAGCAGTCTTACGTCTGCTCTTTTCAATTTCTGTAAGCTTTAGCTGTATGAAAATGGGGGTCAAGATGGGCATTCTGCAGCCTAATGGGTGAGAACACTTGTAAATCAGCCCTCTGTGCTCAAGCTTTGTCAGCAGCATCCGTTTTAATTACTCAGATCAGCTGTGCTATAGCAAACTTTAGTGTAATCTTACAACCTGTCAGCCAATTAGCTTCTGTACAGTGGTTTTGGTTTTGGATATCCCAACAATGGAGGCAAACAATCTCAAGATATTTTTGAAAGAGCTTGACTTGTGAGTGTGTGATGTCAAGACTGCCGTGTCTTCCTGATACGGGCTACTTCTGAATCCTGGATGTTTCAGATCAAGAACAAAAAATGGCTGAGTTAAGTTTGTGGTTTAAGAATGGCTTTGCTATAATGATAGAGGAACTTTGCAAAGTAGTGGTGTGGGAAAACCTCCTGAGACCAAGCCAGGTTCTTACTCTGTAGGCAGAACTAATGGCAATGAAAGACACATTAATGAAAATGTGCTGTAGTGAATGCTTCTGAGGCAACCTGTTTACAGATGTACCCTAGAGACTTCCCAAGCCCTAGGGACTTGAGGAGGTTCAGAGCCCACTGGAACATACCTTCTTGGAAGGAAACATGAACTTCAAAATAATGGGATCAACAAGTTGGAAATTGCTGCTGAGTTTTGATGGAGCTGATGAACAATTCCCAACGCAGCTGAAAAAGGAAATCTAATATGACTTTCGGGCTTGCTTTTGATCAACATCACAATGAGAATTTAGCATTTAGTGGTGAGCTCAAAGACACCACTCATCCTACCCTAACATGGTGTAGAATCAAGGGATGCAGTCTCACATTTCAAGGTATCAGGAAGACTTCTGATAGACTCGCTGAAAGGGTAGTGGGATGATTCTGGGAACTCACTTTTGGTGTCTCAGGCAAATTTCAGCACACCTCTAGACTCTGAAATGAGTCATTAAGAAGATGCTGCTTAGTCTAGAATTGGAAGCTGTTCAGTACTCCTAACGGGTAGACTGTACGCACATAAACATGGTGCCTGATCCACCAGGTGCTGCAGTAAAGGACACTGGCAAATGTCTTATGTTGTCCTGTTTCTGATGTAAGATATCATGGTACTAGTTACCAGTTGTACTGGATGACCATACCAGGGCCCTTTATTTCTCACAGATTTGAAACTGTCCAGCTGTGTGAATAGCCACTCCATGCCCCAACCAAGGTGCTCGTTACTGTTGAATGAGGTGAGGATAACCGTACGCCATAAATATATTTTTGTACAGCATGAAACCATTTCTGTAGGGCACCGATGGCTTTAGGAGGGTTCCCTTGAATGAATGCACTCTGGACATATGGATTCTGTGAATGGATATTTGCAAGAGGGTTGTACATTAAGCTTGGCAAAAAGCCATAAAAATGTGTGTCCCATGAGTATCAGACATGCAGGTCCTGTGGTCCCTCTACAAGCTTTCAGTTGGGTGAGGACTCCAGTTAGCCCTGAAACCAGACACAATGGTTAAGCACCTGTCAGGACAATTAAACCTTTCTGTTCCAAAATAGGGTGTCTGCTTCAAACTGTCCACAGCAGTAGTTGTTGACACATGCTGTCCCCCAAAAACATACCCCAAGGCAGTGTCTGGAAGGGTTACGGGTGGCACCGACCAGAACTGCGCCAGGGAATAGTTCAGCAATCAAACAGCAATCTACCTCCGTGGGGAGATAATGTTTTTTTCTAGTAGCAAGGCATTACTGTTGCTAGGATCTTGGTGAATACGTCTGGAACCAAAGAAGGCCAAACCAAAGGACTGTGAGGTGGTATTGGTGCTGACCAGCGGAGAAACACAGCTATCAGGCAGTCCCCTGCTGCTGTTCATATGAGCATACTTGAAGCGCAGCGTACAAAACATACCTTTCCTGCAGAGGCACTGTCGTCGTTGTCATCATCATCATCCTGGCTTGGATTTGAATTTGCAGGTGATCTTAGATACTTCTTATAAGGTCAGACAAGGCTGTCACCCCTCTGCTGAAGCATCACTGGTGCTCCTGAGACCAGCTGAGGAAAGCAGGTTATAATGGTACCCCTGATCAATGCCAGGGTGTGATGCTGAATTAATTTCATGTGTAGAAATTCCCACAGCCTGTGCTGTCTGTAATTCTGTGCACTGAGCTTGAAAGAGCTGCAGTATAGTACTTTGCAGGAGCAGGCAGGGGGGTTAGCTGCTTTGTAAGGGCAGGAGGAGCTGTGTTTTCTTCTTAGTTCCAAAGGGACCTCTCTGGATTCCCACCCATCCTACCACTGTATAGGGTGCTCCCAGCAAAACACACATAGATGGAAGCTAGCCTTCAGCGCTTATCTCAGTGCTGTGGAAGACAGAGTGAAGAAGATCCGTGTGAAAGGTGGAACTTTTTAAGTTGACTCATCTAGCAGTATTTCTGCCTCTGGCCAGTTATTGTTGAAGGATTAAGGAGAGACAGCAGGGAGGAACGGTTAGAGCGTAGGCTCTGACTACCTACCAGACCAACAAATAACAGCCAAACCCTGATCAGAAGTTTTTAAAAATGCATGCATACCATTAACCCCAAATCGAAATCACACCAAATTGAAATGAACACCAAATTGAAATTGCAATTCTAGCATCTAATTCATTTAAAATCTAGAAGGCAGGTTCCCTTCCCCAGGCAGAGGACTGGAGTGAAAATAAGAACTGCAAGCGTTACTTCGGAAGGAACGCCTAAACCTCCGTGCAAAAGAAGAGTAACCGTGGAGTCTTCGAAGCAGGACATACTGCAGCGCATTCTTTCTTTCACCTGGATGCGCAGCTCAGAAGCAAGGCTAGACAGTCTTGGACTACACCAAGACTAGTTTTGTTAATTGTCAGTCCTTTGAGGTGTATGTGCTGCCCTGCTGAAACTCACAGGTTTGACTCGCTTATAATAGCAATGGGAGGAGAAACCGCTCATCTCGCTGATCAATGATAAAATGTCACGTTTTGCGACTGCCCACAGAAAAGGTCCCTGAACTGAAAAAGGCAAAAGACCTGCTGATTACCCATCGCTAACAAAATCGATCGGCCAGAAGAGGATTGTGGGGTGTCTGCAATCTGCTGCTTGTGCTCACAGTTCAGTGCAAATATGACCCTGTGGAGGAGTATTTGCTATCATGAAAAATAGAACGGTAGGAAAGTGAGTTGAGGGGAAGGCACATTTTTGTTGGTCTCAAATTTCTGAATTGATTGTCAGAAGTTCCTCCTTCCTAATATAACATTTACCTGCGTGCATGAGGTCAAAGGAGCTGATGAGGCAGTTAAAGACTGTGTCAGCCTTGGAGTATGAGGTGCCAAGGATGAAAAAAGCTGCTTGAAGATGAGTGTGCCTGCAGTTCTACGTGCATGCGTGCACACTCCAGCCATATCTCCCAATATGACCTCCCCCCATTTTCCTCGTCAGGTTAAAAACTATATTCTCCGACACCCACTTTTAAACAATTTGGAAGGACAAATTCAGAAGAAAAAAATATCCCAACCCTTGCTATTTCAAGTCAAAAGATGATGTTAAAAATCGTTGCATGATGCCACAAGGTGCTTTGGATGTGGTCAGTCAGTTCAGACAGACGTTGTATAATTGATTGTGTTGAACTGCTTTCAAAATACTGAACAGTTAACAGTTTGTAAGCACACATTTACCCTGCTGGCAGGAGTTATATTCTGGCTGCATGAAGCGGTGATGATAACAGGTGTTTGGGTTTTTTTTTGTATTTTGGGGGGATGGTGGGGATCTGCTGCAGCATTAGCGCTTTTTAAAAAGAGTGGTCCTTGAGGAGGTAAAACATACAATGAAAAAATGTTTTCATATGTTACTGAGGAGTCTTAATTCCTTTTGATTATTACAGAGCAGGTAAATTAGAACAAAAATGTCTTGACTTAAAGCATGTCTTTTGAAAATGACTCCTATTAATGTCTCCTGTTTGACACAAACCAGTAAAATGCTGCAATAAAAAGTGATGTTTCTACTGAAAACTGTTGTCCAATTCTAACAAAGCCCAATCTGAAGTGGTATATTCAAAGTCAGTTTTTAATTCATGTGCCAATTTACCTTCATAACAAAAAATTATTTTCACTTAGAAAGAATCTGTAGTGAACATTCAACTATATGTTCATGCATTTTGCCCCATCCCCAATGTATCTATGATAAATAAATGAGTCTCTCCAGTAACAATTCAATATTCCTTTTTCAAATAGTTATTAACTTTCCCTAGACCTTACTACTTTTTTCTGCTTGTTTTTTGCTTCTTTTTTTTTTTTTTTTTTTAATATACTATCTTCTTTTAGGTTAAGCACCAGCTTAATTGAAGTTAAATTGCAATTATTTTTAGTGGAGAACTGATTCTTTTGTAGAAGCGCAAACCCCACTGTGGATTCTTCTTGATGTAAATGAAGCTTCTGTTGTTACAGCTTGCACCTACAATTCATATAAAGACAAATCTATCAGCCTGATTTCTAGAAATCCAATAGCTGAAATGGATCTGCTGTATTTTATTCATCGACCAGCCCTGGGGTTCAGATGGTTTTTAAGATTTTCATCTCCTCTGTATTCACAGTGTATTAACTTCTTCCTTTTAAAGTGCATCAAAGCTTCACAATAAGTGGATGTTTTCAACCAAAACCTTCCTCTAAAAGAAGGAAGAATCGTTTGACTGATTTCATTCATTCAGGCTGCTACAGTGGTTTCTAGTGCAGTTACTCTTTTCAGCCTTGCTCTGGTACTCGTTTTGGTGACTCATTTGCTTTATATACCATTCCTTACCTGAATTAGCAAATGTTCTTCCTCAAGTGCACCTGACCTTTGTGTTGGAATCATGCTGAAAAAAGTATTGTGCTTCGATAGGGAAAGCTAATTTATTTTTAAGTACTGGGCTAATTTTTTCTCTGTCATATCCTCGATGAGTATTACTGCTTCTCTTCAGTTACGCTAAGGAGTATGAAGAGCCTCAGTGGCTCTGGTTAAAATGACAAAAAGTGTTTTTTTTCCAAGGGGAACCTCATCTTAGCTCTCTCATGGCATTCTCTGGTAAGCTAGCTCCCTTGCTGGTGTGTGAGCACAGCGGGTGAACTCAGCAGCACGGCAGCCCAGATGATGCGTGGTTCGTGCTCTGTATCAAGTTGAAGGGCGTGCAATAAACTCCTGTAGCCTGCAGATTAATCTTGGAGGTGGGAAGCAACCATTGAGAGTTCTTTGCTGCTTAACCATTTCAGTTCCCTGCTCTATCAGCTATTTAGGATACAGAAAGGGGTCAGCCCTGTGAAAGTATCGGCACAAACAGAATTCCGGAGGCATTTTTGCTAGGCCCAACCTGAACTCTAGTTCATTGTCTCCTAAAAACGGCATGGGTTTTTTTTCAGTCTTCTCCCCTCCCCCTTCACACAGCTCTTCTGTGGGATCCCGTCTCTCCGCCACCTCTCGTCACTGCAATTCTAGGCAAAGAAACAGCCAGCTCCGCGACTCCTGGCTCTAGCTCAGGGGTGGAAGAGCGAGAACTGAGGGTGATGACTGGGTGATGACTGGCTGCAAGCATAAACCCCGCTGGCCATGACTCGGCTTGAGCTGAGGGTCTGCCAACAACTCAAGGATTAAAGGTAGGTGGTTGCTGCTGGAGGCACGTAAAAGCACTTTATTTCCCCCCTAGTACCTTCTGTGACTCAGAGTGAAACCCTGCCATACATATAAAACTCTTCCAACTGGGCGAACTGAAGGAATTTGGCATTTCACAAGAGTGCTCAGCATTTTATGGGAAATGGACTATAAATGAGTACAGTTAATTGTTATGCATACATTTTAAATGTAATATAAACTGGTTTTGCCTCATTACCATGTTGTAATAATGGAGTCATGACTTTTCCGAGAAAAAAAACCCAGAAGATATGATTCAGATGACCCTGGGAAATAAGCTTTTATAGTAGATTGGAAAAATAAAGCTGAATTTCACAATACTATGTTATATAATTATATCAGTTTAGTATAGTAAGCGTGATTTGCGTTTGTCTTTTGAAGACAGCTATCTAGTAATTTAATACTCTACTTGTTAGCAAATGAACATATATTTCCAACACAGACTCTAGATTAAATCTTAAAAAATGGTAATGTGGTGCTTGACCTCCATAGTTACGGCTTGATAAAATATAAGTAAATATGTTGTTTAAAGTAT
This sequence comes from Rynchops niger, assembly GCA_013400035.1. Classification (NCBI taxonomy): domain Eukaryota; kingdom Metazoa; phylum Chordata; class Aves; order Charadriiformes; family Laridae; genus Rynchops; species Rynchops niger. Next base: position 275,168 of record VXBH01008169.1, read on the forward strand.
GCAGTAGACAAATATATAAGCAAAGGCTTCAGATATTATGGTGATACTGTTTGCAAAGAATATTAGCATTTACTGATCATTTCTATCATTGTGGCTGTTATTTTATGTTAACAAATCTTTAATTATGTGAATGCCAGAAAGATAAAGTCACAAAAATGAAAATCACTTTACATATAACTTAGTGGGATAACAATGTCTAGAACCTACTTTAGAGAAGCCATGACAGACGTCTTTCATTCAGTAGTCTGCCACAACAGGAAATGACTTCCTCTAATACGCAAGGAAATAAATAAAGGTCAGATGGTTCGTTTGTCTGCGTTTACTTTGCACAGTTCTACCAGTAAAACAGGATGTTTTCTATTAACATGGCTCCACGTTTCCTGTTAACAATAGCACCAAAATAAGGACCAGATTTTGTCTAGGTGTAATTCGCTCCCCCTGCAAAAAGCCCTATTGCCTGGAATCTGCCAAGAAAAAAGCTGAAGTAAGATGCGGAAGCTGCCAAATTTATGTGTAAGCACCAGGCTGCGATCCACACAAGCTTACAGGGGTTAGGTACTCAGTTTCCACTGAAACTCAAAGAAGGTGAGCACCTTTGTTCTTAAAGCCTTTTTGAAAATTCCAGCCCTGTAGGATGGAACGGCCTCCCATTATTTGCTCAGGGACAGTATGTATATATCCATATGTATGAGTAGTGCCTTGGGTATTCACAATCTATGCAAGCGAAAAGAGCGTAGAGCATGCATCTTCTCAGCTGTGAAGAAGCAGCAGCCTTGCTGAGCCGTACTGCTTATGAGACAGGCTACTGCATTTTCCTCACAGACCACACTTGACTCGTGCCCTTAAGCGGTCCTAAGCTCAGCCAGAAAGACAAGGGGCTGTGAGTTAATTGTTGGCAAACTTTGAACCGAGTGGGCTTCAAGGGAAAGGAAGGGCTTTAAGTCAGCCGCACGTGCACTGGATGTTCCACCTAACCGGAATGTGGTTTCTGTTGAGGTATGTTTTCTTCGGCTATTTTTTCACGAAATGTGCAATTACGAAAAATAAAATATTTACAACATTGCAAATGAAATTTCAGTGTCAGCTTTTTCTGTTATAAAATGGAATATTCCTCTGTGCAACAGGTGAATTATTTTCCTTGGGGGTCAGATACAAAACTGATTTCAATACAGAGAACAATAAACTTATTATTACAGCTAAATACTTTCTGATCAAGAAGTTTCCCCGTCTTCAGTGGTGATGCTTGTCCCATAGCTCCCGTATCGGCTGTGTGCCAGGCTTCACAGTAGTTGCTAACCAGTCGGATCCCATTTGCAGTTGAACCATGCCATATTACTTTTTGAGGCCTGAAAGGTAATGTTAAGAAGTTATTTCCTGAAAAAGTCTCTTTTTTGCTTTATTCAACTGCACATCTATGTGTATGGTGACCTCTATTTCTGCTTTCCTTCTGCTTGAAGCAAACAGTGGGTAGGGAAAGGTGAACACAGAAAAGAGAGGAAGAAAAGGAGAACACAACCTGATGTCTCATTCATAGGTTATCAGAAATGGAAACGAAAGATGGCATAATTGAAAAATTTTTATCACATTTCTAGTAGGCCAAGATACTGCTACTTGTACTATCTGGTAAAAGTAAATGTCATGTAAAACTTATAAATGGTAATGTAAACTCACCAAGATGGGTCGGTCATGATGTTCCTCCCATCAAAGGAGTATATCGGAACATGAACGTTGAATTGTCCACCGTTTCCATTAAATATGAATTCCCAGTTATTGAAAAGTGTTTCTCCCTGTTAAAATTTCAAAGCCACTTTTACAAACAAAACAAAGCCAAAATCCACATCCTACCAGACTTATAGACTTATCTATACATCCAAAATCTTATCTGCGTTTGAGAACACTTATGATTCCAGCTTTCACATCAGTTTCTGCATGATAGTCCTGAACAAACTTGTCTCATCTATCATCTCTATGCTAATAGCTCTCTGATCCACACCTTTGCCTCACAGTTGCATCTCTGTTCTGTTGTCACTCCAGATATTCAGCTTGATCATCTCCATTCCCACTGTCCTTTTCCTCCTAACTGTCTAAGGAGTTGTTTGAAAGATTGCTTAGAACTACCATAGCTATAGAGAAAATATAGAGATAATCTGTATTGGAACTTAAGTCCAGGCCACAGTTTTGTGAAAAGCGTGGCAAATGTTCAAGTCAAAAGCCTTGCATCAGGCTGCCTCTCAAACTGCTGTTATGTTTTTCCAAAGCTGAAACAACATGGTATTTACAAGTTTGTCTTCAAGGCTCTGGATTTGCATGCACTTCAGAGTAGCATCCGTTCTGCATGTTCCAAGCATCCCATGTTATTCCTGTAGGTTTCTTTGGCCGTTTGTTCTGGGAGCCAGCCAATGCTACATGGTTTGTTTTCCTCAGTTTTACAGCGTGTCTGTTTATGTGAGACCACAAAATGACTCATGCTCTAGACTCTCCTCTCAGTTTCACTGGGATAAATCCAGCACCACTCCTAAGCACAGAATTTGCCTTTATCTTTAGAAATGAAAAAAATAGGTATTTTAGCGTACTATATACTCTGTGATCATACTAGAAGGTAGAACATAATAGCTGTCTTTACGAAAACTTTCCCTGCTAACATAAAAAATATCCAGAAAGCCGAACACCATACTGTTGCTTTGTCAGCGGTCTGCTCGAAGCAGGCTATTCTCATAACTTCATTTCTACCACTAGTCTTAGGATATTGAAAAAAGCAGCCCTTGAAAACGGAAAGGAAACGTGAGACAGTCTGTAACTTTCTACTTTATCACTACAGTTGTGTTTCTTGAACCTGACTCCAAAATATGAAGCAAAGCTGAGTCTTTATAAAATGCAGTTTGGGTTGAAACTTTCTGCTCTTGTCATTTTTCAAGATTTTGTGGCACCTACAGCCTATCCTAATATAACAAGTACTAAGAACTAATTTTTACCTTAAGATTGACTATTGGTAAATGGTATCGGTCTGTTTTTCTGACAACTGTGGCCAGATCTTGCAAATGTGATGAGAGAAAGGCTCTATAGGTAGCTGACAATCCTGCTAGTTGGGCCTGTCGAAAACACTGAAAATCTGCTCGCACATCCCCAGAAAATGGAGAGTTTAAAGCCACCAGATGCAGCTGGGAAAAGAAGAAAAGCTATTGGTTATTTTTTTTAAGTTTATAACACTAGGAAGACATATATTAGAAACAAACTAGACCCCCCCCCCTCCTCCTGCCAGCATAAGAACTAACACCTTCCGTACCAGGAAACCATGAAGATTATATAGTCCTAAAAAATAAAGTTCTTTTAAAAGCAGCTAATATTTTTAAGCAGAAGCCTTGGAGTTAACAGACGAACAAAATCCCAAATCCTACAAGCATGAAAATAGGTAGTAAGAAGTGAGCACATACCATTTAAAAATTCACTGCTATCAAATACAAGAAGCAGCATGATAAGTACAACAGTATAGATGCAAGAACTAACCCACATTTTTGTTGGTTTTTTTTTTTTTTTTGGGGGTGGTGGTGGTGGTGGCATAGTTAGACATAGCCCAGTTACCTTGCTTTCTTTGTTTAAATATATTTTAGTATTTTAAATGAAAGCTTAGATTCTAAAGTGTCTATCTAAAACAAGCAGCACCACAAAGATAGAAAATATTCTAGTGAATATTTTAATGATTTAATTGTAACACTATTGTTAACTTAAAAACTACTGTGTGTTGTAGGTACAATTATTAAGTGAAGAGGTATTCCTAACTCAGCATCAGGATGTTTTTCCTTTGAGATGGGAAAGGGGCTAGGATCATGAAAACAGATCTGGAGGAAACAATTTAAAATTGTCTCTGAGGTGTCTAAACCAGTTAAAGAAATGTATTTGCAAATTTCTAAAGTAAAATGTGTGAATTTGAAGAGGAATTATCACACATCTCCCTCAAGATGCAAACTGTCATGCTTCAAACCACAGCTATGCAGTTACAATACAGATCTCGTACTTACTGCTGGTCTTCCATTGTTCATATTTGCTACTGGACTCAGTGCTGGAAGAGACTGAAATCCCTGTTATTTTAACACATGCAGAGAGATATGTTAAACACATTAGATAAGAATTTTAGACACTGAATAATTTTATAAATAAAGCAAACATAGAACACTGGAGAATCTGAAACTGCCCTGCCTCAAAACACGAAACCAGAATACTCTACCTACATATCACCAATTTGATGTGCCACATAAATATGTGTTGGAAATCTGCCCTGGCCAGAGCTGCTTTGCTAGACCTGAGCGTACCCAGTCCACAGTGCTCTGCCAGAGCTGGTATCAGCACCGGATCGCACCTGGAGTCCTGCGTGGCCTGCTCTTGGCAGGAGCAGAAGACCAGCTCAGGAAAATTAAACTGATAGGGTAGGGAAGATGTGGAAAGAGAAAATGTAGTGGGTGGGAACGTTTCCCAAGGCTTCGGTAATTCCCTGTCCTAAGCAACTGGCACGTAGAGGCCAGAAGGTCGATGATCTTCAGAGCTGTTTCAGGAACAGCAAAGTTTTCTTCTCTAGTTATGGTAAATATGAGTAACAAGCCACTGACCGTACCAGTTGGGAAACTCACGTGGTGTCAGCTGGAGGCTGCAAGACAGTTTCTTACAACATGATGTCTAGACATTTTCCCAGTGGGCTAAGTGCACTTCTCTCTGACCTACTCTAACTTTATTTCTTTCTGGCCATCTTCCTTCTTGCTTCTCCTTCCTAGCACTCTCTCGTCCTTGCGTTTTCTCAGGAGTCAGATCAATTAACCTGTCATCAATGAGACTGTTCTCTATCCCCTTTGTCACTTCTTGGTTTTCATCCTCATGCAATTTTTTTTTTGGTACAGACAGCATGTTCACATGCAGGTTGGTAGAATAACTTCCAGAATGGGGTCAGGTACAAACTAACAGTTGAGGTTTAGAATAGACCCTCAGCATACTGTGGGATAAACTACATGCAGGTGATGATGATGTACTCTCAATATAGGATTATAATCTCGGAAAGAAAACCTGCTTTTCAAGAAACACTTTTCTGAGTTTCCTTGAAAGGGACCAGGGCTTGATATGACTGACTTCAGTGTTACGAAACAGAATACTGTTGTGTTTGGTTTTTTTTTTTTTTTTTTGTAGGCGGCCTGCTTTGTTCTGCTTTTTGTAGATGCTGCTTCGTCTCTGTAGTGTTTGGAGTCTCAGAAGATAATGGAAACAGATGACTGGCCGGTGCGAACCAATTTGCAAGCTTATGTTGTGGTAGGATGCTTATTTCGAACTAACAAGTCTCTGTTGAAAATTATGTTGTGCAGGGATCTGCCTGCAACTTCTGCCACGTGTATTGCCTGGTTTTGCACATTCAGACTCAGTTTTTCACAGTCCAATGTTTTGTACTTACATGGCTTGATATAGCTGGAGGAGGAAGGCTGTCAGCAGGGATAGGAATTAGCTCACCAAGCTGAAAGAACCCAAAAGGAAAAGCAAACAAAACTGTATCACCAGCAGCTTCTGAACTAAAAGAAGGAATCTTTGCACCCATGCTTCTCCACCCCTGTACAAAATATCTGCAACATCTCCATTTTGGGTAAGGGAGTTGGAAAGGATTAGGATGTAGTGTGATAGTACCTGCAATTTTCTCCATCCATTTCGAACACGGATAAAAACCTCACTAGTTTCACTCAGATAGATTAGCGTACCTTCTGCTACCAAATGAACTTTTTCCAACATACCCTCAATGTTTTGGAATGTTGTAACCTGTCAAGTAGGGAAACAAAACACACTTCTTCAGACACACAAAATATTTTTTAAGTTAAATTGTTAAATTGAAGTCTCATTTGAACACATAAATGTCAAGGCTTCTTCTGCAGGAAATGCTCATAAAGTTGGTTTTACGTCATTTCATACAAAGAGCTTGAGTAACCTAAATATCTTGCTACTCTTGCATACCAGCATCATCATTCTGTAGACTGTAGTAGAACTACACCGATAGTCAATTTTGCACAGAGTGAGGATCATTGCATCTCTATAGTTTAACATGCTAGATCAAAATGTCAGAGTTCAGAAGAGATTTGATAAGGCTTAGAAATATCACACACAATTCTAGATACATTTGCTTCTGCTATATTTTTCTTAGTGGTGTTGTGATCTCTTTTCTTTAAGGGTGTTTTCTTCCATCCCTGTCGTTATATTTCCAGATGTCACTAGTTTATACGGCAAGTATTTTTCAATTTATCTTTTATAGACCATCAAGAGGCTTAAAATGATGTCTGTCAGATATGTGCATTGCACCTATTACCTCTGTCTTTGTTACCTGAAGATAAAAACACAGTCCTCTGTGTTGCTCCTACAATCTGTTTGATAATTGCAGTTAGTGTAAAATCAGGGGCAAGTTTCTTAAGAGAGTGTCATTTCTTTTTAAATTCTTCAGTGTCAGAAGGCATATAAATGCTTTATGAATCATGTAGACCTTACTACAGATTTGCATATTGTTTTTTAATGTTGGTTTTGACTTAAGTGATTTTGGTTCTCTCAGCTCTCAGCCTGTAACCACAGTCCTCTACCTTGGGGCACCAGTCTTTGAACATCTGTTTCTCCCCTGATCTGTAATCGTTGTCAGGTCCTGAATTTTTATGAGAAAAGGCAGTTAGCAGAGGCATGACAGTATGGTGGGAAGGCATTAGGAAACGTACACTCAGATTCTTGTTAGTTCGTTTGATATGATGTAGATGATCTGAAAGTCTGCTTGTTTATTAGTACGTTCTCGAATGATTGCCAAATATATCCAGCGAATTTGCTTTTCTATTATAACGTGAGAATGTGGGAAAGGAAAAAATTGCAGTAAACCCCCTTTGCTATTTTGAATATTTTTTTTTTCAGAAACTACAAATATTTAATTTAGAAATTAACGAGACAGAAATCTTAGTTGTCATTTTTACTGCATGGATATCTGGGATACAATTCTGATTTGATTCATGCAATAAGAAAAGGAAACAAACTTATATTTATTTTCTGGCACAACAATTTTTAGATTTGCTAGGGAACTCTACAGTTTTCTTCTTAGAATCAAATGAACTATATTACTGGGTTTTAATCGAGTAATGTAAAGCAGTTTTTTCATTCAAACTGGGCATTCAGTCGTCATTCTAGTATCTCAGCATGCTAAGTTGCCACACTCTTTCAAGGATACTGCTTTGAACATGGAATATGTACATTTCCATTACTTTAGCATGCCATTGATCTTTGCATTTGTTTGAATAGGCTGTTACTAACAAGGCAATGGGCAGACTTCTCCTCTCATCACTTTCCTCAGCTAGATGGGTTCCCTGCTGAAAAATTATGAGGTTCAGAAAACCAGAAAACATTCTAATAAATAAAAACACAGGACAGAGAGCTCTCCCTCCTCTCTCAGTGCTACCAATGATCACCAAAAATTTTGAAGCAAGGTTTCAACAGGAAACTTCCTTATTTTGTAGTCTTACCAGGTTCCTGGTTGCAGGTGACCCTGGCTCTCCAGGAGGTCCTGGCGGCCCAGGCATTGCGGCTGCTAAAATGAAACAAGCATACAATACGTGTTGAAGGTCATCTTTTTTGAGAAAGAAGGTGAGTGACATAAAGAAATGACCTAGTGGTGGTGTTTAGGAGTAGCAGGAGATTTAAATAGCCGTAGACTACTTAAGTCAAGTTCTTGAACAGTCAAGTTCTGAATAGCTGTGTTCAAGCCAACTACAGAAAATGCATTCTAAGGATTTTTTTTAAAAGCAATGGTGAAACTTAGTCTTTTCTCTGTTTCTTGGGAGGTTAAGGTCAACAAATTGCAATCTGTTGTAGATACTCTGCAAATGAAGAACGAGATCCACTTAAATTGATCAGAATACTCTTCTGCTAGCTGCTAATGAAAGAGGAAGAATGTGCATATGGAAGATGAAGAACTTTCAGCTCCTGCCCGTATAGGCTTTGAGTGAGTCAAAATACTTTTTGCTCTAAAAGTAAACAGAAATGAACTTTTCCTTAGATAAAAAATTCACAAGTGTAAACTCAGTTTATATTTCAAAGCAAAAAAGAATTCTCCAATGATATGAACTTCTAAGACTGCGTCTAGTACCTAGTACCTGTCTCTGCTCCAAAATTGGATTTCTTCACCTTAAGCTGAAAGTCCCTGGAGTTTTCTGGATTAGAAACTCATTTCTTTTAAGGAAGGAAAGAAGGAAAGATATGGAAGACTGAAAGCAAGCACGCTGTGCAAATGCATATAATGATAATGGAAATTTGAATCTGTTTAGAAGAAAGAGCTTCTACACACGGACCCTGCTGAGCACCACGGTGTGTCCCAGCAGGGCTCTGTAGCTGAGATCTGGGTAGATCTTGTGTTAACCTTAAGCAGAAATTCCTTCGGTAGAGGAAAAGAGAGATGTAAAGTGAGGGGTATCCAGGAGAGCACACTACTATGCTGCTGGGAGAAAATATAAAAGCCTCACTAAGAAATGTGATTAGGAACGGAAAGGCATGAGAGCTATTAGGACATGGGAGAAAGAGATCTAATAGCTGGTGGATAGCTGTCAAACTACCTGAGCACAGGGAAGTCTAGCACATCCTGCCTAGCATGCTGGTGAATCTGGAGTATGAAACATGCACGAAGAACTCCAAGGTTCAGCTCCTAACCCCTGCCCAATTCTTACCTTGCTGGGCACTTGAACACGGTGTACAGCTGCTTTTAGCTATGCAAAAAGTGCTATAATCCCAAATATGGACAGAATTGCTCTTCAAAAGTAAAGCAGAAATGGAGGAATGTAGGAATATCCTCTGAGGCTACCCTCTGGAGGAATTTTGGTAAGCACATCTGGTAGCAGTTGCCACAATAACCAAAGCCCACTCATCCACAGCTTACTGGATACAGCAACTAAACAGACTGAGGGAGAGTAACAGAAGATAAGCCAAACTAGCGTACCTTCTGCCTTCATAATTTTCAAAGGAATCAGGATCACAGCAATTTTCAGTGAAAGTGAAGCTATAGATTCCCCTGCACCCCCGCAAATAAATTCCGTGAAGAAGTGTCGACTGTCTTTTATTGTATCTTTCTACTCTGAAGTAGTTTGATAGTCTGAATAAAGGACTGTAAGATACATGTTAAAAATATAGCTTGAACCATTGAAGAGTCCATAAGGGTTAACCCTGAGAGCACTGCTGCATTCCAGAGCTTGCATTTTACTGATCCGTGCCCCTTGAATTAGGAGGCTGCAGTTACGCACCAATAAAGCAAGTTCTAGTGTTCAAAAAGGTTTGTTTTTGTGAAACCTGGAGGAGCCTTGAAATCACCTTTTACAAATTGAAGAATCCATGCTCTGACCCTTTTACAGCGATCCTCCAGAGCAGTTCCTTCATGTCAATGGCAGGGAAAAGGAGTTCAGTTCTCAGAAGTGTTCAGAGCTATTTATCTGCAGATAAGCCATTCCTCTTTCCCCATATTACAGTATGTAAGCCACACATTACAGTAAGCAAGAACTTTAAGAGATAAAGCTGTGCTTTGAAGATAGGAAATAAATAAACATCTGTGTTCATAACATTTAGTAAAATGGACATCTATCACTGGTCTGCTTACTTACAAAGCAAAGAGGAAAATGCGTAGGAGGATGATGAAGACTAATGGCAGAGATGAAAAGCGAAAGTATAGGGATGGAGTACTAATAATAGCTTGTTTTGTCTGTCTGGGTCTCTTAGCTAATATTCGGAAGTGCTTAATAAAGTCCTCTATGGACTTTATGGATGCTGAGGATCTGCCATACTATAATGATCAGGAGCTAATTCAGGTACAGGCCTATATTCCAACGTTGAACATATTAAGGATTTGTTCTTTCTCAAATATTCTTCAGTGAATGAACACTTCTGATAGACACTCAATTCATAGTATTTACTGGATGACAGATTGGGAATCTCACCTTGTCCCTGGGCAACTGTATAAACCAGTCTGACCAGGTTGGAGAAATACCTGGAGGGAACAACAAATTGGAGACAGAGAGGTCTGCTCCCCAGACTAGCATACTGGAGGCACAGGTCTTGTGGAGAAACAGGCTGATCATTAGTTCTCAGAAATGGAGATCTGTATTAGCCAGACCTCCCAATTTTTAGGCAAGACAGATCTGCATTATAGCCTCTCTATGCGGTTAACAATTCCCTTTCTGTTAGTACACCGCCTTCAGCTGAGATTAAGGAATGCTTTGCTCTGGTTTTACCTGGCTGGATTCCCATGCTGGTCTCAATTCCCAGAGGGAGTCACTTGCTTAGGCAGACGTGTTGAGCAGTATCAGAGGAGACCAGGACCCCACCTACCAGAACCTCGTCTAAGGGCTGGGCATGAACAGTATGAGGCCCCTCACTAGCAGACCTGTGACCCAAGAGGAGTCAGAAGTACAAATGCCTTGAAGTGCGATACATGGTTTATAGCCATGTATTCCCTTTGATGCAAGTTTGAGATAATTCACCTGAAGCTCCAGTGCCACCTTGTTTGCAAAGCTCCTCCCCTGATGTGTCTGTCTGTGGCATGTTTTACTCCTTTTCTAATCCAGTAAGTTGAAAATCACTAAAGGCACAGTAACCAACCCTCCCAAAGTTTGTTTCTATTCAGCATTTGCATAACAACTGGTTTTTAGAAGCAATTCTCCAGCAATTTCATTCTAGACCTAAACTCTACTGTCAGTACTGCCTTTCTATCATAGAATCATTTAGGTTGGAAAAGACCTTTCAGATTATCGGGTCCAACTGTTAACCTAGCACTACCAAGTCCACCACTAAGCCATGTCCCTAAGCACCACATCAACACATCTTTGAAATACCTTCAGGTATGGTAACTCAACCACTTCCCTAAGTAGCCTGTTCCAATGCTTATCAACCCTTTTGGTGAAGAAATTTTTCCTAATATCCAGTCTAAACCCCTAAACCACTTCATCTTGTCCTATCACTTGTTACTTCAGAGGAGAAACTGACACCCACCTCACTACCACCTCCTTTCATGTAGTTGTAGAGTGTGATAAGGTCTCCCCTTGAGCCTTGTTTGCTCCAGGCTATACTTACCCAGTTCCCTCAGCTGCTCCTTATAAGACTTTTCTCCAGACCCCTCACCAGCTTTGTTGCCCTTGTCTGGACACGTTCCAACATCTCAGTGTCTTTCTTGTAGTGAGAGTCCCAAAACTGAACACAGTATTTGAAGTGCTGCCTCACCAGTGCCGAGTACAGGGGGACGATCACNACCTACTGATCCAGGCTGTCCAGATCCCTCTGTAGACCCATCCTACCTCCAAGCAGATCAGCACTCCTGCTTGGTGTCGTCTGTAAATTTACTGACAGTGCCCTTGATTTCCTTGTTCAGGACATTGACAAAGATATTAAACAGACTGGCCCCAATACTGAGCCTTGGGGAACACCACTTGTGACCGGCTGCCAACTGGATTTAAGTCCATTCACCACATGCGTGATGGAGCATCTTGGGCCACATTAACATCTTCCTAGATTTAGCCAACTGCTCAAATTGATAGATTTTGCAAAGCTCTCAAGGCAGCCTGTTATGTAGACTGCTGTTATGGTTTGAGGAACTCACAACAACCTGATACAAATATAAAATAGACAAGAATTAGACAGTTATACCAGCAGGAAGCTGTGCACTCCCAGCAGCGGACAGCAGGTGTTGGACACTTCCAGCGCTATGGCTTCGGGAGGGAGGGAAGGGCTCAGGGGTCTGGCACTAGGGCAAAAAGTTCTCAGGATCACAGCCATCAAGGAACAGAAAGAACTTCTCAGCAAAGTTTCTGATTTATATGGAATGTGACATTCATGGTATGAAATAATCCTGTTGGCCAGCTTGGGTCAAGTGCCTGGGTCTCTCTCTTCCTCATCCCTGCACCTGGTGAGCTTGAAAACACTCAGACCTTGAAACCCACATAACAGAGCTGGCTATAAAGTAAATATTTTCACAAATTCAGATACTAGAGCCTTCTAAAAGTGCAGTTTTCCCTAGCGTTAGAAGAGAAATTAGTCCTGTGTTGCTCAAACCAGGACAACTGCCTCCCAGCCACAGCCACAGCAAGGTTTTTCATGCCTCCCATGGCACTGGCCAGTGAAAACTGTTTGCAGAGAAATTGTCTCTTTTGTGCTCCCAGTTCCATCTCACCCCCCAGGAGAAATTGGTAGAGGGCAGGAGGACAGGGGGGAGCAACCTCATTCAGGTGTGTGGAGCGAGTGGGCAGAGGGAAGAACAGGCATGTAAAGGAAGTGTCAGTCTGTGGGGGGGTGTGGGCGCATGCCTGTGTACTTGCGTGTACCGTGAAAAGCAAAACCACGCTCTCTCACCTGAGCCATAAATTGCAGGGGGTCCTGGTGGGCCTGGTGGGCCAGGTGGGCCAGGTGGGCCAATTTTTCCATAACCTGGTAAGCCAGGTAGGCCAGGTAATCCCGGAGGTCCTCTGGGTCCAACAACTGAATCCCCTTTTGGTCCCTGTCAGTGATAAAAAGCATTTCTTTGCATGTATCAGTTTCACTGCTGCAAGGGCCTTCATCTCTGGCAGCAACATTTTCTGAAGGCCTGCCACCACACCACTGTTTAGACATGTGTCTGTACATAATTTTCTTCAAGGAGGCATGGATATTAATGAAAAATTGGATGATATACTAAACTAAATTCAATAATTTAAGTTTCAGAAGCCTTTATGAAAGTTCTCGCACCTGTTCCTGAGTAGCTGATATCTGCAAAACTCTCAACAGTACTCTCAGAGTCCTGGATCTCAACTCTGCTCATGCTGAGACTACTTGCTTTGAGGTGTTTATAAGATAAGGGTTTGTCTGAAGGTATATGGTGGAAAGNGAGTGTGATAAGGTCTCCCCTTGAGCCTTGTTTGCTCCAGGCTATACTTACCCAGTTCCCTCAGCTGCTCCTTATAAGACTTTTCTCCAGACCCCTCACCAGCTTTGTTGCCCTTGTCTGGACACGTTCCAACATCTCAGTGTCTTTCTTGTAGTGAGAGTCCCAAAACTGAACACAGTATTTGAAGTGCTGCCTCACCAGTGCCGAGTACAGGGGGACGATCACTTCCCTACTCCTGCTGGCCACGCCATTCCTGATACAGGCCAGGATGCTGTTGGCCTTCTTGCCCACCTGGGCACACTGCTGGCTCATATTCAGCTGGCTGTCGACCAACACCCCCAGGTCCTTTTCTGCCGGGCAGCTTTCCAGCCACTCTTCCCCAAGCCTGTAGCGCTGCGTGGGGTTGTTGTGACCCAAGTGCAGGACCCGGCACTTGGCCTTGTTGAGCCTCATACCATTGGGTTCAACCTACTGNCCTACTGATCCAGGCTGTCCAGATCCCTCTGTAGACCCATCCTACCTCCAAGCAGATCAGCACTCCTGCTTGGTGTCGTCTGTAAATTTACTGACAGTGCCCTTGATTTCCTTGTTCAGGACATTGACAAAGATATTAAACAGACTGGCCCCAATACTGAGCCTTGGGGAACACCACTTGTGACCGGCTGCCAACTGGATTTAAGTCCATTCACCACATGCGTGATGGAGCATCTTGGGCCACATTAACATCTTCCTAGATTTAGCCAACTGCTCAAATTGATAGATTTTGCAAAGCTCTCAAGGCAGCCTGTTATGTAGACTGCTGTTATGGTTTGAGGAACTCACAACAACCTGATACAAATATAAAATAGACAAGAATTAGACAGTTATACCAGCAGGAAGCTGTGCACTCCCAGCAGCGGACAGCAGGTGTTGGACACTTCCAGCGCTATGGCTTCGGGAGGGAGGGAAGGGCTCAGGGGTCTGGCACTAGGGCAAAAAGTTCTCAGGATCACAGCCATCAAGGAACAGAAAGAACTTCTCAGCAAAGTTTCTGATTTATATGGAATGTGACATTCATGGTATGAAATAATCCTGTTGGCCAGCTTGGGTCAAGTGCCTGGGTCTCTCTCTTCCTCATCCCTGCACCTGGTGAGCTTGAAAACACTCAGACCTTGAAACCCACATAACAGAGCTGGCTATAAAGTAAATATTTTCACAAATTCAGATACTAGAGCCTTCTAAAAGTGCAGTTTTCCCTAGCGTTAGAAGAGAAATTAGTCCTGTGTTGCTCAAACCAGGACAACTGCCTCCCAGCCACAGCCACAGCAAGGTTTTTCATGCCTCCCATGGCACTGGCCAGTGAAAACTGTTTGCAGAGAAATTGTCTCTTTTGTGCTCCCAGTTCCATCTCACCCCCCAGGAGAAATTGGTAGAGGGCAGGAGGACAGGGGGGAGCAACCTCATTCAGGTGTGTGGAGCGGGTGGGCAGAGGGAAGAACAGGCATGTAAAGGAAGTGTCAGTCTGTGGGGGGGTGTGGGCGCATGCCTGTGTACTTGCGTGTACCGTGAAAAGCAAAACCACGCTCTCTCACCTGAGCCATAAATTGCAGGGGGTCCTGGTGGGCCTGGTGGGCCAGGTGGGCCAGGTGGGCCAATTTTTCCATAACCTGGTAAGCCAGGTAGGCCAGGTAATCCCGGAGGTCCTCTGGGTCCAACAACTGAATCCCCTTTTGGTCCCTGTCAGTGATAAAAAGCATTTCTTTGCATGTATCAGTTTCACTGCTGCAAGGGCCTTCATCTCTGGCAGCAACATTTTCTGAAGGCCTGCCACCACACCACTGTTTAGACATGTGTCTGTACATAATTTTCTTCAAGGAGGCATGGATATTAATGAAAAATTGGATGATATACTAAACTAAATTCAATAATTTAAGTTTCAGAAGCCTTTATGAAAGTTCTCGCACCTGTTCCTGAGTAGCTGATATCTGCAAAACTCTCAACAGTACTCTCAGAGTCCTGGATCTCAACTCTGCTCATGCTGAGACTACTTGCTTTGAGGTGTTTATAAGATAAGGGTTTGTCTGAAGGTATATGGTGGAAAGCTTTAATATAAAGTGTGCCTATGCAGGGTGTATGTCTCATGACGAATGTTACCTTCTCCCTCCTGTGATCAAATGTCAGCTCGTACCCCTTAAGCTCTCCGGCTGCCAACCTCTACATTAAAAAGGCTTCACTTCTCTACATTTCCAGTTTAGCAGCGTGTCTTCAGCCGGAATGAGGGTTTGCGCTCCCTGCACTCAAACTGGTCTGCATACATGGAACAGTTTTTGGACCCTGGACTGAGAGAGCTCAGTCTCTGACGGATCTCAGCTGTGCCATCCAACTCCTCCTTGCCAGTGGAACAATTTCTAAACAGGGAGATGGTTCTCAGCGATGTGGAATAGCTCCGGGGGGATTTTTGAAGGTGGGCTTGCTAACCTAACACTTCGTCCCTCAGCTGTGACCCACCCCATTCATGCTCCTTGGCACAGAACATGATAACAGAGTAAATGCAATGCATACATTTGTTGCCAGATCCCAGGGACAAACTAGTTTCCAAAGAATTGGTGCATTTGACTCCAAAGCAGCTTTGGTGGCAATTGGCAGAAGATAAAACAACTAGGTAGAGATTAGACAGTGGCTGAATTTTATAGGAATAATCCAGGTGGGTACACACTGGACTTTTAATTCATGTTTTTGGATTACTGGGACATAAAAGATTCATTATTTGGATGGCCAATAATTTCCAAGTCAGCTTCTGTCTAACTTTATATAGCCTATTTTGGTCTTTATGGAGATATAAGTAGTAGTGTCACAAGTTATTTATACTGCCTCAATTTGTAATGTCATTAATAGCATGAATCTACATACTGATGTACTTGTATTAGACAGCTGAGCATAACATTATGTCAGTCTTTCATAGCAAATTAATTCTGTGCACAACAGTGAAGTGTCTGTGTTTACGCCTAGTGCAACCTCTTGTATTCACGTAACGGTTGGCATACAAGGCTTTATATAGTTCTTAGCATCATCTTGATGTTTGTCTCTTTTTAGTGCCTTCTAAATTAAAGCAATGGGTACCCACAACTATTCCTATTCTACAACTTGCGTGACTTACAACTAATCCTGGTCTTCCAGGTGGTCCAGGAGGTCCTGTCAGAAAAAAACCTCCATTTGGTTCTCCTTTTTCTCCTTTTACACCAGTGACTCCGTTGTCTCCTTTTTCACCCTTTAAAGAGAATATATTTTAAAACATTGAGATGAAGTGAGATCAGAACTCTGTGCACTGATCTTTTAAAGTTACATGAAATATCTGAGCTTAATAAAGCATCTTAAAATCTTTTTGACATTACTACTTTCTTCAGCGATATGGAATGAAAAGGAATGCTTTCTCTATTGAGGCTGCGAAGTTCGCTCATGGCAGGGGCTAGGGCAGGTTGGGTTAGGTGGAGGCAGAGAAAATACCTTTGTTGCTGTTTCCTGCTCTTCTGCCCAGCAAAACCTTGTTCTGTGCTGTAGCGGGCGGCAAAGAGAAAGTCGCAGGAAGCATAAAAGCCTGGCTTTCTACTGTTCTCCATCATCAAGAAAAAAGCAAAGCAAGAATGACATGGAATGGATAGATATTTAAAAGTATGTGGCAAGTGAAGATTACTGTGCGTAGGATAAGAGAGAAGAGCAGGGGCGTTTACCCAGATAACAGAAGCATAACACCACATAAAACTGCAGACACCTTGAAAAGCATGTCTTCTCCTGTCCTTCATAATTAACTATCAGTTAGTTTGGGGAACAAGTAGATAAGAAGTGTTTAAATACTAGGTCATTATCTCTCTGTGCAAAATGAGCCACAGCAATTTTAGATTCCTCGTCACACTATTTCCTTCTGTTTGTCTGCTGGTTTGGTTTTTTTTTCTTTCGACTTTTTTGG
The DNA here is from genome assembly GCA_013400035.1 of Rynchops niger. Lineage (NCBI taxonomy): Eukaryota > Metazoa > Chordata > Aves > Charadriiformes > Laridae > Rynchops > Rynchops niger. The sequence continues at coordinate 291,988 of VXBH01008169.1, forward strand.
GTCGTCTACTTTGTTTTACCTTTCTGAGAAATAAACGTGTGAAGAGGCAAAGGGCAAAGCAAGAATGTCAGGTAGCTGCAGAAAGCCCGTAGAGGTGGCAATGTATAGCTCCCTCTCTGACTTTTCTACTTTTTAGTTTCCCAGTAAAGAGGACTATGAAGCTTTCTGTATGGCATGACATTTGGCAGAGATGAAGGACTAGATGAAAAATGAGTTCTTTGTAGCTAAAGCTGTAAAGCTACAGACAGTACTCTATAAGATCAAAGAAACCATATCAGCTCTGCCATGCGTGCATGGGGCGCTTTATGTCATGGCAATAACTTAGGCACACTCAGCCAAGCAGAAACAAAATATGAAAATCAGATGGCACGAGTCCTTCAAGGAAACTGACAATACGCTGCTTTTAATGGCATTATTAAACAATAACTTGATTCAATTTCTTTTCAGATCTTCTACTGATAAAGAGCCTCGTTTGCTGAAAAACATTTAAAACGGTACTGCATTCGTATCAATTTTTGTCACCTGGTGCAGTCAGGAGAATAATGGAAGAGAGAACATCAAGGCATGGGTGTATTTTCTTGTAAGAGATTCCAGGAAAAGTCGTTTCCATCACTTTAACTTATTTTATTCAGTGTGTTTAAAAGATAAATAGTATAACATAGAAGTGCTTCCCCCCTCCCCGGTGTGTTAATTGCTGCTAAATTTTTCTAGAAGCCCTGTAGGTAATGGATGTCTCTTACCTGAGCTGGCATGGAAACAAAAGCATTCATTTATGGCAGATAATTTATACCAACTTATGTTAGGAAACAGCGAATTATGACTCACTTTAATACCACAGGGAAGGTAAAAAGCCTCAGTAGCAACATTTTTTCAAAAGTAATCTATATATACTACTGACATTTGCTGTCTCTATACTTGCAATAAGCTTGTCTACGCAGCTGGAGTTTAAGAAATGACTATCGTTTGTAATTGCTGATGCCGATTGATTGTTGTTGATGTTGTTTTGTATATTTCACCATGCTATACTGCTTTATGCTTAATTTATAGGAAAGTACACTTTAAAAAAAGCTTAACAGAATTCAAACACAAATGGGATATAATTACCTTTATGCTATTAATAAAGTGGCTGAAATATGATGGAGGCAGAGGTGGACCTGAAACATGAAGAAAATACAATAATTATCTGCAATTTTCTTTTTAAAAGCACTGCTTTGGATATTACTGGTTTAGGAGTTGAAAGAAAAAATATTTACAATAATACCATTAACCTTTAAATCTAACAGATATTTTTAGTTTGATTCCTAACAAAGCAAGCCTTACATGCCCTATCTTGTCTGTCACTCCTCCACCTTAATAACTTGTGAATCTGATTGTGACTATCAGATAAATTTGAAAGCAAAGGAGGCTCAAAGATGAATAATTCCCAGTTTTCTGAAAAAATGGCAGCTGCACAGAGGGGGAAAGAGAAGCATCCAAACTAACCCCTTTGATGGAAACCAAGATTTTGCCAGCAGTGGAGTGGACAATCAGTAGTTGCATTAGCTTTCATGCAAGGACAGTACCATAACTGACAAGAGAAAGAAATTATGTTAATGCTGTGCCGCTGATCCTTGTGTTCCTTGACATTTTTCTGCATCAAAACCCAGTACCAGTATCAATGGTTATACCATCTATATTGTGTTGTCTGCCAATGGTGGCCACCCAGAGCTGTCAAGCCGGCACAAAAAGTGTAAAAAGCCTTCAAATATTCTCTGTTTGGCGTATACTTGGAAAAAGACTGTTTTACAGCGGCCCATAACAGCTCAATGCATTTTCTTCAAATGTGTTCTGATTAATTTTTGAGTTCTTTGTGTCCAACCCTATGCCAGCCATAGGACTCAGATCTTAGTATGCTATCTCAGATACAATTAAGTCAAGTAGACATTGTATGCACCTGTACTCTGGGACAGATATATATTTCCAGTGTGGCAGCTATTTTGATTTTATTCCATCCCTGCCAATTACAGCTCACTGCAGTGATTTGCTTGATCCATGTGAGGGCATGGGGAACAGACAGATGGAATGGAATGGTAGGTGTCCTTCTCAGATGTTTCTTAGTATTAATCTCTACACTGGGCAATATCTGAGATCTTTCGAGAATGACCAGTAAGCAGACTTGGCATGGGCAAGGTACATGAGGAAGAGAGACATCACCACTCAAAGTAGAAGTCAAAAATCTGTGGTAGTGAACCAGTAGGCTCTACCTCCACTGGTAGGTAAATTGTATTAGACCAGTTCCTCAGCCCTGAGGTAAAGTGGCACAACTTCCATTCATTCAGCTAAACTGTCCTCCCCACTCCTGAAGCATGAGAGACTTCTCCATACAGCCTATTGCACCAATCCCTGGCTTAAGCTATCTCCCAGACCATCCTATAATGTGTGAAAGTGTTACTCGTTGGAGGTCAAATGCAGGCCAGGAAACATGGGAACAATTAAACTACAGGACAATTGTCCTCTGTGTCCTGGGTCTGTTTAGTTTACAAGTATACACAGGCAGAGAGGTTTGCCTGACATGACTTCTCAACAGGTAAACCTAGTTCAGTTCTCTTCTGTAGACATTCAGTGGAGGGCTGTTAGGCAATTTTTGGCAGGACCTTTAGGAATCTTAACACTATTCAGAGGGAAACATACTTTGTTGTGTGGCTTCTGCTGATAGATCAGACATTTTCATTTAATTTCGTTTTCAGATGTTGCTGAAACAGACATGCATGCGCATAGTCAATGGTAAAATCATGCCCTCCTGACAATCATAAGGTCACAGAACTATGGTGACCTATCTTTTAGAAAATGGGAAGCTACTCTGCTTTCAGATCTTCTGATCTGGAAATTAACTTAGCCCCTGGAGAAACAGAACTCACTTATTACCAGAATTAAAGCTTGCCTAGCGAGAAGGCATCTTGCTGAACCTCACTAGTTTTCCATTAGCTCCATTCCTTCCAGGATTCACAGAGAAAACGGTGAAACTTCTTCTTCATACAGAAAAGAAGGTCTCAGGACAAACAAACAGGCCAAAGGGTGGACTTGGATGAGTGTGAAAGCTTCTCCAGAACTCAGATTGGCCTTTTGGGGAATGACTCGCAGGAAGGAAAGGGGGTTGACTATAGTCAAGGCCTAGCACACTGCAATAAACACTGCATTTTCAATCAGCAGATCTTCAGCCTTAGGCAATTGGGTCTGAGACTATGATACAGTGAAGTCTCCTCCTCTATTGCTAAATATATTTTCTTACAAGGCTCCAGACTGTGTTCCTCCATCCAGAAACAGCTGCAGCATCACACATGTGGTTGGAACACAGCACCTATGCTCTGGATACTTACTGTACTTGCCTCTGTACAGAGTAGCTAAATAAATTGCAGTCTACCATTTACCCACTTTTTGTGTTGGCTTCATAGTTTTGCATGGTATCAATTAAAACAGCCTGTTTGTAAGGTTGGAGAGGTGACATTTTGTGAAAAGGAAAAATAAATCCACTGCATGGACAAGTACCACCATTAAGAAAGCTATTCTGATTGCTGGAACTTAACAGATATTGTAGTGGAAGGAGCTTCAGCCATCTGTCCCTCAGAGAAGGTTTGGAAAAATTCCTGTACTTTAATCATGTGCCACTACCCTGCAACTTCTGACGTGTGAATTTGCACTGTCACTGATTATGTGGATATCTGTGAGATCTAAAGAAATGGTTTGTATGAAATAATATTTTAGCAACAACATCAATGAGCAAGAACCAAACAGGAATATTTCTTAGAGCATCAACAGAATTGGTCTTAGTCAACTTATGATTCAGTTGGCAAACAAATGAATAAGCCTCTGTTATTTTTGGAGAAAGGTGAATTCAGTTTTCAATTTAACCAGAATTCTTGTATTATTTCCACCATCCTTCACTAGTTGCAATTTTACAACAAGATCATAAACGAAATCCTCTCATAATCTTCTCCTTCTGAAGCACCTGAAATCAGCAGGTACAGGCAAAAATACCTAGGACATTAATTTGCATTAAATACAGAACTTGGGAGGGAACAGACAGGTTCATGGTGGATAAACCAGCAGAGAAGAGAACATTTTCTTAATTTCTGTTTAGGAATGCTTCCTGCTTCTTCTTCTTACAAATTTATTGATGGCTAGGCAGCATTAACCACTTATTTTAAGGCACTGGATATTGATCAGAATAAAAATTGACGAGGACAAATTAAGAAAACAGATTGTATTAGAACAAACACATGTCCTCTTAAAAATAACTAAATCATCATCTTCAGTGAACAAAACCGTGTCTTTGGAACAAAGACAGAAATACCCATATAGACGTAGTTTTGTATTTATTATCAACACATTAGAGGACAAAGATTATAAATTTGGCATAGCAACATTAATGTGATATACTGCTTCTTCTATTTCAAATGATTTCTGGCACTGGTCAAAGCCTTATCTCAGTATATGAGATTTCAAGAAACGTATAGAAAAGGAAGAGGTTGTAATGGCAATCTTTTCAAATAAATACTTGTTCTGTAACTATTTTTGAATGTGTAAGAATTAGCAAGATTAGACTATCAACTTTTTTGATACAGGAAAGCAAATCTTTGGTGAGGAACATCTGTTATGATGCTCCTACCACAAGTGAATTGATATTTTTAGTTCACACAGACTTTTCATGATTATCACAAATAAAGCAAAGAATATTAAAAAGTTGGTTGAAATGGAGTACTCCCAAATGTGCAGTACAGATACTTCTTTTCAGAAGACATTTTTGATAACATTATGGGCTTTGCTGTTCTGTGTGTCAGTTCAGCAAGGAACCTAGGTATAAGTCTTTAGACCAGTAAGGCTGCAGGGGTAAGTATCAAAGTCCTTTGTTGAATTACTTTTTAAGTTAAACATGTATTCCTTTACAGGATGTCAATGACACATCAGATATAGTATACCTGGTGGTCCTGGAGCACCTTTGTCTCCCTTTTCTCCTTTTAAGTCCACTGAACGGTGCAGCCCCCAGGAATCTCTGTTTGCTTTAGCACCTGCCACAAAAGCATCACAAATTCATGAGAACCTGCAAACAGCAGAGACTATAGCAGTGACAAACAAACCACCAAAAGTGAAAGCAGACATTTCCATACATGTGGGGCATGCGGCTCCAGACCCTACATGCTTGTCTCACTCTCTTCAGGAACATTGAATGGCTGCCTGATTGTCCTCTCTTATCAACCCCAGCACGTGCAAGACAATCTCTCTCTTAAGAAGTCAATCTTTCACTCTCTTTTCCCTAGCCACCTAGCCTAAGATCCTCTAAACAAACCTGTTCCGCTGCCTTAAGTGTAGAAACAGTTCTTGAGTTATGGCTCTGTGTTTGACACCACACCTTCTACTATCTCCAGACTCCAAAACAAACCAATAAATGATAATATCTGTAACTGCGAATGTCAGAAATACCATTGTTTGTTGTCCCTTCATGTCATAAAAGCATTGATAATGAAGAAAATGTTCTCTGAGGACAGAAATGCTTTTAGAGTAACTTTCCATCCGTTGAGCTAAGAGCAGAATTGCACCCAAATGCAGCTGGATAAAACTTCTGTTTTTCCAGATATTATTAAACTTTCATGGTAAACTTACCCTATAAAATATCTGGTTAAAATGACCGCTGAGTATTAGTATAGGTCTGATTTCTCTCTGTTCTGACTGAGTAATTGCAAATATCCTTGCAAAATTCACGTTTTTATGTGAGTCATCATTCTGCCACAGTAACATCTTATAGCCGCTTTCTTCAGGTAAAAATGCCTTTTCAAGTTTAAGGTGAAGTGGTCCTATTTTGAATTATGAGCAGGAAGGCTGCTGAAGTACAATAACAAGCAGATACAAGACACAGCTCTTGACGTCATTTTCAATGGCTCCCTGGCCGTGATACCTTCAGCCCTTATGGTCAGTTGGGATCTATGCTGGCATCAGTGGATCACTAAGAACACTGTCTCTTTTCTGACCTGATACGATCACATTTGTGAATTTCACTGGGGCAAGCACAGAAAATCTGTGGCCTGGGTACCCAGTTGGTGCCCCATGACTTGGTGCCACTTATAAATAAGACTTTATTGGTGAGGAAACCTTAGTTTGAAAAATAGTTACAGCATTTCCCCTTCTTCTAGTTGTGCAGAGTGGTTATAAATACAGAAGAATGAGAAGGACTTCTTCCCTTTCAGGGCTCCCTGTTACAATGGAAGTTTCCAGGCAGTTCCTCTCTACCCTTCTGGAGAGGTGAAAACTGGTCATAATCCCATGGGTTTCCCCGTGGTCTGTCTGATCTGTCTGATGACTCAGCCTCCAGCTGTGAGCTCATGTTCAAATGCCTATTGACAGAAGAGTGGGGCCTCATTTTATGTTCCACTGAGGCCAATCACACTATCTCTCAGGTATGCAGTTAGACAGTTTTCATAGTTGGCAGCTGAACCTTAACTGTTCAACTCAGAGTTGTTTTCCTGGCAGATTTCCAGTCCAGTCATCGGTATTTCAGGTCATCTTAAAATATTGAGACAAATACTGTGGGAAAGTAATGGAAGATCGGCAAGGAGGATTGTAAATACGCTCGAGTGACTCGCACCTGGGGTGCTGGGAAACACATATATCACGCTAATTGTTGTTCAGTCTTATATGCTTGCAAGTAGAACATCTGCACTTAGATAAAGTAAGTCTGCTATGGACTCAGGGACACCTTATCTAGCTGCTTGAGAGTCCCACCCTGTTGTTGAAGAAGATCAAAGCACAATGGGAAAACTATGCCTGCTTGAACCTTGATATACCGGCAAGAACAGGGGGTCTGAGTGCTCTTGCTCTCTCACTCTCTTGCTAACAAGGACACTCTTGCTAATAAGACCTCTCCCTCTCGCTCTGCGGTGCCTGCGTCCCTTGCTTGCTTGCCTGCCTCTGGCTGGGTGCTGCTTCAGAGATTCCCCGATCCATGAGGTATCAAGGTTAAATTTGTTCTTTGCCTTTCATCCATGGTTTTGTGGTCATTCCTGCCTCCTGCCTGCATCGGCTCAAACAAATACAGAGTTTATACAACCAAGTTCTGACTTTCTCTTCTTCAAGATATCTTCCTTTACCACTTACTACGTCCACTCTTGCCCCTTACCCTGATCGTGTGCACTCTTTTCCTTCTCTTCCTTTCTTTTGCCGTTTGGATGGAGGTGGCTTGGTCTTTGCAAGTGACTCAGTCATTGCTGAGGGAGAGGAGTGGTTCAAGTTCAGTGATACCAGCCCACTGCCTACTCTCTGGACCACGCTAGAGAACTGGTCCCTGGATAGCAATCTCATCCTCCAGAGACAGCTCTAAGCCCCAGCATTTGGAGCTGATATAACGCTACTGCTGCATTAGTCAACTCGTTTTGCATGCACTGTTTTTGCCATGCAGTCTCTGACTTATCTGATTAAACTGTAAACTCTCCAGACTCCTTTGCACAGTAATGGGAACAATGATTTAATTCCCAGGAACGTGGGAACTGGGAAACAGGTTCAGGCTGTATATTAGAGGCTGCAGTACTGCTTTTTTCCCCCCAAAAATTACTCTGAAAGTATAATAAATAGACAGGAATAAATTTTTGCTATAAGTAGTTAAATAAAAGGGGGAAGACCACTGACTTTATTTCCTCTATGATCTTGATAAGACCTCCTTTTCCCTTGTGTATTATTGGATCATAAGAAAACTGCTGGCTGCTCCCTGTGGATGCTCTGGGACTCCGTTTTAATGTCCCAACCTTTTTTTCCAGCTCCCAGAAGCTCTGAAGGGACAAAACTATCACAGAACTTTCTGCTACCCTTGGAACCGAAGAAATTAGGTCAAGGCAGCACTATTTCAATCACCGTGCACCATTTTTTTTGGTGCAGAATTGCTACCTATTTCCCTCTGCATGTAACTAAATCCATCCTTGGTGGATGTCTTTGAGGAAGGAAAAAAGCACTGAACCACAGATACAGACTTGCATCAATTTTAATGCCTCGTGTGCACAATAAGTGACCACTTTGTGCTTATCTGGTGGAGTACTAACTCAAGAATGGAATGGTCAGACCATTACAGTAATCTTAAAATGGGATGAAAACTGTATGTAAAGGGTGACTTTTCCTCCTTAAACCAAAGAAAGAAGAGGTGCATGCTGAAGTGACTTTAGGATTTAGTGTTTGGGTTGAGAATTAACATGCATTTAGAGAAAAGAAACTATAATGATTAATTGAATAAAACTGGCAAATTTTAAACAGAACTGTCATAGTCAAAATCCTCACCTTCAAGCTTTTACCTAAGCTGAAAAGTCTAAAAAGAGCAAAATCAATCATATAACCACAGGATCATAGAAAAGTTTGTGTTGGAAGGGACCTTTAAAGGTCATCTAGTCCAACCTCCCCTGCAATGAGCAGGGATGATTTCAACTAGATCAGGTTGCTCAGAGCCTCAGCCAACCTGACCTTGAATGTTTCCAGGGATGGGGCATCTACCACCCTTATTGTAAATTTTTTTTCCTTATATCTAGTCTAAATCTTCCCTTGTTTTGTTTAAAGCCATTAGCCCTTGTCTTATCGCAACAGGCCCTGCTAAGAAGTTTGTCCCCATCTTTCTTATAAGCCCCCTTTAAGTACCGAAAAGGCCGCAATAAGGTCTCCCCAGAGCCTTCTCTTCTCAAGGCTGAACAACTCCAGCTTTCTCATCCTGTCTTCATAGGAGAGGTGCTCCAGACCTCTGATCATCTTCGTGGCCCTGCTCCAACCAGTCCATATCTTTCCTGTGCTGAGGGGTCCAGACCTGGACGCAGTACTCCAGGTGGGGTCTCACAAGAGCAGAGTAGAGGGGCAGAATCACCTCCCTTGACCTGCTGGTTGCACTTCTTTTGATGCAGCCCAGGATACGGTTGGCTTTCTGGGCTGCAAGTGCACATTGTTGGCTCATGTCCAACTTTTCATCCACTGGTATCCTCAAGTCCTTCTTGACAGAGCTCATCTTGATCCCTTCATCCCCCAGCCTGTATTGATGCCGGGGGTTGCCCCAACCCTAAACTTGGCCTTGTTGTACCTCATGAGATTCACACAGGCCCTCTTCTCAACCTTGTCCAGGTCCCTCTGGATGGCATCCCATCCCTCAGGCATGTCAACTGCACCACTGAGCTTGGTGTTTTCAGCAAATTTTCTGAGGATGCACTCAATCCCACTGTCTATGTCATTGAGGAAGATACTAAACAGTACTGATACCAATACGGACCCCTGAGGGACATCACTTGTCACCAATATCCATTCAGACATTGAGCCATTGACCACTACCCTCTGGATGCGAACAGTCCACCCACCAAATCCATATCTTTCCAATTTGGAGAGAAGGATGTTGTGGGGGACCATGTCAAAGGCCTTACAGAAGTCCGGATAGATGATATCGATGGGTCTTCACCTGTCCTCTGTGTAGTCACTCCATCATAGAAGGCCACTAGGTTGGTCCAGCAGGACTTGCCCTTGGTGAAGCCACGCTGGCTGTCTTGAATCATGTCCCTGTCCTCCTTGTGGTTCTAGGAGGATCTGTTCCATGATCTTCCCAGGCCCAGAGGTGAGGCTGACAGGTCGGTAGTTCCCAGGGCCCTCCTTTCTACCCTTTTCAAAAATGGGTGCAATGTTTTCCTTTTTCCAGTCACCAGGGACTTCACCTGACTGCCAGGACTTTTCAAATATCATGGAGAATGGCTTGGCAACTACATCAGCCAATTCCCTCAGGTCTCTGGGATGCCTCTCATCAAGTCCCATAGACTTATGTATGCCCAGATTCCTCAGGTGGTCTTTAGGAATGGCCTTTATTCTCAGAATATTCTTTATCAGCATGGAGTCAACTCTTAGAACTAAGGAAAATGCCTTGAACCAAGAACTTTGGACTCTCTGTGGACTTTTATTCTGTTAGATCATGGATTCTATGTTAACAACAAAAATATGGATAGAGAAATTTTTTTGAGTCTCTGTGTGCAGAGGGAGACAAGCAATCGGGAGGCTGAATTTAGGAGCAGCGCTGGACAGCCTGGGCTCTATGGACTTAATTCTTTGGGCATAGCCCTGAAGAAATGCGGACAGTTTGCCAAGCATAAGACTTAGGTTTTCACTTGTAAGAGGTCAGTCAGTCATTCAGCAGTAGATTCAGAAAGAAAGCTCAGCGCATCCTTGTATGCTACAAATTTGACCCTCTATTGTCCTCTATCGTCATTAAAAGGAGTGAAAGCTAACAAAACTTCAGACAATTCCTCCATGATCCTCATGTGTGGAGGACCCATTAGTCTTATTTCCTTCTTTGTCTGCCAGTCAGGATTTTGTCCTAGCTACTCCTGAACCCCAGAAATTAATTTCTTTTCAGCAGGCCTCATGTTCCTAGTGGAGGAAGGGATGAGAAACATTTCTTCTGACTTGACAGAAAATTCACCACCCCTTCACAGAAAGAATTGTTAATAGCTTGTTTCTTTCCCTCAGCAATATTCTCTGGGACTCCAGCAGCCAGCATGTGTTGACTTTGACTGTGATAATTTTCTTTCAAACAAAAAGATGGGAGCTCTGATTACAAGCTCAGGGTTTTTTTGGATCAGTCACTCAGAGAAGGGAAGTGTTTTTGACACCATCAAGTCAAACACCGGAGGAATGAGACCACCTGGTTGTTTGGTGGGATGTAGTATCAGGTGGACTTTATAATTTGCATTTTAGGAATATTGCCAGAGCAGAGGGTAATGATTTGGCACAGCCATGTATGGCACTTGTGTTCTGACAGAGAACTTCTAAGACTAGATCTTGCAGAAACTGTGTTGCACTGCTCAATTTATAAATCTTAGTCTTCACAAGTGCAGACCTAGGCTCATTTGTTCTTTGGACTACATGTGGAGACTGGACCAAGAGATAATCTTACAGCTTCACCAGAAAAAGAAGCAAGACTACCTGTTTTGGTTTTTTTTTCCCCCATAAAACCAGTTATGCAATAGCAAAAAAAAAAAAAAAAAGGGAAAAAAAAACCGAAAAAAGAGCTTAACTAAGAATAAACAACAAAAAAGCATATTTAAACCAACATACAAGAAAAGAATTGCTCACCATGGACATTAAGAGCTTCTTGATTTTCAGGGTAAGGAGGGCTCACCTACAGACAGAGAAATCTATTAAAAATTAGGCCCATACGCACTACCCAATGGAAGTGCATTACTTGGTGTGACTGCAAAACCAGGAAAATTTGCACGCTATCACAGTAAATGTTGTAACAGCACTCTGGGATTATCTCTAGTTTGACACGGTCCGAGTATTAGCTGATAAAAGTTTTTTTCAGGATTGTGCTCTCTTTAACATGCAACATGCTTTCAGCAAGAGGGTAACAACATGCGTTTTGGAGGCATCAGCAAATCTTACTCTCAGTCATGCCAGCGAAACATCAGAAAACTTATTCTCCAAGGACAATTCTGAATTCACATCACTGCATTTGAAAGCAGGATTTGATTTTCGACTGTAAGATAACAGACTGTGTTTGTAAATTTTTCATCAGACCATGGCTATGCCTGCTGTCTGATGTTGACCTGTGCGCCTGATGCATTGAGACCACAACTGGGAGACAGAAGCTATTCTATTCTATCCTGTTCTGACACCAGCCACCTGTAACAGTGGGCATGCTACTTACCTCTACTGCCTGTCTTCAAAATAGAGATAGGGAAGGAATTAAAATGTGGCACAGTGCTTGGGAAGGGACAGAGCTTGATACTAGCTAGTACTATTTATATGAATCTACACAAGTGTATGAAAAAAATTGAAAGTGCTGAATCTGGCTATTCCTGTAGTGTTAGCTCTTAGAAGTCTTACTCACATGGATAGCTCCATTAACTTCAGAAGTTCAGTTCACATGAGGAAAACTTGTGGGGTTCACTCTGTAGTTCTTTATCGATATTCATTTATGTAGGCATGTACAGCAAACTTCTTATCTATAAACTGGGATAGGTTTAGGAGATTATTAACAAAAGTAGGACAAATCTATCTAGATACTCAGATGCACGAAGAGGTGTTTATAAGTACAGGTTTCTATTACTTGTGCACGTAAAAGTTACTGCTATTATTCACTGATTGTAACCTTCTTGAAAAGTGACTTTTTATTATTGTCTGAAATTCAGCTAAAATGGGCTTGTATTGTTTGAATCATTCCACAGAGAATCATAGTTGAGTTGAGGTTGGAAGGCTTCTCTGGAGATTGTCTAGCCCAAAGCAGGACCAACTACATCAGGGTGCTCAGGGCCTCGTCCAGTCAGATTTCAGAAGTGAGACTGACTAATCCATATGTGATTATGGACATATGTGATTAACAAACACGAATGTTATGTGGTGGGAATGGGAAGATTTAAGGGAGGAATTCAAAGAGGAAAAAAGATGATACGTGGAGGTGGTAGGCCAAAACTTTAGAAATGTCAAATTACCATAGAATAATGACTATTTATCATTAACAGAAAGATCTACAAACTGCGATACCTCTTTCTTCATCAGTAAGAGTAGGGTGATGATGAGTATTAATGCATCTAGCACACTGTAAGTCAAGAGCTGCTTCTTTAAAATAAGTGACAAAGAACTGGAATGGAAATTGGAGGAGGGGGCACAATACTATTTCAAGCTCTGCTGTCTAACTGAAAAGTAGAACAGCCATACCGCACGCCACACTATTCAGGAGAGGACTGTGGCTCTCAAAGAGAGAATCCTTTCCAAGGACCTAACCCACGGCTTTAACAGTACAGTATTACCCTAGGAAAGTACTTCCAGGACCGAACTCTGTTTGCAGAGTAATTTCCATGACTCATTAAACAAAAATTGCATCAGGGTAGTCTGAAAATATAAACGCCATCTCCTTTCTTTTGATACTATGTGTTAAATTGCAGTTCCTTTGAAGGTAACGGGGGCTGTGTCATTCCCTTTGGAAAGCAAGGGCAGAGCTTCACATGCTGCCATTCTCAAGATAATAAATGTTTGTATGTGAACAGAGTGCATTTGAGGGTCAAATAAAGAACACAATCTTTCTTTTCTGATGCATCTTTCATGCCACAATGAAATACATAAAAAATCTTATTTTGGACAGAGAAATTGAAAACAGCTAAAGAGATAAAAACATCTGAAAAATGTGTGCATATGTATGTATAAGCATTCAACTCCACAAAGCAACTTGTAAACTATGAAAACACAGGCTTTGAAAGGCTGTATTTAGTATTAGGACAACCAAGTAACCAAAGTGCTTTAAGCAAAAGGTTCTAGTGCTTCTAGTTCTGTTATATATATTTTATACATGGCTAATTTTGTGTATCTAAGCGGTGGAAAATCTGTTATCTTGAAGGACAGGTAAAACACGCTCTGGTGCAAAGCAGAAGGCAGGGGAGAAAAGCTGCAAAGCTATCGTGGTTACGTATCTAGCTATTTGGTTATGTACTGTCATGGCCATGCATTTTGCTAGGAGCAGGTTCTGTGCGTGACTTACTGGCATTTTGCAATGAGGCCTGGGAGAGACTGGGAAAACTGTCTATTGAAAACAGGAAAGGAAGTTATTTTAATGAGTGTAGGTATAATACATCAGATAACACACCAAACTAATAGACATGATGAGACAAAGCCTGGAAACAAATACCAGCACCTCCCGAGCAGAGAACCCAGCTTCATGCCTGAGATGTCTTGCAGGTCTGCCTGCAGGTCCCACTCTGTGTGCGTGGGGCCACACTCTGACATGACAGTGGTTCTGGTTAAGAGATTTTCTCCTATGCACACAAGCAAGGTCGCCCACTTTAAACTGTGTTGCCTGAAACAAGTTTTGATATTTTTCTTTGCAACCTGTTTCTAGAGCAGCGCATTCCTGCTACAGAGATAGACCAGCAACTGATCCCCAATTGTACTTACTCCTTTGATATAAACTATACGTCCTGGAGGTCCAGGAGGCCCTGGGGGTCCAGGCAAGCCAGGAAGACCCTGGTAAGAGAAAGTGAAAGAAGGAAGATATTAGATCTTTTCGTATGCCATACAAATTAGCCTACAGAAAGAAGGCCAAGGGGCTCAGAGGGCACCATTAAGCCAAGAATTTTTGTGTTAAATGGCTCGAGGGGAAGCTGAGCATTTGCTTACATGGACCAATCTGTCAGGCGAATTTTAATATTTAATGTAAAGCACTCTGTGGAGAACAAAATGTTTCCAGGGGAAAAAAAAAAACAAATCCCAAAGCACTAAAAATTGAAACTGAATTAAAGGCAAAGATCTCTCATCCAAAGAAAATTAGGTACCGGAGATCATCCACAGAAAATTAGGTACCTGAGACTGGGATTCTTGAGACTGCTGAGATTCATATATTTTCAAGTGCCAGTCAGATAACTACATGCTAATCAACACCTACAAGGAACCCTCTTAGACTGGAGGCGTGCCTGCCCTTTACAAAAAAATATGCTAAGTCTTTACTGTGTCATTTAAAAATCTGGCCCCAGGCCGTGCCCCTCTTTCACTCCACATCAATGCAAGCTTCTGTGAGGTGCCACATGTCATTTCATCAATAACTACAGAGATCCATTAGATTTTTTATCTTCCGGGAGCACTCCAGGAAGGACTATTAGAACATGTAGCCTGTTTTGTTTGCTTTGGTCTCCCAGCTTGATGTACTTCATCTAGTTATACTCGCTTTAACAGTTTTTGTTTGGTTAAAGAAGACAACCCATAAAATGAACATTGACACTGTTTGAAGATATGGAAGAATGGAAAATCTACTTCAAAATTTTCTGCTGGTGGCTAGTCATCTTTTCTCTCATTTTCTTCCAACCAGAATTTGTCTGATTTGTCTGGTTTCACCTTCCAGCAACTAAATTTCTATTTAAACCTTTCTCAGGAGGCATAAGAAACCTTTAGTAACTGATCTTTTCTTTCTGTGAGGATACTTAGATATGTACCAATTCTCAGTCTCCCTGTTAGTCGGAGAAAGCAATATCATCATCTCACTTACATTTATTGTCCAGGTAGACAACATACTTGTGTTTTGTATCCTGTGTGCAATATTTTTTTTTTCTTTTAACAAAGTAGAACCAAAGGGCTCATACAACAGAATTTATTTACAAAAAGTTCTCTAGTGAAATACAGTGATATTGATCACCTCTTCTGATGCCCAGCTGATCCTGACCTTATGATTTCTCTGCTAACACAGTAAAATAACCTTGTCCTTTTTTTTCAGCATATCTCTGATGCAGAAGAAATATTATTAGCTGATGTTGTGGTATGGGTACCAATTTTTCTAGCACAGATTGCCCCATGACATCAGAACAACAAAACAATTTCCTCTGCTATTGCGAAACTTATTGCTTATGCTCGGCAGTGTTTAGTGTTGTGTAGTCCAGTCTTCAGGCTTGCCATGAGACCACTTGTATGAAGCCTTTTCATAAGAAGACTTGCAGCAACAGGACCTTGGTTCATCACTTGTCCCTCCATAATTACAGCTCATAGGCGGGCAAGGATATGCTATCATCTCTGCAGTGGTCATTATTCTGGATACATGTACGTGGCAACTAAAGCAGGAAGTAGGTATTAGCAAGTATCTCCTCGTTAGTAGACTAGATGCCACTTCGCTGTGATAATGCTGTTTGTACCTGTGTGAGATAGCTGAGAGCCTGTGGGAGTATCTTCACACCGTGAGGGGTCATACCGATGGCCTGGATCATGAAGTCTTTGGTATATAGCAAGAATTGGCAATCCCAGATCATTTGCTATTTGAACCAGCTATGCTAACAGTGAATTGCACATACGACTGTTACACCTGGGAGCTGATGCAACTACCTAAATCTGCAAGAACTGTCCAAACGGACCCAGAAGTTGACTTTTCAATGACTGTTACCAGATAGGAAAAGTAGCAGGAACATATAATTATTTCTAGATTGTTTCAGGTTTTCAGTCCTGTCATCGTTTTAAAGGAATCCATATAAATCAGACTTGACTTAATATTTTAACAGGATTTTTTTTTCAACTAATTGCAATACATAAGAACTTACATTAAATGCTTCGCCTCTATCACCTTTCACACCTCTCACTCCATTCAGTCCTGGGCGGCCCTGAAATGAATAGAAACAGTGTAGGATATGTCAGAAGCAAGCTTCTCTATCTTTATTCCACTTGAGAGCATAATACATACTGGGCGTCCTGGGAAACCAAGTTCTCCTTTAGGTCCAGTAGGTCCTATTGGTCCCTGGACAAAAAAAAAAAAAAAGTGATTATGGAGAATATGTTGCACATATCTTTGATATACATTTTATTATTTAGAATAAGAGGCATAGTTTCATATTTGCATTAAAAATAAGTCTGCGATTGTCTGCAGAGAATGCACAGAATCTCTTCTCTGCTTGCTCTGCTGAGTGATCTCAGAAGCTGAGGCCTACATATAACAGTCAACTCTGGCTTGGAAAAGACTGGTTACCTGAAATGAAGTCTGAATTCTCAGTCATTTGTAGGGTGTGCAATTCAAAACTGAGTCATCATGTATCACAGGAAACTTAAATGTACCAATCAGTAGAAAAAAGAAAAAAGGCAGTTATGCTTTGTGCATCTCCTTTTCGTTTGCTTTGTTTTCCTAATTATTTTTGAATCGGGCACTATGAAGAAATGTCTGTGGATCAGCTTGAGAATTCATATAATGCCAGACTTCTACATGCCTCTTGCCAGCCTGGGTATGTGGATTTATGGGGCTGATAGTTGAAGCAGAACAGATCTTTCTTTATACAAGAGTGACGGACCCATCAGGCCTCACGAAGTGATACAAGTGACAGCAAAAAGGAAGGGCAAGCAGGCTGCATGAGAAAAGTGCTCCATGTGGTCTATGATTGGGCATTTGCAAGCTTGCAACTTCTCAGCAGCCCGCACGTGATCAACAAAAAGCAGTAAACCTGAGGATACCACAAACTTCCATCTGCTGTCAGCTTCCTGAAACTCAACATAACCACAAGGGTCTAGACAAGCTCTTTACATATGTATCAACCTTTCTGGTTTCATTTCCCTTTTTTCAGTCTGGTGAAATGTTAAGAAATACCCCTTCTTGCATTATTGGTTAAATAATCTCTGTCTACAGATCTCATGCGGATACTACTTATAGGTGACAATTGATGTGTTTCAGCCTGAGAAATCACAGCCCTGTCAGTGTGATTATTGTAACAGACTTTCTGTTGCTACCTGCAATATGACGGTAAATACAGACCTACGCTGATGGAAGAAAGACATTGGCTATTGCTCTGCTTACCACAATTTCAGCACATCACTTTAATGGTAAAAAACTTTTGTTGGCATTGTGACTGCTACTTCAAAGGGTAACTAGCGAACAACCAAAAACCAAGAGGAAATCCCCATCTTGCCTCTCACTTGCTCTTGATTATTAAGGAAAGCAGAGACTAAGAAGGAAGCAAACCAGTGGCAGAACTGAGTCTCCTTATTTACAGTTCAGTTCTGTTGCCATGTTATCTCTCATTTCAAGGCATAGAGGGAGCACAGGCAAGTGAAGAACTTTAAAGGTTGCAAGAAATAGCCTGATATTTATACTTGGATGATTTCCATACTGCTGATCAGCAGAACATTGACATGGGAATATCATCTGGATTCGAATACCAGTCTCTTACTGATCCATATTAGGAATTAAGCTATTGCCATATTGACAGATATTTTTTAACTGGCAAGTGTTTGTCCTTGCCTTTATGTAATATCATCTCATTGAAAAGTGATGTACGTTCATGGAAAAATCATCTGATGATTATGAGATGATTTATTTTAGCATCAAGCTGGAATTCATAGATTAACTGTTTTAATTTTTATCATACACAAAACTGAAGACTGGGTTAGAGATGAAATTCAGAAACGGTTAACATGTGAACAGATTGATTCATAACATCACCATGGTAATCAGAATTTTAAAAAATTCAAAAATTCAAAGCTAATGCCTGCGTCTAAAGTAGGCAATAGATTGCCGGTGGACTCTGGCAGATGTGAACTTCAATATTGTGTTCCCAAGCTATCGAAATTATACAACTCACCCTTCTGCGGTACCATATCCAATAATGGAAAAAAAAGCAATGCAAAATGTTGTGGGATATTTTTCTATTTCACTTTCTGATATTTGAGCCTTTAAAGAATATGCAAATCTAAGACTTACTGAACAACGAAGATGATTAGAAATAGTCTTTTTTATTAGTTTAAATAAAGAGATGTGTCTGGATCTGATGCTTTAACAAGGACTTTAAAGAAACATCAACAATGTAAGAGCTGAACGTGTTGCAGCCACTTTCAGTGTTTCCTCTGCCGAAGTGCCAGCTCAAAAGTGCCAGCCCACTCCTGACAGATGTTAGTGACTCCCTGAGACAGAAGCCAGCAGTCACAGCTAGAAGTGAAAGAACTTCACTTGCATATGAGTTCATTGAGCCCTAACACAGAGGAATGGTGAGAGTCCCCCAGCTACCTCAAAGCTGCGCTTGGGCCAGAGTCTTACTTTGTGCAAAGAGGAACAGAATTGTCATAAAGATG
This sequence comes from Rynchops niger, assembly GCA_013400035.1. Classification (NCBI taxonomy): domain Eukaryota; kingdom Metazoa; phylum Chordata; class Aves; order Charadriiformes; family Laridae; genus Rynchops; species Rynchops niger. The sequence goes on from VXBH01008169.1 coordinate 310,534, forward strand.
GTAAGTTATGCCACAAAGGCTCTGGCCCAGCACTCTAAAGTCTGTATTTTCACCTCACAGGACTCCCACTGACTACAGTGGGTTTTTTTCCTATGGGATAACACCAACATGAATCATCCCCAGTAGCAACGATGATAAAACTAGAGTTCTGCACTAAGAAGAGGAACTAAGCAAAGTCTTGAGACAGGTTCTGTGTGCCCAGTTCTCCTGCAGCGTAATCATTCACGCCAGTGCTGGCAAGAACTTCCTCTGAACGGCCTTGTCTGCACGCTGAACTGTATGAAGGGTCTCGTGGCCATTGAAAAGGAGATATAAACACAGAGTTTGGGGCGTGAGAAAAAGGACGTGTCCTGAAGGATGCACAGCAATAGGATGAGAGGCAATGAACATAAGCTAGAACAGGAGAAATTCCAAACAAATATAGGGAAAAACTTTTTTTTATCCCAAAGGTTGTCAAATACTGGAATGTGCTACCTGGAGAGGCTGTGGAATCTCTGTCCTAAGAGATGGTGAAGACTCAACTGGGCAAGCGTCTGAGCTAAATAGACCTGCTTTGGGCAGTGGTGTGGACTAGATGGTCTCTGAAGTTTTCCATTCTAAATTATTCTATGATTATATGTTGAGGTGAAAGGATAGACTAATCTTGCAGTCATACAAGGAAAAGAAAAGGAACTCCCCTTCTGGTAAGGTAGGATAGCCCCCTCACAAGGTATTCTGATACACAGTAATTAAGAAAGCAATTACTCAGTACACCCAGTTAGCCCCTTTTAAAGACCACAGCAACTGATGGCAAAATCTCCTCCACACCTTGGTGCACAGAAATGACAACAGCTACTAATATTCACTTAGGCACAGCAGAGACCGGGCTACATCAAAAGCAGAAGCAAAGAAACACTCGATATCCTTGATCTTTGTAATACTAGACTAGAAGAAATTAATTCCTGCTCTAACACTACTGAGCCTGGGCACCTATTCTTATTGTATAACTAATTTATTGTGCTTTCATACAACGTTCTGTGTCCAGTCAAAAATATCAGGCCAAGTACCTGAGAGAAGGCCTCTAAAGCCTGGTACCTGGTCTGATTCTGCTGCATGATTTGCAGCCTCCTCAGAATCCAAGGCAGTTGCAAATTATTGTCACCGAGCCCGATATAGTCAGTTGATTTAATGTAAATCATATAAATAGAGAATAATTTCGACTGGAAAGGACCTTTAGAGATCATCTAGTCCAACCTCTTGCTCAAAGCAAGACAAACTTCCAAGTTAGGTCATACCACTCAGTACCTTGTTCCACAGTCCACCACCTCTCTGAGCCCATATTTCTGTTTAACCACTTTTACTGTGAATTTTTCTCTTTATATCTAATTGGAATTTCCCTTGCTGGAACTTGTGATCATTGGCACTTACATTTTTCCTGTGCGTACCTTTACATTTACTATTATCTGTAAAACGAAAGCAAAATAAAAAAAAAAAGAATCCACTCATCTTTGAAAATGTCTTACCATTGGTCCCACTGGTCCCACCACTCCAGCTTCACCCTGTTGAGGACAGACACACACAGAGCAATGACAAGGAGAACTCCTGCAGTATCTAGCAGAGATGGCCGGTAACAAGACCACCAAACGTTCTGGAGGAACACAACACAGTATTATCTCACCTTCTCCCCTTTTCTTCCTAATAATTCAGTTAAAGATCCATTGGCAGCAATGATAGCTCCTGGTTCTCCCTTTGCACCCTGCAATTATCAAAGTTATTTAATAGTGTTTAGAAAGCAGCTGTCAGTGCATCAGAAGTCAAAGCAGCATTACTGCTGTTTGAAGCATGACATGTTAGTCATGCTGTGATATCAAACATAAAGTGATATCAATATGAGTAGGGTGAATCTTGATTCTGGGGGAGAAAAGGGCTGATCTTTCTTAAAACATAATAAAGTACACTAAAATATTCTGCTTCCATAAATCTCCTAGAGATGAACAAGGATTTATTTTTTGAAAATGACTTTTAATCGTTCTCAGTAGAGTAACTGTGTGAAACATGATGAGTTCACAAAAGATCTCTGCCAAAGGCTATCAGGCTATTGGTGTCTTCTTGTATACCATCATCTTAGATAGTGGTCAGGAAATCCTGCTGGAAATGTAAAATCTTGATAGAACACCAAGTGTCCTGATTTTACTATCAGGAAAGCATGAATCATTCTCTTTATACGCATGATGCAGCCTCGTTATCTTTAACGAAGGCAAATTCCCAGCATTCAAATTATGACCCTCTGCATTCCACTCCTTCAAGGGGTAATTTTATTGAATAATGGTACCACAATCATGAATTATCGTTCCCCAGTGCCAGCGCATGGTTGCCACTGTGGATATTTCAGCTGTAACTTTCCTCCTCCTAGCTCAGGCAGCTTAGTACAACAGATTTCCCAAGATCTCTAATGGAATAAATCTGGCCTGCAGCTATCAGTTGCATTGCTGACTAAAATGACAGTCCGGGTTATAGCACCTCCACTGAGCAGGAAGTGCTGTAACTCAGTTCCTCTTGCAGGTTCTTAAATCTTTGGAGTCTTTGGAGTCTCCCTGAGGATACTTTGTATACTTTGGAGTCTCCCAAAAGGCTTGGCTTCACTGACTTTATCTTCTCTGATTTTATGGACCTGAGGTTGCCACAGAAGCATCTCATGATCCTTAAAGCAAAACGCTCCTAGGTGTCTGCGCAGCTTCATTGTCGTTCCCAACTTCATTACTCTTGAGCATAACCTGGTGTTCATGCCTCAGAAATACCACTATGTCATCGGTGGGTACAAAATATAATGGCATCAAAGTTTTCAGTTCCTTCCAGTGTGGACGGCAGAAGCCAAACCACCCCCCCTCCAACAAAAAAAACCCCAAACCCACAACCCAAACCAAAACCCACCCAACTGGTTTGAAGGTTGAGCTTGATAATTTTATGCACTGTGATAGAGAGCAGGAATCCTTATGACAAAGGGGGACTGGTATTTGTGGCCTGAGTTGTTTCCTCATGAGCAATGAAGATGCTGTTCATCTGCAATCCCATTTCAAGCCATAATTAACCGTTTCCAAGCCTTCCTATTACTTGTGAGAAAGAGAGGTCAGCTACTTACAAAGAATAAGCAGAAAGCGGTTTTGTTTTTTCTTTTTGTTATCCCCAAGATTGTAATGACTTAGATGTCCCTCTCCCCTGCTTCCTGCAGGTGGTAAAGAAGGGGTAGAAAAACAGAACAACAGCTGCCATATTTACAAAATAGCAGAGTCAGTCCCTAGTTGCCTCTCAGCAGTGGTACAAAATAAACCCTGTTGTGCAGAAATAAGAGGAAGGATCCTAAGGAGAGACCTCCCCAAGTCTTTCTTTGGGAATGGAAAACCGCAGTCTTCATTCTGTAGGCAAAGCCCTCTGTGCCAAAGGAGGAGGAAAAGATTAATCTTTTTTTGTTTGGCCTTTCAATTAGGATCCCAGGGCGTCAGCACACACAATAGACTCGCAAGAGGAGGTCACCTCATGTTTAATGATTATGTAAACTTGTTCTGGTAAGTGCCTACTGCACTGCAGAATTTCAACGCTGGAGCAGGAACATTAGATCTCAGTAGTATTATATCGAATTCTTTTGTTTAGTACTTATTCAGTTTCCATTCTGTAAATTTTTCACATAAACTTATTAACATCCCGATCCCTAGTAAAATTGGAATCTTTGAACTTTTAATGTCACTAACTATTTTTTATCTAACAAATTTTGCAGCATGTACTTTTCCCTGTGCATTTTCTCTTACCTGTTCTCCTTTGCGTCCTTGTAATCCAGGCAAACCAGTATCACCCTTCGGTCCCCGAGGGCCCTAAGGAAAGACAAGTCCATAAATCCATGGTGAGATCTGCTGCGAATATGGAGCCAGGCCATTTTACTAAATGCAATTTTAAATAACTGGAAAACTTGAACTTGGATCACTCTGGTTGCAATCTAAGAACAAGACTAAATTGCTGTCTGAATCAAAGTAATCCCTAAACCAAATATCATATAGGGAGAATCTGTTAAAAAGAAGAAAACCAAAACCCCCTGATGTTTATCACAATATAGATGATACACAGAGTCACAAAGGGAAATATGCAAATATTAAGAAGAGTAGAAATTCAGCCTAAAATTCCATACTTCCTCCCTACTCCTTTCTCTATTGGAAAGAAAAAATATTTTTACCTGAAATAGAGCTTATATATTTGAAAATTATATATTTTCTGTGTCTGTTCTGTGGTGAAAACATTCTGTTCAGATCACATTTTGTTTTACAATCTTCCATTATAAGTACATTCAGAAATATTTTTTTTACCCACCAAGAAGCAAATTCAAGTTTACATGACTTTTTTACATTAGCGAAGAGATTAAAGAAAAGACCTGAGGTAAGAACAAGAGTGGTATTTTCATGTCTGTAGAAATTCTGTAAATGACAGAGACTAAAAATTTATTATATCACTTTCTAAATGCTATCAGCTCTTTTTCAAATGAAAAGTATTTTTAAGGATTTCCCCCCCCCCCTCCTTTGGCTTCCTATGCAATCCACGATACTCGGGACTTAGTAAAAAGTCTTCTGTAGAATTTTGGGTAATTTGCCAGCATTTTGTCGTCATCATTTGTCAACTTTCCCAGTTTTCTCCTTAGTTATTCTCAGGCAATAGATAAAGGATCCTGAGACCGCATGTACACATTTGAACTGTAAAACAATCATAACAAGGGAAAATAATTCTATCACATTATATAGAATACAAATGTAATAGTATAAACATTACCATATGAAGTCACAAGGCAGGTAATGTTTATACGGCGTGGCAGCCTGAGCACAATAGGTAGGTAGCATAGTATAAGCACCTTTTGGTAGTATGGCTGTGCAACATTTCCATGGTGGCACTGGTATGTTATTATAAAAAATAATAAGTGTTTTCTAAAAGATACAATAAAAATGGTAAACCTCATAGGGCTTTACTGTACTCTGTAGTGGTGACAAAAAAAGCCTAAAGAATAATACAATTACATTTACATATGAAAAGAAACTTTTAGAAGTCCACTTGTTCCATTTGTTTCTCTTAAATGGCATAGGTCTTTTTCTTAAGTAGTAATTTTTCATCAAAATCAATTACAATTCCAAAAACAATTACATTTAGATTTAAACTACAGAACTGATTCTGAGATAAGTACAAATGCGAGATGTGCATATCGTACATATTTAATTTCTACCATAGCTACTGATTCCGTAAAGAATCATGGGAGACCTACAGACTCCCGTATGAAAATTTATTAGCCTTTGTATAAATTCTGTAGGGTATAATTTTTCAAATACTAAACTATATTGAAAAATACTTAACTTAAATCCAAGGAACATAATACTTACAGGAAATCCTGGTAGACCTGGCTTGCCATCTGGCCCCTGCAAAATGCAAAAACCCCACCCCCTTAAGAACACGTGTCACAGACTTGCAAAACAGTGTATGCATTTTCCATTTATTGTGTAATTTGCGAATATTAACTGGTCTGAAACTAGATCAGGAACTTCATTCAGGCAGTGGTGAAGTTGTGAACATTCCACAGCACCCTATGCTTCTAACTTTTCCTGGGACATTAGAATTTACTTTCCAAAACTAAAGGTACAGACATCCAAGAAAGGCTGAAGAAAGGTGACATTTTCTACATATGAAAGGCATGCAACCATAATTCAGCCTCCTTCAAAGGTTTTCCGGATTCCAGCACAGAGACCACAGTAGCCCTTCCACCTTTGCCATTTTGCTCCTGTTTGTCTGTGGATAGAAACATGGATTTGGATTTGTACTGGGCATATTTAAGATTGCCCCACTGTCATACCTGGAGAGAGATGCTTTAGTTCTAGCTCAGATCACCTGGATGTGTATTACCCGAGCCACTTGACTGCACCTCTTTCCAGACTAGGGTGAGCTCTGAGCCTGAGGGTTAAAGACCTTCTCCATTACAGCTGTGCTTTGAGCTACAGGACCTACTTCTTTCTGTTGGGACTGTAACAATTATTACAAACCAAAGCATTTCTGCTGGGGTCTTGAGCCCGCTCGTCTGTGTTGTTTTGAGAACCTGTCACCTAAGGCTTGAATGGCAACTACCTGCAGTAACAGATCTCACAAGAGAGGGCCCATCCTATCCTGGCATCCTGTTATGTCCAGGGATCAGGGCAATCACGTCTTTAGGAAGCACACCACAATACTCTTCTATGAAAGCTGTTTTAGCACAAGCACAGCTGGACAGAGCAACGATAATAGGATGTTCCTACCATGTGACAAGAGGAAAAGAGGCATGCTAGGCTAACACATAAAGGTTAACATCTGTTATTGGAGCTAATGCCCTTCTTCCCATTTCACTGACAGATGTAGTAAAAATTTGTTTTGGGAGAGTTGTATTAATAAGATACTTTTTTTTTTTTCTTCAAATGATGGTGATGTAGAGGGAAATTCTGCTAGCAGGTACAGACATTCCAGTCTTCCTTGTTTCATCAGGGATTGGATGTGAGGGAAAGAACTGTGCTCACAAACAAGAAAACAGATAAAGTAAAATACACAAACAACCGTCCACAAATGAAACTGGCTGTGAAGTAAGATGCTTCGTTTGGGGGGATTATAATTTTGCAAAGTGCAATATAGTGTAGACTTTCAGCCAAGTTGGACTCCACAGCCTCGAAAAGGTAGATTTCTCTTTGGATCCAGTGCAAGGAATTTGAAATATTACCAAGAAGCATTCATAATTTCAAATATTTGACTGAACTATTTTGCAGTTATACTCCTAGCTGCGAAACAGAACCTGAAATTTCACATCTGTTGTTCTCATGAAATTTCCAGCTTTTCATCCACAGCTATAATTGCTGTGAGACTGAACTCATGCAGAATCCTAATATTCCTAGTTGCAGTCTCAAGCAGAACTGAGCAAACTACTTTATCCCAACATTTCATGACTTGAAAAACAAGAATAAAAAAAAAATGGAAGAAATGCGATGTAAATCTTGGCCCCTGTTTTTGCACCAGTTCCACACTTCTGTTATTCTGAGCACACAGTTCAGGTTCAGAGATAAGTCATCTTATTTCTTTTCATACAAATGTGTAAAAGCAATTCACTCGCACAGAATTCAGTTCTGCCCTGAACTACTTCCACAGAGCTTAGTGATGAAGTTAGCAGGAACACAATTCTAAAGCACAGGAAGCTCAGCTCTAGCTGATACTTAAAAGGAGATACTGAAGAGGGAGCAAACCTGAAGATTTAATAAAGGAGCGTATACTCACTGGAGGCCCAAGCAGTCCTTTAATTCCAGTAAAGTTAAAAATTCCATCTGTATCATTGAGTAGCAGCTAAAAAAGTGATTAAGGAACAGGTTATTTCAAATACCAAATTAATTTTCTAGGGCTTACATATATTTGTAGAAATGTATAGACAGTTAAAGCACCCCTTCATAACTATTGGGAGAAAAACACAAATAAGGCCACAGAAAATGCTCCCTTCTTCTAATTTTTATTATACATCTGGAATAACAAAACCTAGAATTTGTTTTACACTTCTTAAGTAATGATCTCAGAATGCTTTAAAAATTTTAATTAACTGACCCTCATTTTTAATTTGAAAACTATAATGCCTGAAGTCATTTCTCAGTAAGATAAAGATCAAAATGAAGGTTTTATACTCCAATATGTCACTGGCATTCTAAGATGGTGAATCTGACCACACTCATCCTGTTGTAGAGTTATAATTATATTCTGGACATGTCTGCATTACACCATTCAGTGCCATGCAATGATTCCTAAGTCAGCTCTGATCATGCTGCTGTGTCTGCAACCAATGAAACTAGCTTGGATCTCCAAAACAGACTAGTCGCTTGGACGTGGAGCAGCACCTAAGCTAATCGGCCCTGAGTCTCAAGAACAGAGCACTATAATACCAATGCTGCTACAGCGGTTCCTACCCTGGAATTAGTGAGGTCAGCATTAGGTCAGGTATTTCTGCATAAGTTGATCATAGAGTCAGAATAATGAAGGTGGGCAGTGACCTTTGGACATAATCTGGTCCAACGCCTCCTGAATGCAGATCTAATTGGATTGGGTCTCTCAGGGACTTGTCCAGTTAGGTCTTGAACACCTCTGAGGATGGAAATGCCACAATTGTTCTGGGCAACAGGAACTGGGCAATATTTGAATATTGTCAGGGTGAAAAGTTTTTGCCTGTTACTAATTGGAATTCCCATATTCCAACTTGTGTCTGTTACATCTTACAATATTGACATACACCTCCAAGAAGAGGGTGCCTCCATCTTTTCTTTATCCTTTGATTAAGTAGTTAATCAAAGTAGTAGACAGCAATAAACCGTCTCCTTAGCCTTCTTTCTTCCAGGCTGAGCAGACTCAGTTCTCCCAGTGCTCCAGTCCCCCGACTATCTTGGTAGCCCTGCACGGGGCTTGCTCCATTATGTCAATATCTTTCTTGTACTGAGGAACTCAAAGCTGGACACGGTACTCCAGAAGCAGCCTCATGAATGCCAATCACAGCCCTCTGAGTCCATCAGTTAAGCCAGTTTTCCACCTATTTTATCATCCAGTCATCCACTTCATAGGTCATCAATGTGGTAATAGCAAGACTTTGGGAGACTGCACCAGAAGGCTTGCTAAAGTCAGGGTGTACAACATGAAGTGTCCATCCCTTGTCCACAGACAAGCAATCATTTTGATCAGGAATGAATTGCTGTTAATAAATCAATGTTGGCTGCTCCCAGTCAGAGTCTTGTCCTGATGTTATGATTTGGCTTTCATTTTGGTTTCAGATAGTTACCTTTCTGGTTTAAATAGATGTTCCAAATACTATACCGTATGGCCATACATACATTACACACAATCTGTAAGTGCTTGTTCCACGTAAATGTAGGTGAAAGGAGTTCCTTACTCAGTTTGTGTCATGTGTCTCATTTCTTTCACTCCAACAGTCTCTTTTATTGTATAACAGTTTAGCCTTGTTTTGGATTCAGAAATATGTACTGAATCTCCTTAAAGTCTTGAACTACTTCACTTGTTTAGCAGGCAAGCCATGCCATCCGTTTCAACATAAGGCTCTGTGTGCAGCAGTATATTCCCATTCAACGTAATGAAAATCTTCTGAATCTCACAAGGCCAGAGCAGGGCACGCCTTCAAGTGACGGGGATTCACTTAGCACATGAATAAGCATGTTGTCACTGAGGTACTGTGAAATCTGAATGCCTCTTCTGCTTGTAACCATGTGCAGATCAATGCTGTCAGATCACACTCTTGTGCAACATTTGTTATGAATACAGTATACAGGAACTAAGTTTGAAGCTACCCCTCTTTAGAATAGAAGGTTTGACCATAAGGCCTCCAGAGGCCACGTCAAATTATTTTATGAGTCTCTGAATACTATTTTTCTAATCTGGGCTGTGAAGGAGGACACGGAAGAGATCACATATCCTATCCTATCCCATCCTATCCTATCCCATGCAATCTGAGCATGGCAGTGTATGGTCAACTTTCTGTGATTTGCAGTCATGTTGGCATCATGATTCATGCAGCTAAAGCCTGTTACTTTTACTGGGTGCTGCTGCCTGCTCCATGTCCTCATGTTCTGCAAAAAGCACTGGAAAATTGTCAAATAAAAAGACGGTTTATGTCCTGCAGGCAGCACTGCATCGCCCAGCCAGCACGAGCTCTCTGCTCCGTTGCTCCAGGGGTAGCACAATGTCATGGGTTCCACTGTATTCCCAGCACTATACGGCCCAAAAAGGCAACAGGACATGGGCTGTTACTTTAGCGATAGTAATAAAAGAGTCCTGCTGCTGCAATTGTTCTGCTTTATCTACAGCTGGTGGCAGAAATCCAGGAGCCTGTCTTTTGATTGTGGAATTACTCAGTATTCATTCTTTTATTACTCAGTATTCATTCATTTTCTTTTTTCAATCCAAACTGTATTGAAGTCAGTGGAAAGAATCCCAAAGTCTTTGCTGAGCTTGGGATTGGGTACTTCATATATTTTATAAGTCGAATTTAGCTGCAAATGGAAATTGTGGTTCTACGTCAGAAAACTGTATACAGTGCTGAGCAAGATATGAAAATAGAGGGTACAAGGACGAAGATGAGAGAAGACTGCACTCTTCACAACCTGCTCCAGGTTGTAAAGATATTTATCTTCCTTTTTGGATGTGCAAGCATCTTTAATATCAGCAATCCACCACTGTAACTTTTCAACACATCAAATCCATTCAGAAAGTGCCGATTATAAAGCTAGGACAACTTTGGTTTTGGTCTTTTCTACATTGTTATGAAGAGGAAGAAACAGTAGCTTTTCGCATTGTCTGGGTTGGGTTCTATGTAAGCCTTCAGCTTTGTATCAAGCAATGTGCCCTTGTCGCCAAAAAGGCCAATGGAATCCTGGGCTGCATAGGGAAGAGTGTGGCCAGCAGGTCAAGGGAGGTCATTCTCCCCC
>VXBH01008169.1:321101-400713 GCA_013400035.1 Rynchops niger
TCCTGAGTGATGTGCTCTGGGCAATCCTGCTTTAGCAGGGGAGTTGGACTAGACGATCTCTAGAGGTCCCTTCCAACTCTGAAATTCTGTGATTCTGTATCCAAATGGGATGAATATGCCCTTATTAGAATTACATAAAGAACATAGGAAACAGAAAATCTTTTGACATTTGCTTTACACCCCCAATATTAACCATGTGTGGGTTGTGACATTCAGTTCTTGTACCTAAACTACGGCTAAATAATGGCAGCAACGGATAATTGTTTAAAAGTTTTCAATTTAAATCCAATAAAATTTCTCTATTCAAAATCATTTTTGTACTGTATCCAACTAAATTGGAATGATAAAATCATAGCAGCAATTAATATGGTTTACTGGTTATCATGATTCCATGCCTGAAAATGCACTGAGTATCAGAGATTATGCTCCAGAAGAGTGAAATACCCAATATAGGATGAGAAATATTGATTTTAGTAATTTGGAATATAAATGGCAGCAAACTGAGGGACACTGTTTTTTTTTCGGAGCAGACTTCCTGACAAATGGCAGGAGGCAACAGAGAAGGCAGAAAGGACTGCAAGCCTCTGAGATCCACAGTGTTGGCAGGTACAGTGGAAGCCTGGAAGCGGCTATGTTCCACTATAGACCTCAGTTTTATCCTACCATGTCTTTTCACAGTGTTAGAAATGGCTCCCGATGGAATCAAACCCTCTCAGTCCACATAGGAAGCAGGTCAAATGCGGAGAAAACCAAGGTCCACTTTTCAGTGCAGTTCGATCAATGTGTTATTGGCCAGACACTGGTGAGGCCTGGCCTTGAGCCACAGCTGTCCACATCAGATCTTAATATTTCAACAATACTGAAACTGCGCCAGCTCTTTAATTTGTTTTATTTTGATCAAACAGCATAAGATCTGTTTAGTTGCAGCCACAGAGCCCTTCATAAGAAAACCTTCTTCCAACTCTGACAGATCAGTCCATTGGACTTCTACAGCCCAAGAAGTATTGTGGTCTTTGTCTACGCAATGGTTAAATGAGTGAACTCTAATAGACACTGACCCAGGGAGTGATCTCTCTAACTGCCCTGTGGTTCACTTAGATCACGTAATTGATCTCTGTTGCTCTACCCACATCAAGCCAATATCCACATTACAACAGCTGGTACTGGTATTTATTTTAGTTCTGTAATTCCAACTGCAATTGATAGGTCTACTTGCAGTAGTTCTTTCCATATCTGAAGCTAACCACAGAAGATGAGAAACTGAGTAAACAAAATGTATCTATCTGGATGATTTAATCTTCTATCTCAGCAAATGCGTATTAAGCAAAGGTCCTGTTCTTACACAAACATTTTTGAGGTAGGTAGAACTCAATGTCATATGTAGTGACATATACTTACACACACACATTTAATTAACTCAAAATTCAGCATACAAAGTCCTCAGAGAAATTATCTGATTAACAATATAGAGGATTGGAAGCATATGAGAATAGATGGCTCTTGCTGTATCCCCCAGAATATCTGTTTGCTACAAATGTACATAAAGCCACATGTATTATGCACCCTACTTTGTGAGAGAGCTTACTTCTTAAAATCCAAGGTATTTAGAGAAGGAAATGGCTATCTGTATGGGTTTGTAATACAACTAACACAACACAGCTTCTACGAGGCTCTACAAATTTCTGTAATGCATGGTGTAGGTAGTTCATACAGAAGTTCTGGAGAATTCAGAGGATGCACATCAGGTTTCTTCAGACGTAGCTATACATTAGATGGATGTGTGGGTTGTGACTATCACAACGATTTGGGAGCCATGCAGCCTCCAGCAAACTAGTGTCATTAGTTTGCTATCATCTCAGCTTCAATAATATTTTTATATTTCTTACACATACCTGCCCTCCCTCTGAGGCTTTCACAGTGTTTTTTCGAGCATTAAGGAGCTAAGGAGCAACACATTCAGGTTTATTATTACTGCAAACAGACCTGTTTAGTCACTGTTAAGAGTTAAGGCCCCACAGTGACATCGTGGTAGGGCTGTGAGAAAGAAAATGCATTTTACATCAGCATTTCTGTCACAGCTATTGAGGAATTTCCCAGAAACACCAACAAAAACATGGTAAAGTCTAGAGCTGGTGACAGTCCCTATTTGAGCAGGACTTTGAACTAGGTGATCTTCTGACATCCCTTCCAACCAATATTTCTGTGAATCTATAATTCTGCTCATCCAAGATATTAGGGTCTTGGATCCTAAGATTCTGGGTGGATACCCAGCAAATTGAGTAAAACAACTCAACTCTTTTGGGACCAATTAAGTGGTGCCAATTTATGCTCTATTTGCTATCAGTGGTAGAAGCCTAAGTGAAAGCCTAGTTGTTTCAATCAACAAAAAATGCTATGCGTAGCTCAGCGGTATGATAGTGTTAGTGCTCACCTCCGTCTAACACAGATTTCTCATCTGGGCTTTTTCCCTTCTTGCATTCAGAAATCACTTTATACTGCCGTGACATGCATTCCTATGTTTTAGGCACCTTCAGCTCTCAGAGGTGAAGAATTTCCTGCAGCCACTCACAGCTTCTCCAGTTCTTAATATCATACCGAGCCCACTACAAGGATTATTGTTGTCAGCTTGAAAAGGGATTCATCCTAAATTCTAGCCTTCCTTACAGCTAGCTAGTGTTGTTTTTGCAAAGGCTGATATACACAAAGCAAAACTGACTCAAAATATACATGCAGCTAAAGGATATTGGACAGTTTTTATGAGCTTCTAGCATTTTACCGGTTGGTACTTTTGGCTGCTGCTTCCACAGCAGTCAGGAAAACACAATGCATCTCTCTTCTACATACCACCATGTCTCAGGTGCCTTACTTTGCTAAACATCCCCAGTTTTGTATTTCTACAAAATTATTTGACATTCACAACTCCTGCAGAATCACATGGAGATTTTGTGAGAAGCTCTCAACAGGAACCCACAGTTCTTGTCTGTAAGCTCTTCATCTTCTTTCCTTCTATTCTATTTTGTTACATTTAGTCTTTTCAAAACAAATCCATTTGATATAGAGACATACTGAGATTTTTTTATATTTTGAGGAGCAGACTTACGACCCAAACACCAACAGCAGAATTGCCAGTTTGTTAACTGCTTGTGCCCTCTTCTCTGTAAGATGAGTTACAGAGATTTTAGTGCTTGTCAAACACGCTTACCTCAGGTATTGCTATGATTGGTCCTGGTGGTCCTGGTGGTCCAGGTGGTCCCACAATACTGTTCCCATCCCGTCCCGGTTCACCCTATTTGAAAAGCATTACAGGTGAAAAAAACATTTACTAAGTACTACATTTCACATCGGTTTCTCAGAAAGAATGAAAACCACACAATCTCACCTGAGGTCCTGGGTCACCCTTCTCCCCCTTTGGACCCTGCATGTGATTAAAAAAATAAGCATGAGTGATTTAAACGGAAAAATTGTGAAAATGTGCTTTTCACATAGATGGGGCCAGCTGGTTTCTACTCAGACCCTCTGAGGATTTGATATTTAAAAGTACTTCCCAGCACGTTTGACAGAGTTCACAGATGACCAGAAGCAAATGGGCACACAACATTTCATTAGTTGGGGGATTAATTCAACAGGCATTTCTTTCACTGTGCTGGCTGTTCCTTCCTTTTTCAGCATTAACCACCTCAGTTGTGTCCAGGTTTGCCCAGTGGATGGGGGCAGCATAACACAGGTGAGCTAAACAGTCGTTTTTCAGCACGATTTGGTCAATCCCACGGTACAACTCACTGCACTGGGGTCACAGACAGCCTGTCTGGCACGAGAGAGAGGAAGGTGGCAGGGGATGAGCTGTGGGACTTTCCAGCTAAAGAGCTCTGTAATTCTTGTGACTCTTAAGCATGAGAAATATATTGAAATTGCCTACGAGCCTGTTAGCTTAGCTTCTCTCTAATTAAAAACAGAGCTAATTTCTGAATAATTAAAAGCAAAAGGAGCATTGAAGAACCAGAACTAGCCTCTGGAGATGCCTGTGTGACTTCTGCCTGATGAGGGCAATGGCACACACTGCTCCTGTGTTTGGTCTCTGGGGTGACTGCTCCAGGGTAAGTAGGACGAACCAAGGCCCGGCTCTCCACACACTGCTAGCAAGTACTGTTAGGGCTCCTGCTGATCCTTAAAACATAGATTTGGGAACCAGTGTGTGCTAGGTGAGCACAGATTACAATAGCACTACTCACCACATCTCCAGGGTGTCCAGCAATGCCAGGAAAGCCTGGTTTTCCGTCTGTACCTGGCATTCCCTGCCACAACAAACATACTGTTACTTTCTCTAAATTGTATTCGGTTTCCTACCAGCAGTAGGCTACCACTCTTGGGACGGCCACAGTATGGTTCTGAATGGACTAGGGAGTAGGTTTGTGGGGGGCTCCGTGGAGTCAGCATCATCTCATTAGTCATCTGCTCTCTCCACTCCTGCTATTATTTCCCTCTACAGAGCAGGAGTTTTTAATGCAGCGACAATCATTCTTCCCCACTGCTTCCAACTCCACTTAGCAAAAGGGTGACTTCTGTTGCTTTCCCCCAAGATACATTTTGCGGGTTATTTTCCACCCTTCAGTCAAGTGACTCTCAGGCTGGAGGAAGAGGAAGAGGCATTTAATGTAGATGGGAGTTGATACGTGGGATAAAAAGTTTGAGAGCCCCTGCTCTAGTTTAATGCAGGACGGTTTATTACTGCTAAGAATCTGGTCGGTTACTCTATTCTATGGGAAAAACAGAAGTATCACTCGGTAATGATAATGCAGTTTGCCCAGAAAAAAAGTAGATAAAAGAAGACTGAATTCTTAAAGGACCAGATAGATAAACAGTGAACTACATTTTTTGCATCTGTTTTATTCTGTGTCATATGAAAGAGCAAAGGAAATGACACAGAACAGCCTGATGATTCATCTGAGTGATAAATTAGCCCTGTTTTGTTTTAGCAGTGGGGCTATTTTTTTTTTTCATTTGCTTGGTTGGTTGGTGGGGTTTTTTTTGCTTCTTTTTTATTGGTTTGGTTGATTTGGGTTTTATTGCTTTTTTGGGGGGGGGAGTGTTTTGGGTTTCGTTGTTTTTTTTGTTTTGTTTTGTTTTGTTTTTTAGGAAAAGCCTATTTTGGTTCTTACTTTTTTTTCTATTTCAAGAAAATATTTTTTGGCTTTTGCAGTGGATAGTACCATGAAAATCGAGTAGAGACAGATAATTCCATTAAAAGGTCAGCTCAGTAGGTATCAAAAAGATAAACTGAGTACAAGACATTATTATAAAAGAGACGTGAAAACAAGAGCACAGAACATTTCTATGCCGCTGTATATACTTATCGTGTGCCCATAACTGCATAACTTGAATTCTGTGCACTGGTTTGTTCACATTTTCCATCTTGAAAAGGATTTAGTGGAACTAGAAAACTTCAGGAAAGGCCAATGGGAATAATGGAAGTTACAGAATGACTCCTATATGAGACATGATGGTGTAAGCTATGACTCTAGCTTGGAAAACAGACAAATGAGGAGGTGGGTGAAGAATTCTGTAGAAGCTTCTGAAAGTAGAGAGTAGTGAAGGACTCACACTTCTAATAGAAGAAATAATGCACCTCAAATGAAAATAGATGGAAGAGGTTGATGGGATGTGTAGTTAAGTTGACAGAGCAACCTTGTCTTGTAAATAGTAGAAGTTTGCATGAGTTCCAGAGGAGATCACTTGTAGAGATCTAATTGTGGTTCAGGCACCATTTCTAGCTGAGAAAGGACGAGCCACAAATTGTTGGAGTCTAGGAGGTCACTTAGGAGAACTATGATGTAATACTTGCTCTTTTATAAGGTCAAATTGCATCTAAGCATCTGCTCAAACTGCATATGCTTTTGGCATTGCTGGAGACGGGATACGGGGGTGGACAGATGTGACCCAATAAAACTACTGAGAATTAGCTAATACTCTACGGGAGTGTCTGAAAGAACAACAGAGTTTCAAAGCATCTAACGTCAAATGGTCTTCTCTGCTGCATTTCTGGTGTGATAGAAGAAATTCAAATTAACAGTTCCTAGGATGCAAAATCCTCTCTCTTCTTATTCCTTTCTACAGAATCACCAGCACAAAATATTTAATGTGTCCACTTCATTAAGAAGGGATACTCTCACTGTTATTTCTATTGCTTGTCTGTGATCAGCAAAGCACGTGGCTCAGGAATAAACACTCAGTTTATTTAAGGTAAAGTATAATTTCTGAAACACTCTCGATTTTCATTTTTTAGACAAGTGCAGGAGAAAAGTTGTTCTGGAATGCTAACAGGATTTAGGCACCTAAGTAACTACTGGGATTTAGGCAGATACATGACTAGTAAAAATGTACTTGGGACTTAAGTCTCTTCAGTGCTTGTGGAAAATTACATGTATCTATCTGTGGCAAAGGTAATTGGGCAGAGGAAATAACCTTGGACCAACAGCATTTCTGCAGCAGAATGCTGTCATTTCAGGCACGTTGGTACCTGCAGATCAGCTTCCTGCTATTATAAATGCTGAAAAATTTCACCTATTGATTTCCCTTACAAAATCTAATTTGGAAGAAAATATCCAGGATATGTAAAATGTTTTACAGTAAATAATGTATCCGGAGACTTCCTTATTTCTAACTCCCTCCATATTTTAAGAATGTAGCTCATGGCTCAAATGTAAAAGGACTAAAATCTTTTTTAATCTGAGGACTGAAGTGATAGCTTGATTATTTTTAAATAGGACTGTAGTTACTCCCCTTGCAACATATACATGTGTTTGAAATATATCTATCACATTAACAATAATAATTACTAGAACAAGGACCATAGAACAAAGCACCTGTATGTATAATAATTAAGAAAATAATCTCTAGTTTCAAACAGATTAAAAAGAAGAGTTAAACAACTGTCCTATGCATCAATGCATCAGCTTTAATTATCATGCTGACAAATACTCTGCGAAATGGCAACACTCAAAATATGTACAGCAGATGGAATTTATGGCAAGCAGTGTCCTGACACGTTGTTTTTTTAAAAATAAACAAGCAGATGCTGCTAGAAGACTGTGATAATACCCTTGTAAATATTCAGCAAGCAAAACGGTGGATCCTTTCATCTTGTTTCCTAGAGCAACTCTTGATTTCAGCGCTGTCCCGCATGTAAGAGAAGCTTTTGATTTATTTTATTTTATATTATTTTATTTTAACGTTTTCATTTTATCTGAGTCCCAACACCGCCCTCTGCTGGCTTATGCCCGCAAAAGGCACGCAAGTCAGCCAGGGTCTGGCAAAAAGCCGCACAAATACAAACAGGAGCTTCGGGGTGCGCTCCGAGAGGACTCCAAATTGGAACAGACAGGGATGATGACAGGGAACACCGCAGAAGAAAGAAGGGCCTCCAGGTCCATTCATTTCAGTACTAACACCGTGTAAAACAGTGTAAACTAGCAGGTTTCGTGTCTAGACGCTGCACTGATCCCGAGCTGCAGGGCTAGGTCGCCCAGTGGTGCGTGGGGTGAGTTAGGCAGCTAGGGCAAATTACAGCACAGGAGGTACAGGCTGCACGTTCGGGAACCTGTCTTTCCAAAGAGGCTAGTGAAACACCGGAACAAGATACCGTCAGAGTTTTTGGAACCTCCCTGGAGGTATTTAGAGCTCAGTGAGACAAATCCGTTGCTGATGTCTTCTAGAGTTGGTGATAACACTTTGAGTGAGATATTGGACTAGGTGACCTCTGGAGGTCCTTCCAACCACCATTTCTGTAATCTCGTACCCCCCGCCTGGTCAGGGGTGGGTTGGGAGGGGTCTGGTTGCAGGACGGTGGGCAGGCTGTAGCACAGAAATAGGTAACGCCAGCGGCCTCTGTGCCGAGCACTGGATTGGGGTTGTGCATGGCTCCTGAGGCTTCTGCACAACGTGCCATGAATCTACCACCGTACCACGGATGTGAGTCACGGAGGCAGCGCTAGCTATACACCATAATATTAAGGAGTGGGGGAGCATGTGGAACGAAGTTGTTTTATATAAGCTTTGCTGGTTTTCATTTTTGTTCTGGTGAAAATGTTAATTGCCTCACCAAACACTAAGGCATCAGGCACCTGAGGATTTTAAATGCAGTTTTAGCTGTATTTTAAACAGAAGTCTTAAGCAACAGGTTACTCTGGCTACTGATAATCACAATTCACCTGAGAAAGGCTTCTGTTTTTCCAGAGAAGCCTCCCTGGGTTTTAGCATGCTGACAGTAAGAAACGTTCATTATACCCTGAGTACATTAAGAGAAGAAAGAAAACAAAAAGGAAGAAACGACTGAAGTTTTAGATCAAGTTAAATGAATTCCCCACCTTTGAACCTGGTGGACCAATCTTGCCTCTTTCTCCCTGAAATGGAGACACAGTAGGGCTTAAATATCAAAGTTAACACTAATTACAAGGATTTTAAACACATATGTTTCTTTCCTTACAAACAAAGGGACTGAATGGAGTAAGACGATTAGCAAAAATAGGGCATATTTTTGGTAAAGTGATGCTCAGCATAAATTTGTGAATTGCGTCTAGTGGCTTAACCTCACAGTTGCCACCCACATCTTAGAGTTTCTCGTCACCACACATGATTTTTGCTGAGCATCTACCAAGCCACACTTCTGAACCTTCATTTTGGTGTCTGAAATCAGCGCATGGTAACATTCCCCAGATCTACCAATGCCACAGTGACCTCGTGCCTCCACAAATGACCCACCATCTTCCTTCAACACAGTTAACTCAGCCTCCCCCACTCTAGTCCCCCACCTACCCAGCCACTGCGCTGCACTGCTCCACCTTTGGGACTGATTCTGCAGCACTCTACCTCTGAGTAGACATGATTCCTTGATTTCATTACAGACAGGGAACACGCGATTTCGTTTATTTCATTTGAGATAGAGAATATAAACAGGAATAAATCAACAAGGAGCTACAGCCATTGCCTCAAATGTTATGTTTACTCTTAGTAGACAGTCCTAAAAGACTTTAGGAGTGCTTATATTCATGAGTGCAGGAAGACTGTAGACTATTTTTTAATGAAAACCGTTTTTCATAATAATAAAAGTGAAAGCAGAATTTGGATCTATACATACTTCCTAGGAAAAAGAGAAAACTTTGAGTTTTTGAACGTGGTTTTGAAAACTAGGAAAGAGAGATCACAGCAGGCCTTCTCTGACAGCTCTACTAGCGTGGGGTATTTGAAGGACTAAGGATGCATGAAACTTAAGGATGCACCTTAAATTCTGCATGATACATTAGCTTTTGGGTTTTTTTGGAAGTGGGTTGTTGTATTTTGCCACTGTTGCCTAGTGAAGTCATTTAAAACCATGAAAAGTGTGTGTAAAATTCATCCCCATGCGAAAGACAGTGTATTGTAACAACTTTATATTAATTTTGCCAGAGTGTACCTGATTTTGTCATGTCAGGCAATAGTATGTTCCTTTCTGTGTCTCCATGATCTTGGGGATGAGTGATCAAGATTAAACAACTAAAAGCTTAGTGTAGGTGGTGTGGAAGTCTCTTGGCCAAGATCTATCTTTTCAGTCCCAGTCCAGTTCCTAAATCCTAAGAATCGTGCTATCTCCGTTTCTGAAGTCTTTGTGAAACAGTTTTTCTACAATATTTTAGAAACAAAATTTCTAGTTAAGGTCAGAGAATAAGTTTTTAACAAAAAACATATTTTCAGCATGGAGACTTGTCACCTACTCGTGTCCATAGAGCAGCATCATGTGACTGCATGTCTATCCTAGCCAGTCCTTTGCAGTATCATTATCATGGGTTAGCACACTAACCCATTCTGTGCAAATGCTTGACTTTTTCACCCATAAGTAATGTTGTCCTCCAGCATTAACAGAAGTAGTACCCAATGGAGAGACTTTTTTCAGCCCTATAAGCAGAGCTCTATAGACTCTAGACACAGGTGACTGGCCAGATTTTTCATTGCTGTTGTTCCAAGGAACAGATGCACGCAGTTATTGCTGGCAACGTGCTTTCTGGGTAGTCAGTGACCTGTGCTGTATGTGTTCGGGTGTAAATTTTAGGAAGAGGATGGGGGCCCCCACCTGTTGTCTTCCACTTCCTACTTCCTCAACGTTGCTGTCATTTCCCAAGGCAATGAAGACTTTGAATTTCTTTAACTACATATTTAAGGTGCTGAACAGGTGTTGTCATGCTGTACTATTAACCTGAGTGGTACTTGAGCTTTACACAGGAATAGAAAAAGCTTCTTCCTGTCTAAGGCCTCATTCTGAGAATCTGCCCTTTTTTCTTCTGGTTCTCTCTCAGTTTTATCCTCATGGGTTACATGACCAACAGCAGCATCAAAATGGAAGAATTCAGTCACTACTGAGTTCAAATCAAAACCAAGGCAAAGTAGTCGTGACATCTTCCCCCTCGGCACCTTGCAAAATGTTTTTCTGCCACTTTCTGGGATCGTGCCAGAAGGCCTCTTCCTGCTGCTTTCTCTTCCAACAGCATACATGTAACCTCTTCGAAACCAGACTGATGTATAAATGAGTGACAAAGAGAAACTGCCAAATGTCCTGAACAAAAATGCCATGTTACACCAAGTGCCTTGGAATGTAACAGCCCATCTGGTATTTACTCACTGTTCTGGTGTGGATGTGAAATAATGCTATTAATACACATTCTGGGTGGATACCCAGTGTAAATGGGAACAAAATTTGTCCCATACTTAGTCAGAAAACAAAAGCTGTTTTGTTAAGGCAAATGCTGAGAATATATAAATAAAAAGCATATGCCAAAGCAAAATAGGTTAGCTTTCATGTGTTTCTTGTTACACAGGCTACCTTTGGTCCTAATGGCCCATGCTGTCCATGTCTTCCTGCAGAACCCTAAAAAATTACACCGAATTTACTGGTAAATCCATGTAGCATTTCATAATAAATTTTTCTCAGAAAAAACCCATAATTCATAACCACAACTGTTACCAAAACAATGCTGGAGATCAGTAGCATCAAAAGAGATTTATAAAATGATTTATATTTGTTGTTCTAATAAATACTGCCCTGCTCTATATTATCATGCAAAGATCTAAAGATTTTCTTTTTTTTCTTACAAAGACAGCTTTAATCTTGACACTGCGTATTATATGGGTTTTTTTAGAAAATATTAGAAATAAAGTTGTCCAGGTGCATTTGTTGCAAGGGGTTGCTTTCAGTTGCTTAAAATTTTTTCAATTTGCCCCCTTGGCTAAAATTAAGATATGTAACCACTTTAGAGGCAACGTGGCATTGTCTTGCTGGGTTTAAAGGTAGCTTGAAATGAAGATTTGGTGATGCAAATTCCTCTCTAGTCTCCATATGGTGATATCAGTTGTAAAGTACAACTATGACCCTCTGATGGTTAAATGAACAACACTTCATTATTCATCATTTTAGAAAGCTGAGTGCAAAAAAAAGAATTCACAAAGTGATTGAATCATCTTCTAGATTATGAAGACAAGGAACCAATAAACCAAACACCACTGAAACTTTACACTGATCTGTGCAAGAAAGAACAAATATCCTGAAAATGATAGCTGAGCCTACAGACAAAATAAATTTGATACTTCTGCTTCAATACATAACCACTACTGTCTCATAAAAGATTAATTAAAAATGCATCAGATACAAATATAATGCAAATAAATGTAATTTATTTCCTAGCAGCTGCTTTGAGTTACAGCCCTCTTAGAAGCAGTCCATTTTCACCTAAACACAATCAGGAACCTCTGGAGGTGTCATAGGGTGTAAGTGGCTCATAATGCTTTCACGCAGTACCAGTAAGGATGTACAATCATTTTCATGATTACTGGAAAGTTCCTATGTGCCTTCTTCACTGACTCAAACTTTGTGGAGTGACTAAGCAGTAACAGGAAACGAAATTTTGGGATTTTGTTCAGATACAATAAAACATTCTTTTCAGTATTTGTAGCTGAGTGACTTGGAAACAATGCCCATTATAAAACCAAAATGGAGAGCAAGGCTGTCATTTAGGCAGGTCAGAATAGGCAATTTGGAACTGGTTTTGGATATCTCATTTTGGACACTAGCTTGTTTCAGCAAACGAATTCTATTCTTATTTTTGTGACTGCATTTTTGAGCCACCTTTTTAGTATCTAGGCAAAGCTCTCTCAGATATTAAACTGAGTCAGCTATAACTTCAGTGACTCACAATTACTAGTACTTCATCAAAGTAAAAAGCTTCTCAAACTCACTCCTGTCTCCAGTTCATTTCTGATGATTCATGGAATCATAAAAACAGGGTTGTACTGGCCTCTGGAGGCCATCTAATCCAGTCACCCTCTTGAAGTAGAACTGTCACGGCTCTGTCTGGCAAAGTCTTGAAAACTTTAAAGAACAGAGCTTCCACAACCCCTGGACAAATTGCCCCAGTTCTGCACTAACCTCCTAGTGAACAGCTTTCTCCTAAGATTTAGCCTGAATGTCTCAAGGTGAAAATTGTGACCACTGTCCCTTGTTGCACGATCTGGCACTACGAGGAACTGTTTGGCTTCATCATATTTGCAACTGTCCCCCAAAGACTTGTAAGCAGCCACTAGATCATGCCTTTGTCTCCTTTTTGCCAGACTAAACTATTTGAGCTGCTTCAGCCTCTCCTCACTGGTCATGTATTCAAGGACCCATGCCAACTGTACAGCTCTCTGTTGGACTGTCTCTGCCTTCTCCACATCCTTCCTGAAGTGGTGTACAAAAAAAATTGTATTCGAGGTTTCAATGCAGCCTCACTAGCTTGAATAAAGGGCTATAATGATAACAACTCTATATCTGTCGGCAATGCTCCTTCAGATGTATTCCAGTACAGGGTTTGCCTTATTTGCAGTGATAGTGCACTGTTGCCTAGTATTCAATCTGGCATCTACCGTAACCCAAGGTCATCATGATGAGCACTTTCTCCAAACTTGGGCAACAAGACTCATTCTTTCAAAGAAATGCTTTGAAAGTTTGAATGTTTCTTTTGGAGTGAGCACAAGGGCAGGACTTCTGAAGACCAAATAAGAACAATGCAGGCAGCTCTGGGAGGAGGAATACTGGATAGCTGTCTGCTTTTGGGAAGGCATCGTAGGTTGCAGTTTTGATGTTATTGCTAAGAATAAAGATAAAACCAAATGATCTGGTAAGTACTGATGCATAGTATACACATATTCTCTACTTGATGTTTTAGAGCAGCCCACATTAGCAAAAGTCTCCTGAGACACAGTGATGGAGGGAAAAACATCCCTTCTTCTAGGACATTGTTTCCACACTACTGGGAACACTTTTTTAGTTTAAGTGGTATTTCAGGTTATGCACATTTGATTGTCAAACTATAACATTTCAGTTTCATTAGTATATAGAATCTATCTTCATATGCAAGAAGGGCATCTGTTAGGATAAAACAAGAAATAGAGAGCTAGATAATACAAACTCTCCTATTTCATCCTTTAATCTCTAAAAAAAAATACCAGAGCAGAATCTAAAAATCATCGTCTAACCAAGTATCAGAGAAATACCATTCAGATACTTTGGTGAACACAGTTATTGTAATGTCATTCTAGAGCAACTAAATCCAGTACAGTTCAGTGACTACAAATCTATAGGTGGCTAGGGCTATGTGTTTCCGAAAAGCAGAGAGGAAGACACGCTTGTTTTTGGAAAAAAAAAAACAACGACAAAACAACAAAAACCATCACTCCCCTCCTCCAAAACATACACTTACCTTTGGCCCTCTTGATCCTGGAATTCTGGATTCACTTAACAGGCCACCGCTACCTGATCCTTCCATGTCCTAACAGAAGAGAAAATTGCTACAGAATTTAAGAATTTATCTCTCTTTTATTTTTTTTCCCCCAATTGCTGTGTTTTCTGGAGCCCTGGGAAAAAACCCCAGAAAGATACTGAACACAAATATTTGTATCTTTTCTCATTAAGCTTTCCTTGACCAATGCATGATGTTCTGGAGATAGCCTCCACTCAAATGCAATAATGGCTTGTTGATCTTCCTTACAGAAACTCTGGTCTTTAAGGTCTTGCCAATTTGACACCATTTCTCCAGCACTTCAGGCTCGATCGCATCAGGTAGAAGTGAGACAGCATCACAGTTTTAAGTATATGCTACATTTGAACGTGCTGTAGCAGCATTTATCTGCCACCTGGCTACTGAAATACTGTAACACCTGGTAAGGGTTACATAACTGATTTAAGACAGGGAGAACTTGGAGGCAATTTGTTAAGAGCAGCAATCATTATTCAAAAATAACGATCCTTCCTAATTCTCACAGTTGAATGTGGAACTCCTGCCTAAATACAGCTTACTGAAATGAAATTGAGCCGAAAAAAAAGTTCCACCAAAAAATTGTAGAATTAATTATGTTGGGAGGGATCTCAGAGGCTACCTAGACCAACCTCCTGTTGAAAGCAGTGTCAACACTGAATTCAAATCAGGTTGCTCAGAGATTTGTCCTCTCAGGCCTTGAACCCTCCAGAGACGGAGGTTCTGCAGCCACTCCAAGCACCTGTTCCAACACTTGGCTGTGGTCAATGTGAAGAATATTTTAGTTATATCAAGTGAACACCTCCCTTGTTTCAATTTATGATTGTTGTTGGTCATCATTCTGTGCACCACTGTAAAGATCCTGGCTGTGTGTCTTCTCAATACCCTCCTTTTAGATATCAGAACGCTGCTAAAATGCTTAAGCCCTCTCCAGTCTAAGCAAGCTCAGTTCCCTGAGTCTTTCCTCATAGGACATGAGGACCTATGAGGACCGTTGTCATGGCCTTCTGCTGATTTCAGAAAGATCTCTGTGAAGTGGAAGACCTTGAGAGCAGCATCTGTATTTCCTGTGGAGATTTTCTAGAGGTTTGAAAGAAGACTACACAGAAAGCAGCAACGTTCCTCCAGCTCTCGTTGTTCCGATTGTGACATTCCAACTGCGACTCCACGAAAGCAAGAACAAGAGAAGGAGAAGGAGTGCACAGCTGGAATCAGATCACACCTTGGAGACCAAGGTGTGAGTCACTGAGTCATCAGGTTGGCTCATGTCCTTTCATACAGCTTCACCTGAGACTGAATGTTATTCAGACTTTCATTTTGCTCTTCCATCAGCTATCATTGTATCAAATACCAACAGAAAATCTGCTGATATTCTGTTTGGCCTGCTTAACCAAACACTTGCTTCTTAGGGTAAACCACAAGCTGTGTTTCTTCTTCTTTCCTTTGCCTCCACTGTGCCAATACGTTTTTCCCTTTAAGAGAGTGCTTGATGCCTGCTTTATATAATACACCATCGCTTTTGACATCTGTGTGTTTTTAATGGGTTTACCAGGTACCTTCTGCAGCTCAAACTGTTCTTTTGGCAAGCGTAAGTGCCAGCAAACCCCATGCCATTTGGTTTTCGCACATAGCTGGTCACAGATGCTAACAAGTGCTAACAGGAATGTTTTGCAGAAACAGCCTTACAGCAATAAACAGACTGCCAACCAAAAGGTAGTGTTGCCCTAACGAACTGGCAGACCATGGTGCTGCCTTAACAGATGGGCATCCAAAAGATCAGCTACAACTAGCAAGCCTGTTAACAGTAGTATTCCTCTCAGGGAAATGACAACCATGACAATTCCGTTTGGACTAGATGAAGTTCAAAATTAAGCCAGTCAAGATATTGGTGCTGCAGTTAGAGCTGAGATAGATACTTTTGTGTTTGTGTCCATAAAAATGGGGACTTCCAGTTTTCACTCTCTGCTGCTCATCTGCTAGCTTTGCTCCTCTGAGACTTAGATACCAGAGTTTGGTCCTAAGTACCTACCTGCAGGGAAATTCTTTGTGGCATAATGAGGCGACGTAGGCTTCTACTCAAATAGTATGAATGGGGAAGAGTGGAGGCCCTCTTAACACTGGATCCTCAAGGGTCGCAGAATATGAATGTAAGTCAGAGAAGCCATCACCCTATGCTAAAACTCAGACCAGGCCTAAGATGAAGATGAGGCTTGCCAATAGTTCTCATTCTGAGACAAATCCATAATTCTTCATGGGAGACTCTGTACCAGCCTAAGTTAATGCAATGGAGTGTTTGTATGCTTAGATTTTATGCTGTTCCTTGCTAGCAGTTGCAGTGCTGGCAATTAAGAGCTTGTGAACTGCTGGAGAGATTTTTTCATCCGTTGAAATCCACTGACATCAGAGAGATTATGAACCAGTAGTGTATATAGTGCAATATTATTCAGTCAGACATCAGAAATTAGAATATGCCTCTAAACAAGCATTAGTGGTCAGCCCTGTACTTGGAGTACTCAAAGTGTCTCGAGTAAAGAAAAGAAAAATACAGAAGGGGTAGTTTAGACAGTAGGAGAAACATGCATGAGTAAACTGGTATCTTTTAAACACCACCACTTTACTGATGCAGTTCTACAGATTTTCAGTAGTTTTGGTCAAACCTTGCTTGCTTCTCTGATGAAACTGCCCTCGGTTTCTGTGCAAAATGTCCCAGGTGAGAAAAACAAAAATTATGGAGAGACTTTCCTGAGCCAAACAGCTAAATTAGAAATGAAAAATGCATTGAAAAAGAAAAAAAGGGAAGACTCATATACGAATATTGATGTAGGCAATTTGTCTGCCTCTCTTCATGCAGCAGCCCTAGTTCTTGAACCTGGGCCTCGAACCCCCATGTTTTCTGTACTGTGAAGCCACTTTCTGCTCCATCTAAATGAGCATTTTTCAAATAACATGTAAAACTCAGCTTGAGCTGGCCAGATCTCATATTTTAAAGTGGTGAAGGTATTATTTTTGGAAGTAGAATCATCTGCATTTTTTTAAAAACGGAACATTTTTCTTCAAAGTAGAACAGACCACGAGGTCAGAAATGTCCAACAACTGTCACTGTATTTACATGTTACATAAGTGACATGCCTAAACTAAACTCGTGGCCTCAAAAATGACAGCATGGGAAAAGTCATAGCTTAAGGAGGACCTGCAGTTTGATTTTAATGAATGCTGTCATGTCTCTGTGTATTTAAATAATTGCTCTAAACTATTTACATAAAAAAGGGCTAAAGAAGTTTTCTCATGTAGTACAGGATTTGAGTACTTTATATTACCAATGATATAAGCATCAAAAATAGCACCTTAACACTGTCAGTACTGAATAGTTTCATGAAAAGTGCCCAAAGAAATCCATTACTTCCATGGCCTAAGTGTGGCCAATTATATGGTCAAATGTAAAAGGAATTGTAGGCTATTCTTAGGCAAACTTCAGTCTAGAGCAAATTACCCTATCTGTCACCAATTCAGCCTTAAATAGCTGTGAAATATACCAGTGATTTCACTGTCCCTCCTCTGAAGGAAGTAGATCCATAGCTACAACAAACCCCGTAATAGCAAAATACCTCAAATCCCAAACTGTAGCTTAGTCCTGGGGGTCCAGGGGGTCCAGGGGGCCCAGGGGGCCCAGGAGGTCCTGGTGGTCCAGGTTTCCCAGGAGACCCAACAGCACCAGCTTGTCCTTTGGGGCCTATTGATCCAGTAACTCCCGTATCACCCTAAAATAAAAAGTCAGTCTGTTGGTATACTGAACATGCATAGTAGCTGCAAGTAAGTAGAATCATAGAATGGCTTGGGTTAGACCTTAAAGATCATTTAGTTCCAACCCCCCTGCCATGGGCAGGGACATCTTCCTGTGGATCATGTTGCTCAAAGCCCTATCCAACCTGGCCAACCAGAGGAGGGGGCATCCTCTGATCATCTTCATGGCCCTCCTCTGGACCCACTCAAGCAGGCCCAAGTCTTTCTTATGCTGGAGGCCAGAGCTGGATGCAGTAGTCCAGATGGGGTCTCAGGAGAGCCAAGTAGAGGGAAGAATCACCTCCCTCGACCTCCTGGCCACACTTCTTAGAGAAGTACTTTGGACAACTAAGAAGCCAAAACTGCCAACTTCATTAGGTTTCACAATAATAAACTCTTAGACTTCTCAGCCCTTTTCAGTTACATGCTGTATTTGGGTGATACTGTTATGCTATAAAGACACTGTCTTTTTTCCTCTTTTTTTACCTTTGGACCAACAGAACCAGGAAGACCTCGATCACCCTGTAAAAGAAAACCAATCCTAATTACTTACAGTAAGAGCATTAGACAGGCAACAAAACCACATTTATGATATTTTTGCTTAATTAAAAACCCCACAGATTTCTGTGTTTTTTAATTTGATGTCATAATGTCCTTTACATGAAACATTAGGCCTCTTAGTTAAAAAGAAAACAATCAAACAATCTGTAATTCAGGAGTTACAATAACAAATTAATAGCTCTGGTCTGGTACAGAGACAGGATGCAATCTTGTATTTTAATTATTGCTGCAGATTTTAAAGGTCTGGAACATAGAGAATGAAGCATTGCAGGTCACATAGAATCATAGAATGGTTAGAGTTGCAAGGGACCTCAAAGATCACGGAGTTCCACCCCCCCTGCCATGGGCAGGGACACCTCCCACTAGATCAGGCTGCTCAAAGCCTCATCCAGCCTGGCCTTGAACACCTCCAGGGATGGGGCATCCACAACTTCCCTGGACTACCTGTTGCAGTGTCTCACCACCCTCACAGTAAAAAATTTCTTCCTGATATCTGATCTTAATCTACCTTCTTCTAGTTTGTAACCATTACCCCTCGTCCTATCACTACATGTACTACCACATCCTCATGATTCTGAACTTAAATGTAAAAACTCTCATGGTATATAACGGAAGTGGAAACTGATCCCACACAAGTTGTCTAGGGCACTGTTCAAAACAAGGGATATGATAAGTAGTATGATTTTAAGGCTCCTCTGCAGCAATCAGGTATTTGATTTGATTTTATACACTTCACTTAGATACTATTTTTTCCACTTCTAGTTCATAGAATAGACAGAAAGTCACAGCATGCAAATACTTCTTTTCCAAATTGCACTGAATTTAACAGAATTAATTGCTATATTGGCAAGCTCCTGTCCTTACTCATTCAACAGAAATATTGCTTGAGTAAGGTCTGAAAAAAATGAGTAAGCACCAGGAGTAAAATGATAACAGTATTTTCTTCCCAAAGTAATGGCAAAAAACCACATCAAATTTCACTCCAAAGAATAAATTGACTTTACATTCAGTGCATCCTGAAGTTTCTCTCTGTAATCTTCTCTGGATTAATCAGGAACAATGATTAAAAATAGATATTGCAATTAAATCAAGGTTTTCAGAAAAAACGAAGAGCAGAAATGGAAAAAAATCCTATTATTCCAAGATGCTGGGGATTGTATTGAGCAGGTGCAAATATGTAGTGCTTCATTTCTAATTAAACTTTTGTCAAATACACACAATGCAGGAAACGGGGTCAGTGGGACAAAGCATTTGAGTTTTTGTCCTTTTTCTGGAGGATTAAGCCCGTTTTGAAAATGTAGTTTTCCTTCCTATTACTTCCCTTTCCATACAGATCTCTTCCTATAATATGTGATGCAGGTTCAGTTTAATTCAGCTGTAATTCTTTCTATTCTTAGACTCCTTTATGTAAAACACATACCACTGATTACAATGGACACAAATTTCAGATGCCTGCTTTTTAATATACATACTGCATTTTCTGGATAGCTGCTAGTTCCTATGTGTGCTGCAGTTTTACCAACCTCAGGCTTTTGAAATTACAAGTCAGATCCTGAAGAGGAGGAGGAGATGTAAAAAAATAATATTGTGATCTAATAAATAAATAGTTAAATATCAATATTCTGGCCATTGAGGACTTGCCTTTTAATTTCCCTTACAGTATGTGAGCTTTCAATCACAGAATCACAGAATGGTAGGGATTGGAAGGGACCTCTGGAGATCAGCTAGTCCAACCCCCCTGCCAAAGCACGTTCAACTAGAGCAGGTTGCACAGGAACACGTCCAGGTGGGTTTTGAGTGTCCCCAGACAAGGAGACGCCACCACCTCCCTGGGCAGCCTGTTCCAGTGCTCTGCCACCCTCAGCGGAAAGAAGTTCCTCCTCAGGTTTAGGTGGAACTTCCTGTGTCCAAGTCTCTGCCCGTTACCCCTTCTTCTCTCACCGGGCACCACTCAAAAGAGCCTGGCCCCAGCCCCCTGACACCCACCCTTCAAGTATTTAGAAGCATGGAAAAGATCTCCCCTCAGTGGACTTTTTTCCAGACTGAAAAGATCGTAGTCCCTCAGCCTTTATTCATAAGAGAGATGTTCTAGTCCCCTAATCATGAATGTATACTTGGGAATCTACTTCCAAGTTCTTGTGCAGAACTTGTGTAGAAGCTCAGTGGAGGATGAAATTTTCCTGTAGTCCTTGTCTCTGTCTTCTCCACATCCTTCTTGAAGTGGGGTGCAAAAAAATGGATTCAGTATTTCTAATGCATATTCACTAGCCCTTATTAAAAGGTTATAGTTATATCTTTAAATCTGTTTGCCATGCCTTTGCGTCCTTTTTGACAGATTAAATGCTTGGAGCTCCTTCAACCTCTCCTCATCGGTCACACACTCAAGGCCCCTGGCCATGTCCATAGCCCTCTGCTGCACCATCTCTTGAAGTGGGATGCAAAACAAATGGGTGCAGTAATTTGGGGAAACTTATAAAGAGTAGCAATTTTGCAATATGTAGCTTTTAGTTCTGTAGCAACACAAGAAAATCCATCTGCTGGATGCTATGATTTCTTGCTTTCATTTACATGTTACCAACTCCGCCCCTTTTGCTGGCCATAGTGCTCATATGATCATGCATGAAGCCAACCAGTGCAGCAAGTCAACAGAAAACTCTGCTGCTGGGTTAGGATGCTGAAATGTCTCATCAAGTGGTGAGTGAAGGGTGGAACTGCCACAAATGTGGGGGGTGGTATACTGTAGTTGCGGGCAGAACAGTGCAGTGGGCAACAGTTAAGACAAATACGGGCTGCTGCAGAAGTGTACAAAACTTGATGTGTAAGTGGTCCAGAAAATCCAAACAAGTAATTCCATTTGCCCTGGTACACACCAGAGCCATAGAGGGCACTTTCTGTAGGGAATATGCTATGAGTCTGTGCCAGTCTGGACTAATTAGAGTTCTTTATTTCCCCCTACAGTCACAACTGCATGAGTCCAGTCATGACTGTATTTTTACTGGCAAATCACAACAGAATAGCTCATATTGCATTTTGAATATTGCATGCTGCAGAAAATGAGACTGTATCCAACAGGGAATTCTGGATTTCTGAATATGCCTTTTGAGATGTGTTCTACTAAGCCATTAGCACGTGGATTCAATTAAAAAAATATTGAAGCCAGACAACACTGTGTTGCAGGGACAACCATTTATGATTTTTACAGCCTAAAACTCACAAAGACTTTCCACTGAAGTAGGAGCAAAACAGATGTTTAACTTACCTTTTCTCCCTTCCGTCCTGGTGGGCCAACCATTCCATCAAGACCAGGAGGACCTTGAGGACCCTGTAGATGACAGTAAATCTAAAGCAGATGCCACTTGAGAGCCCTCTTCCTAGCACATGCGTTTAAGTATTTGGGACCAACTGATGAAAAAGAGTTATGAAAGACAAACGTGTAGCACCAGGTAGTATCTAACACCATTAAGTTCCAACATTTGTATTTCTTATCTTCTGAGAGTTTGGCTTTGTGACAAAACAGTATTTAAATACATTTTAATACAAAACTATATCAATAATATAAACCAACATGATGCAAATATAATGTTAGCCTGCAAAATAATGGTGCTATCCAAGCAGGTTTTGACAACACTACTACAGATGTGATGGGGTTGAAATCCACGTGCAACTTTTGGCAACCTCAGTGCCAGATGAGAGCTAGCTGAGAATACCTTGATATTGACAAAGTCAGAAAGTGGACAAGGTTTTCTGTGTGATGCCTCACTCCAATTTTGCCAGTTTCCTGTGTTGTATCCATGACCTAGCACGCATTTGCGTGAGCAGCCAGGCTGGAAAAACCTGGCTATAGGGTCAACCGGTCAATCAGTACAGGTATTGAAATCCAGCCCACAGCAACTACACATGCAAGAGAGGGAACAGTTGCGCACATATTTGCACACCCTGTGGTTTTAAAATTGGGCTGTGAAAGCCTTTAATTAAATTTACAGGTGTGCATTCTGGCTTCTGAGAATCTTTTATCAATTTATACATATGTTTTGGGGAAGGATATAAATGGTTGCAGAAGGAGACAGAAAACATTCTTTTTCTCTGGTGTTTGCAGAATGGTCACAAAGGCCTCAATTCCCCTGCTCTCCTTACTTTTCCCCTCTATTTTTGCCCTTTGGATGTATGTGATAGAATAACTAATCAATTCTTTTTAATATTAAAATATCGGAAATATTTTCAGTATGTTTCAAACATTTTCATATTGTATTTTGCCATGATTACAGAGACAGAGGAGGATTAGAAAAGAGGTTGGGCTAACAACAGTAATTGTTCTACATTTGAGTGACTATTTCCCTTATTCTGCTTAGCAATTTTAAGTTTTATCGCTCTAAAATTGCTCTTATTTCCTTTACAGCTTTTGAATAGCCCCTCTTATGTAGCTAGCAAGCAACGCTTGGAGATTTGTTATTCACTTCAGGGTGTCATGGATTTGTGAGATATTTTTAAAAAAGAGCCATAGAAAATATCCTTACACAATGCCATAAGGCAATTTAACTTCATGTAGCACTTAGAAAATATGTATTTAATCAGATCAATATCACACCAGTATCGGATTCAATGTGGAGCAGTTAGCGAAGCATTATTTCCCGTCACAAAAGGCAGCTTTTGCCCAAACATTTCCAAGAGATGTTACATCACGAAGTTCTTGATTTAGCAAGAAATTAAGCCTCCACCCAACTTCAAGCAATTGGCTAGCCTTCTGGCTAGGATTCACAACCGAAGACCTTTAATTACACAACTGTTTCAATGTGTTGTGTAACTGAATGATGATTCCTATCCAAAAACTTCTGCTGTGAATAGATCTCGCTTCATTTATCCAGAGTGTGCAAATGTGTGCACATCTTTGGAGAGCAGGGCTACAGTTTCTTAGATCACCTGAAAGTGGGGTAATGCATGGGTCTGTACTGTTAATAGCTGGAGTTTTCCTTCAGCAGCCTGCAGAGTTGTCATTGTCTGATTCTTCTGAAAACGTAGTTTGGCAGTCTGGTTAACATTGAACTTCTACTTCTTTAACTGATATGTTTCCTAGGAATTATCCTGAAAGTGGACAACAAAGATTTCTGTTGTATCAGAAAAATGACTGGCTACAAGTAGCCTCTGAAATCCTAGATCGCACAACAGGGAGCACATTCATCTTTAAAATAGAAGATGAATCACTAAATATTTTATTTATCTAAATATGAAGAACATCCTCTTTTATGGGAAAATATGCCTGAACAAAAAGCAGACTGCTTCTAATAGTAAGCCTTAAGATGCTAAGTGTCTCCAGTTTACTGAAAAATTATTATAAATTTTAAATATATGAGCACTGGGAAGCAACACTGGTCTGAATTAGAGGACTGGAAGACCTCCAATTATTCTCTGAGGATATTGTGGTTCTGAAGATACTGTGGTTCTGAGAAATGTTGCCAAAATAGGTATTTTCATGACAGGTCTTTGCAGGACTTTTTAGAACACTCGATACTTTCCTATCTCCCAGATGATGTGATTTTTCTTTAGGTTTAAGCCAGTCATTCAGTGAGTAGATATGACTAGAAATAGCTTACCTTCAAACAATTAAAATACAAAGTAAGGTAATTAATTAATTGAAAGCAATGAAAGACTGGCCAGGCACTGCATTTATGTCATAAAGCTATGTCTTTTTCCTGGTTATATTCTAGAAGGACTTCTCTTCATGCTTAAAAAAAGACAAAAGTCACAATGAAGCATATGCTTAAACCATTGCAGTGCCATGGTCTTTAGCAGTTGCCGTTATCTTAGTCTGAAGTATTCACACTACTTAGTGGGAAATATTTATGGCACATCTAAAAAAAAACCCCACTGCAGCAAGTTTTTTATTACTCTCCAAAAATATTGTAGTCTTGAAATATTATTGGAAGTCTAGCAACATTGGATATCCTCCCCACAGTGAGGTGAGCATCTCAGCTCTTAAATGAAATAACAAGTTTCTAGACTTATTGTTTACAAACAAACCCACAAACATGAAAACGTGCTTGTCAGAAATACTAAATTTCACAATCTAATGATTTCAGGGAAATAATAACCTGACAACAAAGAAACAAATACATAAAGCAAGTACGAAAGCTCTGTCCTGAAGTCAAGTACTGTGATAAAGACAGCAGCCTATCCAGTGCTGGTCTGGTCTGTGTTCGTGGATGAGCTCCTCATCTCCTTTCACTGCCAGGGAGGGAGGGTCTGGTGGATTATAAAGGATTTTGAAAAAGACTGGGCTGTCAAATTTCTTCTCTTTTGCAATCAATGTAGAAAATATCCAGGAAGGACTGACAGGACGTGTGCAGCAGGATAAGCAGAGCATGGGGAAGGCACACAAGAGTGTGGCCACTGTGCAGGACACCGGAGAGCTGCTGACAGTCCACCTATAAGTCTTTTCAACTAAACCACGGGATCTTCAAGCCTCAATTCCTTAATTAGAGTAATTAAGAATAGGAAAGAATGAAAAATGTGTTCCTGCTATCATAGCCCTCGAGTTGTTAACGGCAAGTTTCCTAACAACTAGTGGGGCAAGTGTGCTCTCAATACATCCTTGTGTCCTGCTCCCTACATCGTCTAGACAAGATGCTTCACAGTAATTGTGATTTTCTTCGAAGGAAACCATGCCGTAGAAGAATGCAGGTGGAAAGGTATTTCAGACCTATGCTTTTATGCTATCAGGTTATGACAAGGCCAGCAATCCAAAACACAGAAGAACAACAAGGCCCTACAGCTTAGACATGTTTAATGAGACAGAAACCACTGGAGTTCCAGGCATGTTTAAGGCTTTTCCTTGCAGGATACGTCAGGAGTGCATTAAGTTAACTTGTGCAGGTCGTCAGTGTTGTTGTAGCAGCAGGAAGTTGAGTGCAGGCCGGCCTTGTTGGTTTTGTGGCTGGCAGGGTCTGAGCTCCATGCTGCTGCATGAGCACTGTTGACTATTTCCATGCTTACTTGGAGCCTACAAGACCCTATGCTACTGTAACTGCAGGACAAAGGTGTCCTGAGTGCATCTGGTTGTTGGGTTAAAGGCCGACTCTGTAAATAGCACTGAGAACAAACCATCAAGAAGGCAGATCACAATCTTACCACAGTTACTGCATAAAACCATTGAAAAATCCATTGATAATTTCTAGAAAGCAAAGAATAACAGAAGAAAGCACAATGTTTACAATACACTAATTTAATAAATGTTTGATATTTATTTTCAGATTTAAGTCAGTGACACATTTCTAAGGCTCTGGACTACACCTGTTAATTACGGTGCAACCTGGTTGTCAAAGCTCCTTTGTGTACACTTTTCTGAAACGTCTCAGTGAAAAGCCTGGATGGGTACTGCTTTTGGAGCCTACTTTTGTGGGACCAGGTTATTTCACCTTAGTGAAACATCTCAGTAACAGGCCAGAATCACTAACTGCCTTATCAATCTCCTGTAAAATTGTAAAACAAAAGGACATTTCAGTCCTTCAGTACTCAAAACTCAGCCAAAGCACTTGAGTGCAGCAAACACTGAAACTGTGTTTAACTCAGCAAAATGTAGAGACCATTTATAGCTACATCTTCTGTAGTCTGTTTACCACAGCTTTTATTTAGCGAGGTTTATAGGAATACAATTAATTCCAAGGGTTAACACTCTGAGACTTTGAAGTCCAAAAAGTACCCTGATTTCTGACCTGTGCTGAGTGGACACTCCATCTTGCAAGGACCTAAAGCTTGGATGAACAGAAATTTGTGATGCTTACACTTTCTTGTAGCCTGAGAATATGAGACCCGGCTCCTGACAGAAAAGGACTAGTTTTCAGGATAGAACTCTGAAGTATTGGCTGGAGGTACCTCCATGCAGAGCTAAGCGAGATTATATATACAACTCAGGCTCTTCTCAGTGTTTCCCTCCTGGTTAATTCAGGGTACATACATTCTCAGCTCTTGGTTTTCATTGACTTCCCACGCACGTGCTTCTTCGATCCCATTTTAAAGATTTTCACGTGCTTAATTTCTCTCTGCACAAAGGATGCTGCCTTCCACCTTGACGGCCAGACACTTAAAATTTACCATACCCACCTTTTTAGACTTTGTATTAACTCCTGACTTGGTTATCCTCAAAAAATCCCAGCACAGCTGAGATGCAGTGGGATTTCCTCTTTAACATGTGTCACCAATACACTTTAATATATGTTAATTCCATCTTGTCAGCTACAGCAATGGTGACTCACTTTGAAGGTAATGTGAACGTATAGACCAAATCTAGTCCTGAGAACAATTGCTACTGGAAGATAGGAATAAAGGAACTATATTAGTAAATATAGTTCCAGAGAGGATTCACAGAGCTGATCAATGCTAAAAAAATGGTTTTCTTCACTGAAAAAACACTTTACTGAGGATTTGTTAACACATAGGTGACACTTGAACTTTTAGCAACCTATTTTACAGTAGAACTGTATTTCATATGTCCACAGGAATAAGCGTTTCTACGTAGCTGTAGAAAAAGATGGAAGACAGTTCCTGAAACTCAATTTATGCTAAAAATTCCCTGCAGATTATGTAAATGATTTAGCAAACTTTATTGTCCTGAAAGCACCACAGGAAAAATAACCCTTAGCCTTATTCAGTGTTGGTAAAAGCATCCTTACTTTTCATTTATTCTGGTACAGATTCACCAGTATCACCAAATGTACATCCTGCTGTGGTATAATGTGTTAACCAGACATCTGTTTTGGTTTTTTTTTGTAAATATGTGCATGAAATCCAAACTCTTCGATTAAAAATATTCTGCAATAGTATTAAGAATTATGCAGACTGTAAGCCTTAGAACTTAAGTGTTGTAGGACAGAAACAATATTAACATTTGTGCACAAATTGGTACTCACCTCAGGGCCTGGTTCACCAGAAGCTCCATCTTCACCTGGTGACCCAGGAGGTCCTACACCTGAATTGGGTGCTGGTTTTCCCGGAAGACCAGGCAGTCCTGGAGGGCCTGGTGGCCCAGGAAGACCCTGGATAAATCAGCAGCATTGTTAAAAATGGCCCTACCCAGGTACATTTGTATACGCATGGAACAGGAAAAGCCCACACAGACTGTTCAGGTTCATAAAACTCTCAGCTTGGGTTACCATCTGCCTTCTGCTTCATTAAGAACCAATTTTAGTTTCACACATGTACTCCTTACGTAGGGTCACACTGAACTCCTCCATCTTTGTCCTCTGAATCGTGCCACCTCATGGTACACAACAGCAAGCAGAAAATTGAAAAGCAAAAAATTCTGTGTCAGCTTTCTGTAACCCAGTAAAGACCTTAGAGATATTCCAATGATCAACCTAACGTTAAGAAACTTAACCAAAATGAAATCAAGGGGTCACTGAACAGAGGGAAGTGGTTAGTTTTTTCTCTACTCATTTCAAAGGGTTTCTCCATGGGATTGCTGGAGCACTGAGAACTTGTACTCATGGTCAAGACCTGACCGTCTTAGTGCTACAGTTTAGTGCTGTAAAAATGGCCTCTTCTCCAAAGATCTATCCTGCATGGACATAAGCAAAGCTATTTTAATTTAATAAAATTAATGAAATACGTTACTTGAGGAGAAATAGTACGTTTGCACTTATTCTCTCTCGTGCAAGTTCATCCTTGTCACTGATTGCATTAGCAGGCAAACATGGACAGTTTGAAATTTTGAAGCAGGGCATTGTAAGGCAAGAGCGCTTTAATTCTGACTTAGGGTCATCTACAGGGTTCTGTTAGGAAGATGGTCATCTTGGATTTTCGGTACAGCTGACAGAGCCTTCTTGGGGAGCCATTCCAAGCACTCGCCTATCTTGTTAACAACATAGGGCATCTAAAAAGGCTAGTCTCCTAAACTAGGCAAGATAACTAACTTGGCACAAGCCAATTCCCTCCTGAAGAGCCTTGGGAATAAGGTATTCAGCACTTTGGAGGAAAGAAGAAACAGAAAAGAAGTCCTGAGGCAGAAATCAATCTGAGAGAATGAAAAATATGAGGAGATGTGTTGCAAAACAGAGGCCTCAGAATGCTATGGCACTCTGGAGTTCATAGGAGACAGGCATCCAGGGAGTTAATTCCTCAGAGAGCTGCAGTATTATTGATGAAACAGCTTCTAATTGAAGGGTGGAAATGCTCCATCACAAAGACTGCATCAAAGATTATCTCTCATTCCATCTAAATGGACCAGTAAGGGCCTTCTCATAGAATCACAAAATGGTAGGAGTTGGAAGAGAACATCTAGTCCAACCCCCCTGCCAAAGGAGGTTCACCTAAAGCAGGCTGCACAGGAACGCATCCAGGCAGGTTTTGAATATCTCCAGCGAAGGAGACTCCACAACTTCTCTGGACAGCTTGTTTCAGTGCTCTGCCGCCCTCAGAGAAGTTTTTCTTCATGTTGAGATGGAATTTCCTGTGTTCCAAGTTGTGTCCGTTGCCCCTTGTCCTGTCACTGGGCACCACTGGGAAGAGTCTGGCCCCATCTTCTTGACAGCTGTCCTTTACATATTTATAAGCATTGATGAGATCCCCTCTCAGTCTTCTCTTCTCCAGGCTAAACAGATCCAGGTCTCTCAGCCTTTCCTCACAAGAGAGGTGCTCCATTCCCTTGATCATCTTTGTAGCCCTCAGCTGGACTCTATCCAGTAGTTCCTTGTCTGTCTTGAACTGGGGAGCCCAGAACTGGACACAGTACTCCAGATGTGGCCTCACCAGGGCAGAGAAGAGGGGCAGAATGACATCTCTCAGCCTGCTGGCCACACTCTTTTTAATGTACCCCAGGAGACCGTTGGCCTCCTTGGCCACAAGGGCTCATTGCTGCTTCTTGGTTCTCATTTATGTCTCTTCATGTTCAGCCACTTGACTTGTCATTTTCCTAACATTTGTCCTTAACTGTAATATATCACCTGGTTCCTTATCTATCTGACTGGTTGTGTGAATGGAAAACCACATTATTTGCAACTGCAATACCTGTTTTATAGATTGGTACTTGGATTTTCAACAGGGACGTGATGGCCATCTAGAACTAATGGGTGAAGAAGTGACTCAAGAACAAAACAAAACAAAACAAAATAATTTCAGATCTGGCAGCAAGTTCTAGTTAATTGATGTTACTTTTGCCAAAAACAGCACAGTACTGTCTCTCAAAATGTGTCAAGTATCTGTGAAGAGAAAGCACCAGATGTATGCACCGATTCAGTCTCTAAAACAAAGCTTACTTGAGGCTGTTGATACATAATGCTAAGAGTGACAGACTAAGCTAAAATATCAAACCAGTGCTTATCATCCCACTTGTTTTGCTCTGTTCCTGGAGCCTGCTGATCTCGAGCACAGCTGAAAGCTTGTGAGTCAGCTGCATTTTACAGCATAGCTTATAGAAATGAACTGAAATTGATGCTGACTTTCCTGAATATTAGGTCTGCAAAATTAAGTAGTTTAGTAGATTCACAAGCCATATAAGCTTTTTCTGAAGCTGAGATAGACACCTCCAGGAGAAGGATGAGGTGAGCATCTAAGGCAGCAACTGCTTTGACTGTCCCATTTGAACGAAGGGCCAAGTGTGCCCATGACTCAGGTTTACCTGGCATGAATACTCCTTCCCAATGCCAGAAGTCTGGTCTCCCATGTTACCCATCCCAGAGAACCTCAGGAACATATGCAGCAAAATATTATTAACTTTCACAAAGCCAAAGAATCTCTGTCTGCTAGCCAGCCTTGATGTAACAGTGTTACAACTATTGACAAAGGTGAAGACATGGGCAAGTTCAAAAGACCATCAAAATGGATCAACAGTGGAAGTCGCAGTGTAAAGTATTTCATATAGACACACTTGTTTTTTAGAACAGGTACTCCCAGTTGAAAAAAACCCCAAAGAATAATGTCATTCCCACCTCCTATTAATTGTCTTCTCAGCATCAGAATAAAAGAATTTTCTCATTTTAAAAAGTCCTCTTGCCATTATTTCTTTGTTGCCCTCTTTCTTTCTCACACTTCTTCCCCACTCACATTCACGTAGGTCTTTTTTAGATATTGAAACCTCCAGTGTTCCCTAGAAAGCATTGCTGGATGTGGTGTATTAAACATGTACAAAATTTGCATTGTGAAATTGTACCACTGTCAATGAAAATGGACCTTCTACAACCTTTATTATGCTAATGAGAAATAAACATCAATATACACTTACTCTTAAAATCTCAGTCTCTCCATCAATATCTCCAGAACTCGATTCTTCAGCTTCCAGTCTGTTCTGGAATTAGGAGAATTCTGTTTTAAAATATTGCTTCTAAAGGTGTCAAACTAAAGTGTCACTTGCTAATTACTGCAAATATAGCTATAGTCGATATCATTGCAGCAGACTGTCACCGGTGAAATAAATTATAAGACAACAAAAACATTTCAGTCCTGTTTCTGGTGTTTCGTACCATCTATTTCGTAGACACTCAGCTCTATATTTATGTGCAGATGCTCTATGAGTACAGTGATAACAGTCCTGCAGGACAAACACTCCATGTGACTGTTTAAGTGAACAGAAGATGAAGCAGTATCTCAGACAAATCTTAGCTTTGGAAAGATACCTGTCAACATTAAGAATATCCTAAAATGCATAGCTGACAACTAGCCACTGTTTCCTAGAATGTGCCTTTTAGTTCAAAAGCCAAATTCTGAGATTCCTACAGCTGGAATACAAAGAGAAATTTTTAAAAGGGAAAATTAATATACTAAAGTATTTTCTACAGTATTTTGTTAGAAAAACAGTTTGGTTTCAGTATTGCAATCTAGTTGTACTCATTTATAAGACAATTTCGTAGATTCAAGCTTCAACTTCATCTTCCTATATTACAGAACCTACAGTGCAAATTACAGTCAGCATACATACTGTCAATTTTTTTAAACCTCTAAAGAAAAAGAAGTATTTTTCATGGAAAATTTGCCACGATTTCTCTGCATAGTATATATAGCAAAGTGAAATGAAGTACAGGTATCCAGTTTTTTAAATTATAGAACTTGCTATGAAAGTTTTGTAGAACTCATAGTTTTAAGAATTGAAAGGAATAAACCCAGATGTGCAACAAACAAACTTGTCAGTTGAAATATGACTTTTCTACATGTGTGAGTCCCACCACATTTAAAATGAAACAGCGTCAATTCACACAAAAGCAAATTAACTACAGATTCCCATTGCAAGTCCTTGAGGAGTTTCATAGCTGTGTATGCTTTGTAAACCACAGCCCGAAGCACACAGAGAACTAATAACTGAATCAGTTACAATGGTACCAAAGCTGATGTTTCAAAAGCCCAGGAATCAGGGATGCATTCCCTGGCTGCACTGAGGCTTCTTTCACTTCACGCCAGAATAAAAGGCCTTGAAACTTGCTGTGACAGACACGGAAGTAAACGCGGTGCAGGACCTGGTGCTCACTGCTACGTTTAGAGATGTGGCCTTTGGGTGAGAAATGCTGTTGGACTGGAGCACCTTGTCCTAGCCATCTGAAGCTGCCTTGCTGGTCTCTTGAAGTCAATATCGATGGAGGCTAAATAGTGCAGTCCTTCATGACACGGTTACTCTATTTTTATGCTACAGAAAAAGATTGGTATCATTAGGCGGACCCTAGATCAGGGGACAATATAATCCATTTTGATCACAGGAATATGTGGCAAACGGTCTTGTTAAACACTCACAATACTCAGTAATAATTCTGTTTGAAAGTCCACCACAGGACTCCCACTGGTGTCAGTGCTGGGCTGTGTCTACATGTACAATCAGCTCCCCTACCGTGAATTGCAAATTCAAGCCGGATTCCTTCTTCAGCTGCGTACACATGTATCCTCATGAAAACAGTGGGAAAGGCTCAAGTGCAGAAGAGAGATGAATCTGAAATACTGCCTGAGTACTGAGCATTCAAAATATGAACACTGTCACCACGCTGGCATGTGTTGTAGTATTTAATGACAGCAAACGTAAGTGACTGTCAAACCATTTCTGTGTTCAGTAGCAGGAAGACATGAATAATTCAGGTTTATAATGCCTTTTTGAGGAAATTTTTTCTCTTGATCTCCCATATATTATTGCTTTTGCACAGGAGAACACACACATTGAGTGGCTTTTTGAAATGTGAATATGGGGTGTTTATGTAGATTACAGTACACACACAGTTTATCCAGACATTTATTTGCATTTCTGCCTGAGTGTTTTAGACAACACGATTATCTCTGTGGCAGTCGGGCTGCTTTCCCAGAGAAAATCTCCTATTTTGTTCTGTATTCCCCTATGGCAAGCCAAGCTCATCGACAGAGAACCCCATATACTCACGGATCCTCTGGAAGGACCAGATGGTCCTGCAGGTCCTGGTAGTCCAGGGGGTCCTGGCAATCCCTCACCAGGATCACCCTAAAACGGGAAAGAAGATAAATCAGCAAGGATTTAATTACATAAACGCAGAACAGGGCTTTTCAGCATCATCTGCAATCTGTGAATTTCTAGTCATAAGAAACAAGAAAAGTGTCTGCTTAGATGCTATGAGCAGAGCTGAACTTTGTTCATTTCTAAGACAAGCTCCCAAGAAACACAATCTTTGCACTGGCAAAGGAAGAAAGAGCTTTTCCATTTCTAACTTCTGCAATGGATTTGCAAATGTACAAGCAGCATTAACAGCATTAGACAGCATTTATTTCTTGTCCGAATAATGTTTTGCTGTAGTTCTTGCCTTTTTAGGGCACATTATATGCGTGTGGTCACACCATGGTACTCAATGAGTAAACTTCTTCAGTTTATTGCTACTGTCTGTAATGCTTTTTCCAATACCACCGTGTCATGATTATTCTTCTATGTGTTGACCTTTATCTATTGCCAACACAATGAAAGGCCCTGTTCAGAACTGTGTCATTTTCTCTCATAATTACTACCATCTCTTCTTCTTCGGCTTTGTTACATCATCTCTGACATTTTGCTGAGGTTAGTTTGAAGCGCTTCTGCAAAAGATATTTATGACTTTTATTAAATTTTCTGCTCAACCCCAGCATTTTTCACTCAAGAGCTGATGTTCTGCCTCAACTTTTTTAATCTTAA
Source organism: Rynchops niger (assembly GCA_013400035.1). Lineage (NCBI taxonomy): Eukaryota > Metazoa > Chordata > Aves > Charadriiformes > Laridae > Rynchops > Rynchops niger. The sequence goes on from VXBH01008169.1 coordinate 354,345, forward strand.
ATTGGAAGTCCTTTATAATGTATCTTTTAATTCTCAACTACCTGTGTGCCTTTTTCTGGAGAATTCACTAAGCAGGATTTAGCCTTTGTGTTTTAAACTCTTTTGGGAGAAGATTGTGCCACTGCATCTCCTAAAATGGCACCCATAGGATCATAAATAAATGGCAGACCAAAACATTGGACGGTTTAACATGCATGCTGTTTTCATCAAATAATTGGCATTCATTTAATTTCATTTTATGAAGTCTTGTGTACCTCTAAAAGTGATTGATGCCACTTGCTTTTTGCCTGATACATCTGACAGAGGGAACGCTGGGAGAAAATACAGTGCCCTCCTCTCCCTCCCTGGCTGTGTCACATTCCTTGTCTTTGGCATTCAATAACCACAATTCTCCGTTCTGGGGAATTCCTCAATGTGCGTTTTGGACATTCTTCCTCCACGATGATCGTGGTTTCAGAGCAGATGTATGTTCAGAGGGGAAGAAAGAGCAATGCAACTGCTTGTACCCCAGAGTTTCTCTCACCACTGGGATTGAAAAGCTCAGGTATCCCTCTACCAATGCTTTCTTGTAGCAGATTCCTACACATCCATCCTGACACTCCAGAGCTGCAAGGTGTGAGCTCCTTCCCACTTTGCACTGGGAGGAGAGAAACCAGACTGGTTGCACCAAACTTTCTTAAAGGAGTAGAAGTCACAGAGACATAACTGGCTGTTAGCCATCCTCTGCTGATCTATGCTTTACCCTCTAACCTGCCAATTTGTTACCTGGGCTTATGAGCATTTTAATTATCTTCTCGAAAATCATATGTTCAGTCACACAGCAAGAAACACTGAATTTTACCTGCTTCCTGGTCACTTGCTCCTTACGCTTGAGAATTCATTAGATAAATATATTAACTCATTTTGTTGTTCCCTGTGGCTTTGTCGAATGGCTCCTATAGTGATACTTCAGTAATATTCACAGAAATGTGTTTAATCAATTTAGGGCTATTTTCACTGTCTGCTAGCATGTTTATTTACAGATACTCTTCAATTCATTTTAACGTACTCTTTGCTTTTTTTCAGTGACTATTACATTAGCTCCTGTCAGTGTTTTGTGCTTGTTCTCATGCAATTTCTTCCACTTTGTGTGTACTGCAAAGAAGAAAAAAACCCCATGTCTCGCATTTGGATCACAGTCGTGTCTAGGCAGCCTAATTGTATCCATCGCCAAGGAGCATCTCATGACTGTATCTCTGCACTGAATAAGGACCACAGTGAAAAAGTGACAGCCAGCTCCCCACTCTCCACCGCTGTGGAGCATCCTGTTAATTCTCAGCTTTCCATTTTCAATTAGAAGAAACGGAAAACGGGCAGGTGGATCCTGCTGCTGTTCCTCAAATTTGAACACTACTATGCTGAAAAAGTGCTGACTGTCTTTAGAGAGCATAATTGGTTTGATTTTTGTGTGTGTGTACGTATCAGTTCTTTAAGCTTTGCTCACCCTACCAGCATAACAGGAAATCACACTGATCGGGATAATGAAGTAATTTGCTGGGCGACTAATAATTTAAAAATAATTCCCATGTGTAAAAGAGGATCAGAGCAGTGTTCTCTTGCTTGTTCTGCTTTCCGCTGCAGAAATGGGCCTGGTTAAAGTACCGCCAGATAAATGCTCTGCATACGAAGCTGTCAGTGTCCCTTAGTGCTTTTGAACCTATCGCTAGGATTTTCAGAACCTCTTTGCTAACTTATCTTCACAATGCCTCTTTGAAGTATCCCTTGAAAATATTAGCCCAATTTTAGAAATGGAAAACAAAGCTTACAATGTCTGTACTAAAATAGCCATATAAGTAATCAGGAATAGACTACATGAGTCTTTTGCTTCCAGATGTAGCCTTAGCTCACTATGGCTAAGCTGCTTCTCCTGCTGCCAGAACATTTTCTTTCTGCTGCCTATTCTCATCAATAAAATAAGGCTGGGGACCACTCTTTGGCCCTGAGTCCAGGTAGAACAGACTGGCTGTGTTCACAGTACTTAGGTACTTGGCTCTGGGCCTTCTTTTAGCCCTGTATGTTCAAAGCTAATGTTTTGAGCATGGGGGTTTTGTGCAATATTCATGAAGTGACTGCTATGAATCAGTCCATGCTACTCTTTCTAGCTTTGGAATCCTTAGCCTAGTCTATCTTGTTCTCTAGTAGCACAATGAGGTTATGCTACACTACTCAGAGTTCGCTACTGTTAAAATGTCACCAGAACTGCTGTAATATTCTTCAAGTGAGATTAATGGCACTGCAGTTCTCGGTGGTATCACAATCCCTTCTTTCAGTGTCTGAACCACAGAACACTTAGATGATACCATGCACCAATTGCTGCTTGGCCAACAGGTTGAGGGAGGTTATCCTTCTGCTCTGCTCATCTGAAGTACTGTGTCCAGGTTTGGGCTCCCCATCACAAGACAGGGACATACTGGAGTGAGCCCAGTTAAAGGCCACAAAGACCTTTAGGAGGTACTGGAGCTTCTGACTTATGAGGGGAGGCTGAGAGAGAACAAACTATTTAGCCTGGGAATAAGATGACCTGGGGGCGGATTTTGTCAATGTGCATATATATATGTGATGGGTGGGAATGAAGAAGACTGAGCCAGTGGTATCCAGGGAAAGGACAGTTATGTTCAGTTCATAAGGGTACCTGTCTCTGTTAAATCACTTAGCCAGTGGAGTAAGTTGCACAGAGCAGTTATATACAACAATTTTTCTTTATTAAATGTTAAATATAACTTCCTTGGTTCTCCTGTGAAAGTCCAACTCTTTCTACTGCTGAAATTTGTTCATATTCTTGAAAAATCCTTGTGATTCTGTTATGGCTGCCCTTCATGCAGATTCATAGGTGAACAAGAGGATGTTTAAATTCTTCCTGTGATTCCCTATTGCTCTTATTATTTTCTCTCTGGCTGTACTAAATTAACACATGTTCAAGCATAAATGGTATCTGTTAGTTGGTTATTGAGAAGATACATACCTTTTCACCTTTTAGGCCTATTTTTCCTTTCAGTCCTGGCAACTCCTGAAGTCCATTTTTACTCTAAAAGGAAATAATTTTTTTGATTAGACATTATCTTATGCAGGCTACAGCCGGTACACTTAGCAGCAGAGGATGGACATAAGGATGCTAGATTCGAACCCTTAGTTTGTGCAGTGGGAGGAAATATGGGACTTAAACCTCTATGCAGCTGGCAGCGCACAAAATGTGCCTCTCACCACATCTACTTTGCCCACAACAAAGTGGCAGCAAAGCCTGTTTGGGACATAGAGATGGTAACGCTTGGCAGGCTGCATTTGGATTTGACAGGATGCCAACTGGACTGCACACCGCTGATGACAAATATTTTGAAAACTCTAATGTTCCACTAGAACAAATGGAGACAGCTGTCTGAAAAGTCCTCTTCAAATTTTCTATATCTCAGCCATTTACTTATCCAAGAGGTAAGGAAGTCTTCATTTATTCCAAAGTTACTGAATATGCTTACAGCAGGTAAATTCCAGGCTAGAATTCTGCCTCTTCCCTAAGAACTTACAAACTCTGAGAAAAAGGACACTTGGAAGAAATCTTTTTTTAGTTTCATACAGAAGTAATAGGCAACAGAGAATAGTGAGATATATTTGTAACTCACTACTGCAAACTGCTGCCCTGAGTGCACCAAATCATACCATTGGCATTAACCTATTCCCACCTTCTACTGAAATCCTTTTTGCCTTGACCCACCTGAATATATTCAGTTCCTAGCAAGCAGGATGCTTCCTGAGAACATGCATCTTACAGGGAATATGTGGTACTATATAGCATTTCGCCCCATTTTTCACCCTAAACTTCACCGGTCAAATTAATCCCAAATGACATTTCTAGATATGTTCATCTACACGTAACACATATATGCTCTTTCTAAGGAGGCTTGATCGTTGGCTAGAAATAACTCCCACCAGCTTTAAAGCCAGTGCTGCTATAAAGTGGTGCTATTTATAAATTCAGTTATGATGCTGGAAAAAATTCAGAAGGCAAATAAATTCTATTTTCCCTAATGGCATTTTAGGAATCTGGACAACTGTGAATATGGACTCTACTGCTCAAGTCTTAGGACTGTATAGACGGGCTATACAAACTCATTACAGAGAAAAAAAATGTACCTGTAAGACTCAAAGTTTTTTTTTTCTCCTATTATTATTTTTCCTACAGAGTAACCGGTATCAAGTTTATAGAAAAGTGGCAAACACATGGCCGATATAAATCTAGTGCATACTAATTTTATTGCTGAGTGAAGCCACATAAATCCAATAGTGAAGTTGCATAGGTATATGCAAGACTGGAACGCACCTACACATGGACAAAAGAATATCTATCAAAAATACAGGACATTAGTTCATTTCACAAGATAAAACAAAATGCCTACGATAGGAAATAGGATTGTTTTCCAAGGATTTGTTTATAAGGACAAAAAAAATTTCTTTTGAAGCATTTGAATTAAATTTGGAGAATTTTCTGTATTTTGGCTGAATAGAATTTTCTTTGAAAAAGTTCTGCTTGAAAGTAGTCAGACTTCTGTTGATACAGAAAATGTAAACCTCTTGTCCATACACACCCTAGTGACGCATAACCTGAGCTTAGGCTAAAAATTTCAAGATCAGTAACATTTCTCTGAATATAGCAATGTATCCAGGCAGCATTCATGCGGGAGCTGAATAATGCATCCCATGATGATCACTGACTTATTTTTTTTAGTATCTTAAAACACACCAGTTTCACTTGAGGTTCACTTGCAGGGGCCGGAACGGACAGTAAGTTCACGGCAGCGGTGCACGGCAGTATAGAAAAGGAGGAGCACGCATGGTAATGGTGACAGCCTCTGGGTGGGAAGGTCTTCGAGAGGGGAAAGACGCCCAAGGTGGCAGCAACAGATAATGAGTAAGGAAACAACGAGGCCAGGCAGTAAAGCATCAAGAGGACAGATACACAACAGCAGCTGAGACGCTCGTGAAATATGACAGCGAGGGATTTGTTATTGTGTGCATTGCTGTGCAATACTTCACCCCCAAGGATGCATATGCAATCTCTCAGTGGCTCGTGGTGAACTGACCTATGGATGAGAGTCATCCGGAGAAGGGAGGAAGGAACAATACAGCAAATGCGACAGAAGAGAGGGTAAAGCAGAAGAATGCAGAGAAAGGAAAGCAGGAATGATGAAGCAGAAGGTGCAGTTGAATTACTGCACAAGAGTTGAGGGGTACATCTGGAAAGTTAGTAACAGCTGAGCTTGGGAGCAGACGACATGGCAGCTTGTGTCTATGGAGGGTCAAGGAAGCACTTTGTTTTGCTCTGAAGGAGGTCTGGGTCTGAGTATGTCCTGGCTTTGAAGTTCCTCTATGCAAAAAAGCCAACCTCACCAGAGCTGGACACTTGTACAGCTGATTATGGTATGCCATGCCTCTTATTTTCTTTGCAACTGGGAAATGATAAATTTCTCATAGAAACCAAGGTCCTCCTCTCTTGGCAACCTGAGGAAGTCAACTACAGCACCAGAGCTGCCTTCTAAAGAGAGCACATGGAGAAAGAACTTTGCTGCTTAAGCTTCAATGTAGCTGAGTCTCTGATAAAAAAATGTTGTTGGGGTTTTTTTCTTCCGTTAACCAAAATACATATAAAAGAGTACTTACGGGTAACCCGTTTTTACCAGGAATGCCCTAAAATAAAACATCTTTGTTAGAAAGATAAATAAAACATTGTAGCCAAGAAGCAACAAAAGAGAAAAGCTATTACTATCGCTTGATGTGTCATGCAGTGACAAAATACCAAGCCAGAACTGTGACAAATACTGTCTCACAGTGTGATCTGTTTTGCAGCTCTGTTTAATTGGATACGTCTTGTACTGATGGTTCAGAATGATATTAAATGTGAAACATCCAGGGTACGCAGAAGCCACTGAAGGAGTTGAGTGAGTTCTGAAGTCCAGCAGCTTTGAACATGTTCAAACATAACAGCTGGGAAGGTGGTGCAGCACTGCAGAGGCTGCCTGAAGGGCTTGTAGAATTACTGCTCTAAGAACATGAGTATGTTGGCACAGCAGTTGTTTGCCTTGTGCTTTGGGGATGATTGTCTGTCATCAGGCCCTTGTATAGCCATTAAGACATGTGCAAAGCAGATATGACACTCCTGAGTTGACTTGGTGGCACTAAAACTCATCTTGTAGAAGTATAACTGACAACAGTGTGTGAGGCTGTGGAGTTTCACCCTTTATGCACGTCTGATGAATGACAATTACCCTTTCTAAAATACATGCATTCTTTCAACAGACAGAAAATACTCACAGGCTGACCATGTTGTCCAAGTTTCCCTGGAGATCCAGGAGGTCCCTGATCTTTTTTCTGCACATCTTCTAGCCCTGACCTTCCCGGAGATCCTGTGGACCCATCCTCTTCTTCCTGACCTTTCTGGCCCTGGGTAATTAAAATGCAAAATATGACAAATGTGTTGCATTGCTTTTCCCATTTTTCTCTCTCTTTCCCCCCCGCTCTCTTCCTTCTCTCCTAGAACCCCTGCTCTGTTCAATGCAGTCAGAAACCTGTTAGGCACCACACAGACGATATACTCCATTCAGCAAAGGCAGTTCATATTAGAGATCATTCACGCAAGCACAAATAAATTGTTTACTGAGATGGAAAAAATGAGACCTGGTTACCTGGATGCCAATGACCATGGTCTTACTTCATATCTGCACAAATCTGCACAGTCTAAATCAATAATGCAGTTTTGAAAAAGACCGGTTTCAGAAACTCGGTCTGTCTGGGAGAAAATTGCCAAGTTAAAAAGAGATGTTTAGGAATGCCTTAGCCAAAGCCCCTGCGATCTACAACTCTAACAAAAGAGGATTACGTATTCAGCTTGTTTAAAAAGGAAAGTGACAGAAGATGAAATGAGGAAACTGATAGCAAAGAGTAAAAATAGAAAACAAGCAAGGGCAAAAAATTGCTAAGCATCAGTATTTAGTCAAGAGAGAATAAGAATAATAAAAAGAATAATTTAAATACACCAGGAACAAGGCCTTTCAGTGGTGAAGCTTTGACACTAATACATATTTAAATTAAAATCCACTATACAGGACAGAACATTTAAGTAATTTTTGTGTCATATTTTGAAAAAAGTACTAGGACTTATTCACATTTTATAGCAGCAATGAAATATTTTGTGTTCCACTAGCAGCTTATGAAACTAGGAGGGATGTAATACAGTAACTACCCAAGCGTTTTAAAGTTAGCAGGATGACAGCTTTCAGCAAAGGAGCTGCTAGCTGATTTTTTAAAGACCAAAGCTGCACCTGGGAAGGTTTAGGCTGGACACGAGGAAGCATTTCTGTTCTGAGACGGTGGTCAAACCCTGGAACAGGTTTCCTAGAGAGGTGGCTGATGCCCCAAACCTGTCAGTGTCTGAGAGGCATTTGGACAATGCCCTTAACAACATGCTTTAACTTGGTCAGCCTTGAATTGGTCAGGCAATTGGATTCGACGATCCTTGTAGGTCCCTTCGAACTGAAATAGTTCAGTTCAGTTCAGTTCTATTCTATTCTATTCTATTCTATTCTATTCTATTCTATTCTATTCTATTCTATTCTAAAATCGAAGTGTGAACGTAATGAAATGCTAAATCAGCATGGTTTTGTCTGACAAACATGTCACAATTTTCTTTGTTTTATGTGCTTGATGACAGTAACACTGTTTATCTGACTTTAGCAAATTTTCCTGAGGGGCATTTGTCTGAGTGCTATACAACATTGAAAAAATAATGCTGTGCCTAATCAGTATAATACATATTAATTGGATTACAAATTGCGTAACTTGTACAATGATAAAATCACAGAAGACAGGACAGGCCCACCTCTACCATGTACTCACAAAGTCCAGTTTTCAATGCAGTAACAATATTTTTATTATTATTTTCTAAAAGGTTGTTCGTTAGCATATTGTATAGCCATCTTGCATATCTCTGTGGTGAAAAGGATGTGGAAATATGAATAAATTCAAGAAAAAACTTGTGAAGATAAGTAAGTAGCAAAACTGCTTGTCACAATAGATATAAGCTTTTTGTGTCACACACCTCAAACAAAGACTGTATTTTTATTTACGAAAAATAGCTCAAAGCTGGAAAAGAAAAAAAAAGAGTGTAAGAACATTAGTTCATCCTGACATTAAAATTGCTGCTTTTAAAAAATGTGAATACAGGCATGAAAATGTTAGAGGAATCATATTTGGATGTCCTCCAACAAATATTAAAGCCTTTTCTGTGTCAGCTCAAATGGATGATCCTTAACCTAATGTTTTACCATTTTTTATGATTTACCACAATAAACACGGAAACAGTAGAAGATCCTGTAAGGAGCAGCTTGAACACTTGAACAAAACACACAATGTAGAACTTCAGTTCCGTGTTTCTTGATGCTGTTTGTTTTCTGGCAAACAGAAGCAGTCATAACCCACTGGAGTTTTCAAGCAATACAAAGAATGGACTTTTGGCACAGAAGTCACGAAGGCAAGAGGCAGGAAAGGTCATGATTTGATTTCTGCTTAGAAAAATCTGTGGTGGCTGTTGGATCAGGAATGTTAATTAACGAAAAATGTACTGCTAGCTGATTATTTTGAAATATGGCAACAAGTAGGGAAAGTATTTGAGCCGCTGGAGCCCTCCCGCTCCCCGGATTCCAAATGAGGGGTGTACATCATTTTAATTTGCAGAATCACACAGGTTACACGTCACCTTACAAATGCAATAGACACAGCACCTTTCAAAGCCCACTATCTCGCCAGAGAGGGTGACTTGCTACATATGGCATAGCCACTCCCTTTGGGGTTTCTAGTGCCTGCTGTCACGTAGGCTGGAGTACTCTCTATTTAGGAGTTAAAAGGGCTGCCATTTTTCTTAGCACTGTGTTAACCTCAAAGTAGAGACAGGCTACCTTGCATTTTCTCTTCATTTCCTTGTCTAGGAGCCAGGCCCACAGGAGTCTACCCAAAAGGGATTTCAAACTCTATAAGTGATTTGACAAAAAGTGATACTGAAAATGTGACTAGTCTCAATTATATGCATGTAATTTACAGTTATTCCTGGTCATGGCAGAATGGAATTGCCAATTAAATTACGGCGCACCTTTGTCAGAGTTTCCTTTCTTCAGTAGTGTGCAACTCACTTGGTGGTAGCACACACGCTTTCTAAAATCTCTTTTTCTGTCAGGAGGAGATCCTGAAAGGAATTCCTGCTTGTACGCCTACAACAAGACAGCCTGACCAGGAATTTGGAAGGCATCTCTGACGGGTGAAAGACGTCCAGATATTGCCTCTTCTAGAATATTTCTAAAAAATGTGCTGGCAACCTAGAGAAAAGCTAGGGCATGGCTGTAAACAGCCATGTAACTGCTCTGACACAGATATGAGTAATACAAGGACCCCAAAAGGTTGTTCAGTCTTAGTATTTTATTAGTCAAAGCATCTCTTTATTGTGAGAGCTGGGAAAGCTGCTGGCTACTTTTTAAATGGATTTTTCATCTCTGGGTGTTAGCATACGCAGCTGTCCGGAGGCAGCATATACTTCTTACTTAAAGAAATAAGTAGGAGTTGCAGACACTTTTCCAGTGCAATCCATGCAGTCATTCCCTTGTCAAGAAACAGAATATAGGATCAACCTCTTGGATGGTAATTCAAGATTCGGTTTATAAAGGAATGATTTGCATAAACTATAAATTTTCAGAGTAGTCTGTGGGCAACCAAGGAAAGCCAGCGATACACATTTTAGGCATGGATTCCTGCCGACTCTAGAGTATTTAGTACTAGTCTTCTGTTTGGATCGACTGATAATGAATCACTGTGATAATGAAGTGCTTCTTTGCACTTGGTACTTCACACAGAAGCACTTGGTGAGCACTCAAAGGGTGTAATTTTAAGTCCATTTACATACCACACTTCTGAAAAGGAAGCAGGACTTTCACCTGCAGGGCAGTTACCATAAGACCAAGATGCCTGCTTTTAGGGAATAAAAATTGTGGGCTTTTGTAGTGAGGATTTAAGTTGTTTATCTTCTTTGCTTCTCACTTTCTTAAGTGCAAAACAGAAACAGGCAAAACTGAAAGCATAAATTCATTTTGTTAGTCAAAAAACTCAAGCCCATTTAAATGGTTATGGATCCAAACTTCTGCATAGTGTCAGTGCTTTTCAGTCTGATGTTATGAGAGGACGTTTAAGAATTTAAAAAGTAACTTCTGTTTTGGCATGCTGCTAAGATGGAATAGACAAAGGTACCAATTTAGAAAGGCGCCTAAAATTCGTATATTTTCCTGCTCTTGGGAGAAAAAGATAAGGCATAAGATAAACCCATTGTACAGACCTCTCTGCCTACTGCTGGCAAAACACTAGCACCAGAGCCATCTTCTTCTCTTAAGATTTCCTGTGTGGCAGTGGTAGACTCACTGTTGCCTTGTCCACTTTCCATGACAGCTGAATCTAAAATAAAACAGTCACTTGTTAAAGAGAGATGAGCAAAATGAAACCTGCCCAGAGGTATGTATCAGAACGCAAATGCTGCAAGTTGTAGGAAAAAATAAATTATTTAGCTTATGACCAAAATACATTCCAAAGATTATCATTAGTCATTTCATAACTCTGAAAATTTTAAAAGGAAAGAAAAAAAAGAAAAAAGTGAGAACAAAATTATAAAACAAATGTTTATTTTAAGGAAAAAGACTGTATTGCATGATCTTTTGCCTCAAGCTCTAGTCTAATGGTTGCCTGTTTTTCATCTATGTAACAAAAAATAAGAGGTATGTACAAAAGGTGCTACCTGAAGTATGTATAAATTTAAATAGGAACGTTGTCTTTGGCCTTATTAAGATAACTAGTTTTACTTTTTGTTTTCTAGGGCTGTACTGAAATTGTCTTACTAGCAGAGGACTAGATTCCGTCATGCCCTGCTCTTATCACTTTGCTGCCTACATTTACATCCATTACACCCCATTGGTGCACTCGGCGGATTCACATCCTTTGCAGGGAACGTAAGTAGGATATAGTTGTTTGTTCAGTGGTGATACTCAGTTTTATGTGAATGGCCATGCTTCACTGTAACAGAAGGTCATCAAATTACTCACCTTAAATTCCTTTGCAAGGAGCCACATGGCTTTAGAGCCAGTAGCACTATTTGTAGAGGTATCTCTCAAGACGTGCCATGTTTCCCACTGACCTGACACAGGATTGTTCTCCTTTCATTCCCTGTGCCTAACACTTGCAATTTACTGGAGTGTTGTAGAGTATCACAGCAGCAGCTCCTCAGGTCAGCTTCTTCATTTTATCCAATTTATTGGTTTTCTTTTTCATTTTAAAATATAAACCATAGTTCTGTAACTGAAACTTCCACACTATAGAAGGGTAAATCTATTCTCTGCATGTTTAACAACAATGACTGAGATAAGCACCTATTGAGGTGACATTGAGGTGCTGGAGCGTGTCCAGAGAAGGGCAACAAAGCTGGTGAGGGGTCTGGAGAACAAGTCTTGTAAGGAGCGGCTGAGGGAACTGGGGTTGTTTAGCCTGGGGAAAAGGAGGCTGAGGGGAGACCTTATCGCTCTCTACAACTACCTGAAAGGAAGTTGTAGCAAGGTGGGGGTCGGTCTCTTCTTGCAAGTAGCAAGTGGTAGGACAAGAGGAAATGGCCTCAAGTTGCATCAGGGGAGGTTTAGGATGGATAAAAGGAAAAATTTCTTCATTGAAAAGTTTACCAAACATTGGAACGGGCTGCCCAGGGAAGTGGTGGAATCACCATCCCTGGAGGTATTTTTTAAATGATCTGGTGCTTGGTGACATGGTTTAGTGGTGATTTTGGCAGTGTTAGGTTAATGGTTGGACTCAATGGTCTTAAAGGTCCCTTCCAACCTAGATGATTCTATGATTCTGATTCCATGATATGGAGTGAAAAATGAGAGATATGTTGGACAGTGGCTGTCGTTGCTACCACTTATCTTTGCTGCTGTTAGCAAATTGCTAACTGCAGTTTCAGAGTGCTGCAGTTTCAGTGACCAAATGTTTGATGCGCCAATTCTTTTCTAACACACAGGATGTCCAAAACCATAGGATTTTCTATTCCTGACACCCCTCAAAATATGACAACGGCTTTTCATACACAGGAAAATGATGGACTCAGACCTAGAAAACGTAAATGACCACCACCTCCACCCCCCAACCAAATAAAAAAAGAAGCAGTGCCTTGTTCTTTAAGTTTAGCTGCTCCAGACATTTCTTCTGATCTGTGATTTCCAGAGAAATCATTTTCTTCCAAATAAGACAATACAGTTGGGGGGGCTTCCACTGGCTCAGCCAAGGTATCTTCAGGCTAAAAAACCCATAAAAACCAAAATAACTGTTTAGAGAAAAAGCTTATTGCATATTTTAAAGCATGAATCAGTAGATTACCTTTCTCAGTGCACAGTAATCAGAACTATCACATTTATGAAGCAAAACAGAAACCCAGATAGTAGGACAATAGTAGGACAAAGATTTAAATGTTTCATTTTGAGAAATAATTTAAAAAGCTATGAAATGGAAAAAAACCCACCCAACATATAGTATTAGTAAATATCCCAAATCTAACTCTCTGCCCTAGAAAATAATGGGAGAAATAAAGATACTTACTTGAAGATAGTAGAAAAACAACCCAAACCTCACACAACGCTCATAAGAATGTAAACTTGACAGATAATAATGATTACCTGCCTGATAGATAGGATAATGAAAAAAGTACATTGGTAATTTACCAAAGGGATTGGAAAGGAAAACAACAAAATCTCTTTAAATAATCCCAGTTAGTTCAGACATGAAGACATATCTGTGGAATAAAGAAGGGATCAACGAAGGTTAGTGATCAACATCAGCCAATGGAGTTGAAAGGACTTGTCTGGTGAAAGAATGGAAGGGTGGCTATTCTCTACTTGTCCACAGGTACTCCATGTGCAGAGAGACAATGGGAAAATGGATCAGGAGATTACAGGTGGGCGTTTTAACATCTTTCCCTGCCTCATAGAAATTAAAGCGGCTGCCACGACATGTGGACTGCCCACAGCAGTCTTCCTTACAGAGCTGTATTAGTACAGTTGTATATATACAGAGCAGCATTTGTGTAGCTGCTCAGAAGTCAGTGAAGCTCTGAGAAGCACTAAGTCCCCTTGCTTTCCCATCTGCAGCTCCTAATGAATAGAAGAGGAGAGGACAGAGAGGACAGCCAGCTACAGCCTAGCTCCTGCAGGGGACTGAGCTCAGAAGAACTACCTAAAAAGAGAGCTATTAAAGGTTATTCCTGGCTCTGTGCATAAAACCAGGTTAATCTCAAAACTTTCCCCCAGAAGAGAATGCTTCTTGGGAAACTCACAGAATGCCTGACCTCCAGATTTTCTGCCCACTGGTGGGAAGGAAGACTTTTTGTGCCACCTAGAACATCTCCTTGTAATTTAGGCTGCTGCTTTGACAGTTCTTAGCACCCATACGTTCACCCCAATTCAGACACTGAGGACTTTCCTCCCTCAGGAGAGGTCCAGAATTCACAGAAAACAGGAGAGAGGTCTGATGTGCATGCAGCAAGAGCTGGGTTCTTAATCGCTTCCTTTGAGGTGATAGCAGGAAGAGATATTCCGAAGTCCAATCTACATCCTCTGTTTCTTCATTAAATGCTGGGTTTTTTTTTTTATGTATGCCTTCTATCAACACTCGTTTTAGCATTCCTTAACTGGGAACACAATGGCTTACATATTTTCTGGGAGACAAATATGCAGCCTAAGAACTAAGAGCTTAGGCTGTACCCATGATTTTCAAGGAACATGGTGAGCACCACATTGCCTGGTTTGTTAAGAAATAGGTAGGGTTTCACTGAAGGATTCACACTGTTGAGGACAAGCCTTCATTCAGGGCCTCTGTAAGAGCCCAACAGGTCTTCCCAGGCTCTCTGGTCTCTGATCTCTGCCTTTTGTGTTCAGGATGATGTTCAGAATGCAAGAACGTAATTTCTTGAATGTAACCTCTGCCACCACAGGCACAACAGCAAGGTAAAACTTGTGTAAATGTGATTTAGGAATTAATTACTCCCTTGGGAAAGAGCAACTTTGCTGTAACTTTAGACTTAATTCTTTTGTGTTAATGATACATTTTCTTTGGTATTCTGTCTAGTCTATGTCCAACCACAGGTGACTTGAAAAGACATAGAGAAAAAATGGCCCCCCACCCATGTCACTGCATCACGAGTCACACAGGTTACATGGGCACATGGAAGAAATTTTAGTTGGGAGGAACTTCTTGAGGTCATGTGATGTATAATCCCCATAAAAAGAATTCAGAACTTTTTACATTTCTTGTAATCAGTGTGTGGCTAATAAAAAAAAACAGTTTAAAAATGGCAAAACTCATTTGGAATGTTTACTCTCAGATTATTACATTTACTCTAAAGCCAAAAGAGCAATCCACATCACTACAGACTGTCCAACCTCAGTTTGATCTCTGGGAAAATCAGGAGGCAGGTCCTGTTGGAACATGTTTCTAGGCACATGAAGGAGAAGACAATAGCTAGGAACTGTCAGCATGGATCTACCAAGGGTAAATCATGCCTGACCAACTTGATTGCCTTATGAGATAAAATGACTGTACATGTGGATGAGGAAAAAGCAGTGGGTGTCATCCACCTTGATTTTAGCAAGGTTTCAACACTGCCTTCCGTGATGTTCTTGCATCCAAGCTAGGACACTACAGTCTGGATGGGAGAGCAACAAGATGGGTAAAAAATAGTTGGATGACTGAACTCAGAGCATAGTGTTTAATGGGACATACTCAGGGCCCATCCTGGGATCTGTTCTGTTTGACATCTTTACCAATAACCTGAGAAGGCAGCAGAGTGCTTGCTTGCTGATAAAGTTTGTAGATAATCCCAAAGTGGGAGTTGTAGGTGTACCAATTAATATGCTGAAGTGCAGGTCTGCAATCCAGAAGGACCTGGACAGGCTGGAGAATATGCCAACATGAACCTTATGAAACTCAGCAAGGACAAGTGCAAAGTCCTTCACCTGGGAACAAAGAACACCTTGCAATGACACAGGCTGGGCACAGACAAACCAGGAAGCAGCTCTGCAGAGAAGGACCTGTGGATCTTGGTGGTCAGCAAGCTGAATATAAACCAAGCAGCATGCCCTGGCAGCAAAGAAACCCATGTTAACTCTGGCTATGTGCTAGTAGGTCTAGGGAAGTGATTATCCCCATTTATTCAGCACTTGTTAGACAGCATCTAGAACATTGTGCCTGGTTTTGTTCCCTCTTACAAGACAGATATCAATGATCTAAAGTGAGTTCAGCAGATAGCTTACGAGACAGACAAAGGCTGGAGCACTTGTCCTGGGAAGAAAGGCTGAAGGAACTGTTCTTCTCAAGCCTGGAGAAGAGAAGGCTTATGCGAGACTTAGTGGCAGCCTACCAATACCCACACAGGGTTCACCAATCATACAGAGATAGGCTCTTCACAGTGGTGCTTGGCAGTAGGACAAGTGACAATGGGCAGTAAGTTGAAACAAGAGAGGTTCTGATTGGATATAAGGAGAAACATTTTCACCAATTCGAAGACCTGCATTGGAACAGGCTGTACAGTGAGGTTGTTGCAGCCTACATCCTCAGATGTTTCCAAGAACAGACTGGAAAAAGCTCTGAAAAGTGTGATCTGACCTGACTGATAATCCCATTTTGAGCAGGAGGTTGGACTAGATGACCTTCCTTGCAATCTGAAATATTCTATGATCCTTGATTGTATTTTTGTGACTGTTAGTTCATAAAGATGCAAAATTAATGAAACAAACCCGATAGTATTGTTCCTGGAAAAAAAATCACACAAATTCAGTGCTGTAACACACATGAAATGGCTTGAACACTCGTGAACCAGTAATCAAAATTGTTGTTCCCTACTTTTCCTTTCTGGCAATACGTTTCCAACATGCAGAGTGGTTCAGGCTATATTTTTCTGAAGAACCCTCTAATTAAGACATGCCATGGATAGTTTTTGGTTGGATAATCAATTAGCAGGGAATCCACAGAAAAATTCTTTATGAGGAGGCACCTCTTCTACAAATGTTAAACATGCCTTTTTTTGCTGATTCACTGAAGTCTTTTAAGCTGATTCACAAGGCCTATTAAGTGGAAACATGCTGAAATAATGCAAAGAATGCTACCCATTCCTACTGCACAGTACTGAACCACTTAGCAGGAAAATACAAACTAGTATATGCACCATCAACATTGCTAAGTGTCTTTATTCAGAGATTGCATTTTTAAGTATGACCTTTGACTTGTTTCATTCCAGCTCAGCATAGCAATTTACTTCAAAGTGCTGAAAGTTTGTTCAGCTATTTTTCAGAGTAATAATAGAAACTTTCTCTGAAACATCTGTCAGTGATTGTACTGATGTTCTCCGTCTCATGTTTTATATTTCTAAAGAATAAACCCATTAGAACTCCATGGGCAGTCACTCTGAAAGGCATACAAATACCACGAGTCATTTGCATTTAGACATTTCTAATTTGGCAATAGCATTAAACATTTTGCTACAGAAGACTACATATTTACTGACACGCTGGTACGGCCTTTTGAAGTTCCCAGGCATTTTAGAAAAAAATACCTATGTGATCCAAGGAAATACTTTCACATTATGTTCTTCCATTTTGAAAAAAATAGTCATTTACTGGCCTTTCAGGCTCATGATTAGTTGACTCAGAAACCTATGACTCAGCCTATAAATTCTCTGTATGAACCTATGGCTCTTACAAAGAGTTACTGTAGTAGTATCCGGTGCTGCACACAGACACAAAGAAGTTTGTTTCTACCAGTCCAAGAAATGAACAATCCGCCACCAAAAAAGTGTCTGTAGAACAAAAAAGAGCTATGAAGAAGCTTCTGTCTTTCTTGTTGCCTATGGGTGATAATCTGCCATATATACGTATTTGCTCTACTAACATTGTGGTGTAGCACTTCAGAGAAAATTATTTCTGTACGTAAAGCCTCGTTCAGTTTCCCAGGCAATCTTAAAAATGTTTTAACAAGAAAACTAAAATAACATCAAAACAGACAATAATTTGTGGAGAAATTAAAATAAAGTAAGTGAAAGTATTAGAACTGAATGGAAAAATGTTTGCAATGATATAATCATTGATAGAGCAAGTGTGTCTTTGAGAGGTGCCTCAGGGAAAGGAATGCTTTGCCTCTTCATTTACGACAACCACAACTTCATCATTACCAAATGATAAATTATATGATATAATACTTTTTCTGTGACATTCTTCCTTCTGGGCATTGATTCTAGCTTAATTATGGAATTCCAGTTAACTCTAGGCAACTTCTTGGTTTTCTGAAAAAGGTATGTTTTGGATTTGTGCTAAAAACAGTGTTGATAATACAGGGAAGTTTTAGTTATTGCTGAGCGGTGCTTTTCTGCTTCTCACACCACCCCACCAGTGAGTAGGCTGGGGGCGCACAAGGAACTGAGAGGGGACACAGCTAGGGACAGCTGACCCCAACTGATTAAAGGGCTATTCCATGCCGTATGACATCATGGTCAGTATATAAAGCTGGGGGAAAAAGAAGGAAGGAGTGGACACATTTGGACTTACGGAGTTTTTGTCTTCCCAGGTAGCCATTACGCGTGGTGGAGCCCTGTTTTCCTGCAGATGGCTGAACATGGCTACCGATGGGAAGCAGTGAATTAATTCCTTATTTTGGTTTGCTTGCATGCAGGGCTTTTGCTTTACCTAATCTCAACCCTGGAGTTTTCTGACTTTTACCCTTCCACTTCTTTCCCCCATCCCACTGGGCAGTGAGCGGCTGTGTAGTGCTCAGTTCCCAGCTGGGCTTAAACCATGACATCCTGCAAAAGGAGGAATAAAAGCCAAAAAATTCTACTGTTATTGTGCGTAAATTTTAACAGTGTAGTAATTACAAAGATTATTAAACAGAAAAAGCAATATCTAAAAGAATTTATTTTTTTCTGGATAGACTAGAGAAGTTAGACATCCTTCTTGAATTAGCTGCAGTTGTATCCAAATAAGAAAAAGAGAAAGCATAATAAGATTTCGTGGGTTAAATTTTGTGTTGTGTGATGCAAAATGGAGAACAGTCATCAAGGCGCCAGGTGATTTCACTTCTATTTAGAAGAACCCCAGCTGGCTGCAGAAACAAGCAGACAAGAATGTCCTGAAGTTCAGCAAAGTAAAATGCAAGTCCTGCATCTGGGGAGGAATTACCCCATGCGGCAGTGCTGGCTGGGGGCCAACTGTCTGGAAAGCAACTTTGCAGGAAAGGATGCTGGTAGACAAGTGGAAGAAGAGACAGCAATGTGCCCTTGTGGCAAAGGTGAACAGCAGCATCCTGGTCTGCGTTAGGAAGAGTATCACCAGCAGGTTGAGGGAGGTGATCTTTCTGTATTAAGAAATACAGCCGAGACCCTCATGTTGAGTACCATCTTCAGGTTTGGGCTCACCAGGCATATTGGACCAAGTTCATCAAAGGACCATGGTAGATCATTAAGCAACTAGGGCTTTTGACCTATAAGAGGAAGATAAGAGCCTTCTCTTATAGATAAGAGAGCAAGGACTGCCCCATGAAGAGAAGGCTCTGAGCAATCTTAACAATGTGTACCAAATCCTGACAGAAGGGAGTAAAGAAGACAGAGACAGACCTTTCTCATTAGTAGACAGTGAAGGGAAAAGAGACAATGGACACAAATCAAAATTCAAGAAATTCCAGTTCTCTGTCAGAAAAAAAATACACTGGAACAGAGAGGCAGTAGAGTCTCCATCGTTGAAGATATCCCAAACCCACTGGCACTGAGCAACCTGCTCAAAGAGCAGCCTGCTTGTACTTGACTCTGCTTTGAGAAGGGAGCTGGACAGGACAATCTTCAGAGCCCCCTTTCAAACACAGCTAGTCTGTGATTCTGTGAAAAACAAGGCAGGCCAAAAAGAGTTTGATGAGCTATGTGTAAAAGGCATAAAAATTAACAATAAATCTCTTTTCAAACACATCAGGAACACAACTAAGTTGTAAAAACAGTGGTCAGAGAATTTTAAGCCATAGCAGAAAAACAAAAAGTTTTTTGCATTTATGTTGACCATGGAAGAGTTAAAATTTACTCTGTCTTCCAGTAGACTAACCACCAAATAAGAGCTGCATGTTCAGTCAGCATGTTCAGAAGGGCAAGAAAAAGGTGCAAGTCCTTCATAAAACATCTCATTAAATAAGCAAAGTAACTCTGCAGCACGAAGCTGAGGATGGTAAAATTCCCATGGGTTAAAAAAAAACAAAGCAAGAAATTAAAGGGTGAAAAAGTCAGCTGAGGTCCACTAAACACGAACAGATACACTCCTGGCTGAAGCATTTCCTGATATGGACATTGTTGCGGAGTGAAAGAGTATTCCTGGTAAGTGTCATATTTATGTTCCTGATCTGTTATTATACTGTTCCCAAAGTACTGGTTGCTGATTGTTGTCAAACGTACAAGATTTTTGATCCAGCACAGTGCAGTCATTCTTATGGATGGGCACACGGTGCTCTCACAGGTGCAGGTGCCTTTGGAAGTTGCCATATGAAAAACTAGTGACAAAATGCAGACTTTGCTATCTAAAAAAAGTGACATTAAACCAGAAATGTAAAGCAAATAAATAAAATAAATTTACCCTTATGGGAAGATGAGAAGGTGCAAGGACTTCTTGTGTCTCAGGAATACCTTCATGTTCTTGAATGCTGCCGTTGCCACTGGTGTCCCCTGAAGCCTGTGCAAAACCCAATCATGATAGCAAGTTCATAAAAGTTGGGGGGAAAAAAGCATGATCTCCAAGGAACTGGCTACTTCAATGCAGAAAAAAAATGTTTGGTTTTTTTTTTTTTTTTAGTTGCTGGAGCCTCAGTGTCATTATGTTGTTAACTTATTTCACTACTTAGAACATTTTATGAAAATGACCCTTCAGAAAAATAAAAGTCATAGTTCATTTTCTCAAAGGTGTTATAGACAAAAGAAAATGATGCTTTTTGAAAAATCACAGTTTTAGGGGCCATGTAGTCAAAAAAGGAGATTCCCACACGAAGGCAGTTTTAAGTATAATAGTATGTTCCCAAGAATAAATACTACATTTAGTCTTATAAAAAGTGTCTAAGGCAAATGACTTTGAAATCTCCGAAGCACTGAGGACAGATAAAGAACTGTTTATAAGAATACTCACATACGGATCATCGTCTTCGCAATGATCTTCAGTAGCCCTGGGGTCAGATTTGATTGTCAGATGTTGAATTGAGCCCTACATAAAACAACAGAAACAGGTCAAGAAAGTAATATTTTAAGTAGCATGTGTAAAGGCAGTGGGGGTGGGGGTGGGGGGCAGTAGGAGGTGAGGGTGCGTGTCTGGAAGGTTGGGAACTAAACAAATCAACAAAAAAGTCCAGATTTTATTCTGATTTGCTTGGAAAATGACCTGAAGCAAAAAGTTTTTAACAATAAGCCCAGTTTTAAAATGTAAATATGTTCTTACATTTTCCTTTTGCAAAATGTAGAAAAAACTAAAGCTGCCGGAATACCATAATTGTTTCCTAATGACAATACAATCGCTACAGTGTATTGTTAGTGCCCCAACTGAAGGATCTAGTCCTAGATTATGTCCTAGAGTCTGTGAAGCAATGTCTGTTTTTTCTAGTTAAG
Organism: Rynchops niger; assembly: GCA_013400035.1. Lineage (NCBI taxonomy): Eukaryota > Metazoa > Chordata > Aves > Charadriiformes > Laridae > Rynchops > Rynchops niger. The sequence continues at coordinate 375,109 of VXBH01008169.1, forward strand.
AACTGCACCGCAGCTTCAGAAATGGCATATGAAAACCCCTAAAAATGGAGACAAAGGATGGGATGGAAGTATCAGTAAGTGACGAAGTCGATCAGGGAGAAACCAGTTTAAAACTTTTCAAAGCCGGAAGAAAGGAGATGGATTTTCCGACAACAAACGTTTCTTTTTTCAGGGTTACAAATGGTATTTCTCAGTGTGACATGCTGAAGTGGCAGCAACAATCTCATTTTAAACATTTGAGTCTTGTTTCTTAGGTTACAAAGACAAAGTGTTGAAGAAACACATGGGGGATGTTCCCCTTGTTATGAGGTCTCACAGAGTTAGGCATGATGCACACGTAGGCCAAAAAGATGGGTATTCTGATCAAAAGCCATCTTACCTAACACACATGACCTGCCTCTTCCTGTTTTGCTGACTGGATTTTGTTTCTCTGCTTTTGTGTTTTTGTGTAGAAAAGAGCCTGAAGAAGCTGACAGATTTAGTCATTATCTCTAGACAGACACAGAATACTTCTCAGACCAGTGACTTCTCCTCAAGGAGCTAGAACATCTACCCCACCCAACCGTATCTTGGTTGTGCTCTGTCTGCTGAGCGCTACCACACACGGCACATCTGCTCACCCACGGGTGTAGAAAGCCTGAGTCTTGGTAAGGAAAACTGCCACAACTGCTGAGACAAGTAGTATACTTTGCTGATACTTAATGCCAACAAAAAAATGCAAACTCCAGGGGAGGAGTAGCTACCATTTGTATAGACTGCTATGTCTGACTTCCCGCTCACTCTTTCCTTTCTGCAGCAGTCCCCTCTCCCTGTCCTAGAAGCATTGGGGAGTTAAGAGCTAGGAAGTACTTTTGAAGCAATATTTCTGGTGGCTTCTAGAATATTTCGGAAAGGAACAAAATGTGAGATTCTGTCCTTAATGATCCTCTAATTTCTGTACCTTCAAAGACCCTGAAATTCACGCAGCTGGTATCTCCCGAGTTTGTAGGCAATCTGGGAAAACAGCTCAGTGAACTGAACTATCCTATTTCTCTCAAAACTTAATAATGGGCAACTCAGATACTGAACCACATCAGACTAAGCAAACAGTTTGCTGAAAAATTATACATGAAAGGAGGCACAACCAGGCACTTAAGGAGTCTCTTGGAAGGGATGCTTTGTTTTCACAGTATGAGTGAATCACATTTGGAGAACACATTTTTCTCCTCTTGCTCTAATGTGTGGCCCTGCATGGTGAAGAAAGCAAAATGGAGAGGCCCAAAGCTTCCCAAGTGTTGCTGCTAGCCAATTATTCCGACCTGGAAAGTCATGGCCAAGTCTGCCATGGTAGGGACGGTACGTGTGAGGCATTATAGTCCCCCCTGTGAGTCTTGTGCCTGCTGCTGCCTTTCCTGTTAAAGCTCGTTTGCAGAATCTGGCATCATCACTGATTCAGATATATTTGGTTGTTGTCTGGTTTCTACTTTTCTTTACAAGCACCAGGGCTAGAATTTCCTTTTGTTTCCATGAAATATGATGACAGTTATGTCCTTTTCCGTCTGGCAAACAGAGTCTTAGACTCACAAATTCCCGTTAGCCAGAGCAAACCAGCAACCGACATCCACTCATTTGCTGTGAATTGTTTCTGTTTCGGGCAATCAAAGTAAACTGTTCTTATCATACAAACAGAGCTTCAGTAGGAATCAACCATTTAGTTTTTCAACCCTAAAGCAATTGTGACACATGAGGTATGAAGAAATAAAGGCAACGAGACCTAGAGTATATGTCACAATTAACAGTACTGAAGCAGCCACAATATTGGCTGAAATGTATGTACTTGATACAGCATACAGAACAGCCTGTTTCAGTGGAAATGCCAGAGTGTAACCCACCATGCATTCCTGTCACCGTATTTACAGATTTATTGGTGATAATCTTAGCAACTGATCATCACATATGTGTTTTCCAGGTGGGACACCAAAGTGGTCTAATTTCCTTGAATGTTTCTGATTCCTACTTACTAATCAGGCATCCTCAATACTCCAGGCATCCCATCTGTTTAAGAAACATAGTGCCAGCAGGCAGTTTTCCGACGTATCCCTTTCCACCACTTATTTGCTGCTAATCAGTATGTTCCTGTAATTCTAGGTGCTAAGACCAGTCAGATAATTTGTAAAAGTACATTATCCTTGTTGTTTACCAAAAGGAGCTCACAACCTGCCAGTACACCTAAACTTTGGAAGGATTTTTTTTTTTTCTCTAAAGCACAGGATCCACTCAGTTTTGCACTGCTGCTTTACTAATTTAGGGAAAGAGATATTAATCTCACAAAATACTGCACAAGTTTTGAAGTACAAGGGAAGTACAAAAGCAAGACAGAAAGAGTGACATTTCCCTTTCAGTTTGCCAACGAGTCAATCTCAGGAATGTTGGAAGCTTTCACATTTCCATTTGGAACCACAATGGCTGAGAATCCCAGTCAAGATGCAGCAGGAAGGATTCCTGCACCCAACCTAAGAAGGCGTGGAAGCCCTGTAGTAGGGGTTTCGGTCCATTCTATTTTTCTAAAGCATGTGATACACTTCAAATTAAAGAAATGGAGAGTCTTCCCATCATAAAAAGGCCGTATAAAATTATGTGATAGATTTACTTTGAAATTTCTAGTATTCAAACTGAGCATTGAGATTAATATGTGGACCATTAATAAAATTCTGAGGTTCTAGGAACATTTGCATTTTAAGCCAGAGTTTATATATCTGCACTGCCTGAACCCTAGCCAGGCATGGAAAATACAAGCTATATAATTTGCAACCCCATTTGGGATACAATCATTGTAAGCAGACTTTCTTGGGTAGAGAGCACATGCATAAAACACCGAGGCATGTGAATTTATCAGTACTTACTGTGAACTTTTCCAGTCCTGTGGCTCCTGCATTACCAACAAATATCCCAGAGCCAGATTCAAATACCAAGGCTTGAGCTGACCTTTGAAACTGAACTTTTTGATATTCTTCACAGTCCATGAACAAAGCAACATAATTCCCCTGAACAGTCACTGTAAACCTATTCCATCTGTCAGTCATCACTGGCACTTTAAATGAAGCAGCCTCTCGGGAGACATGGGACCCAGGCTCTGTGTAGTACATAATTATTCTCTGGGTGCTGTCATCAACCGGTGAAAGTCTCATTCCCAGGTAAATAGTTTTCTGGAAGGCATCTGTTATTGCAAATAGCACTCCTCCACGATCACTATTTGGTTTCACTGTAACTGCGATAGAGAAATCTCTATAGAAAGGCAATGGTATTATAGCACTTGTCAATCGACCGATGTTAGCATCTGGACCGAAGCTGTAAGCTGGAAACCCTCCGTAGCCGGTGACAAAGTAGACGGAAGGAGGAAGAGGAACTCCTATTAACTCCGTGAGGTCAAGATGTCCTTTTGAGCCTCGTTCTGTAAAGTGTGTGAGAAAAAACATGTTATTTATTCTTGAGGTGCACAGCCCCTTTAATTTAAATAATTTAAGAAAGGCCTTAAAATCTCTACTGCAGTGTTATAATACCAGTAATACACTTCTAATACTTTAGGCCCCAGTTCAGTTAGTGCTTCAATACATCTAGCTAAGCACACGTGTCATTCTTTGTCCTTTGACTACTTGAGGTTACTCATATACTACAAAAAGGCGCACGTAAACATTTGGCAAAATTGAGTGGTAACAAGTAGTTCCTGCAACATGTATTTTACTTCAGCTGTCCATAAACTACAAAGAAAAGTGCTGAATGTGCTTGCAGAGTGGATTCAGCGAAGACTGAGCAACCTTTTGTTTTCTCAAATAAACTGTGATCCTTCATTCTCACAAATTAAGAAGAGGGCAAAGCGTTCTCTACAAGCAATGTGACACAGCTTTGCAAACACAGGATAAAAATCACAGTGCATTTGCTTTATTCTTTGCAGTTACCTGCTTCTACAACAGACGTTAGACTTTATTTATGCCCTTATTCTCAGATTTGTCTCCTTAGTTGTACTGTGTACATAAAAAATACCATTCAGCAATCGAAATTCAGTTTTGAAAGGAGAATATTTTTGCTTTGTCAAACAGGCAAAATTAAGTAGCTCTGCCAAATGTGCCCGGAGAAGCAACTCCTTCCTGGCAATGAAGGAGCAATGACAACAGCTAAGTATCTACATCCAGTTTTAACTAGAGCCTTGGGAAGGCATACTCTAGCAGTTTTTCAGGAACACAACTTCTACCAATTTTCTCAGAGAAATAAAAGCAAGCCAAAAAAAAGGATACAATTTTTGATCATAATGAGTGATTCAGATCTGAATACATACAGATTTAGATTTGCCCCCCTCAAATCTAAAGCCTTTCCTCCCTTTGCAATCTCTTCTAACCTTAAATTAAGCTTCTCAATTTATCTAAAAGTTTCAGTTCTTCTTGCTGGTGTACATTTTCTCCCTTTTGAGAATATTTATGTTATGCATAAACAAACAAAGTGCTAGGGTATGTCTTAACATAGATACACCATGTAAAAGCGTAATCACTCATAAACTCCAGTTCATGACTAAGTAACTGACGGCTTCCTCAGCAGACATGAAAAAAGATCTCCGTGATCCAAGAAAGCAAGATTTTTAAATCGCTTTCTTGATCAAATGCATCCTAGTCTCTCTCTAGATTCTTCTTTGCTGAAAATCTTCAGATCCTGGGTAAAAGAAAGGATGTATGTGGAACCCCTGTCTTGCAGCTCCTTTCTTTATCTACCTCACACACCAGTCTACCGTGCTTCTCCGATTAATTCCATCAGATAAAAAAACAGCATGGAAAAGAGACATCTTGTGGTAGAACAGGACAGATGAGGCAAACAGTCCTGAAATCTCACTAAGAAGAGATGGAAGTTGCGCCTCATACTTCACTTTTCCCCCTTCTACCACAGCAGGTATAAATAACAGGTCTGGAAGAGTACCTGTGGTGGGGCGGTACTTCTTTGCACTGTCCCGGTTCCAGTGAGATGACTTTAGTTCTCCGCAGGCTGGGGCAGGGACAGCGCTGTTCCCTCCCGTGTGAGCCGGGCCCAGCCTGGAGCCGGCAGCTGCCGGGGGAGGGGGCGGGAAGTCCCCGCTGGGAGCGGGCGGGGGGTCGCGGCTCCGGCCGGTGAGCGGTGGTACCGTCACCCTGTTTGTGCGTTCCGCTGCCAGTGGTGTTGGCGGTGGGGTTTTCCTCTTCCCTGCGCTGTGCTGTTAAACTGCCCTTCTCTCAACCCACGAGTTTTGCCTTTTCTTACCGTTCTCCCACCCAGGGCCGCCGGGGGTCTCGGGGGAGCGGGTTGAGAGAGCGGCCGCGCTGTTCCTTGTTGCCGTCGGAGGCTGGACCACGACACACCTACACAGGGCACCCCCTTTGCCTCCACTAGGGCTTCCACTGCTCGTGTTCCCAAAACCCTTCCTGGGGATGGTATCTCTGCCCCAGGAAAGTTCCCTAAGGCAATGTCGCCAGACAGCATTAAGCAAAGTTGGCTTGCTCAACGGTCACTTAATTTTCAACCCAACACGGAGAGAACTGATGCCACCTATGGTGGTCTAACACTGCGGACGTTTACAAGGGACCAGCCCATCTTAGAAGTACCTTAGGGACAACAGATACGACTCAGTCCCCAAATCTGTTTTGTGAACGAGCACTTAACAGAAGCTGAAAACAAGCTCCCAGTCTGCCTAAAAGTAAGCAGTGATGAAACGCATGGAGCTGGCTCCTGGCTCAGCCTACTTGCCAATAACCAAGTCATCCCCAGATTCTGATGCATTTCACCCAGAGATGCCCTGCAGATGCGGCACAGAGTCTAGTTGGAGGCCTGTAACCAGCGGTGTCCCCCAGGGGTCAATACTTGGTCCAATTTTGTTCAATATATTCATTAATGACCTGGATGAGGGGACAGAGTGTATCCTCAGCAAATTTGCTGATGATACCAAACTGGGAGGGGTGGCTGACACTCCAGAGGACCGTGCCGCCATCCAGCGTGACCTGGACAGGCTGGAGAGCTGGGCAGAGAAGAACCTCATGAGGTTCAACAAAAGCAAGTGCAAGGTCCTGCACCTGGGGAGGAAGAATGTAAAGCACCAGTATAGATTAGGGGTGGACCTGCTGGGAAGTAGTTCTGAGGAGAAGGATCTGGGGGTCCTAGTAGACAGTAAATTATCCATGAGCCAGCAATGTGCCCTTGTTGCCAAAAAGGCCAATGGAATCCTGGGCTGCATAGGGAAGAGTGTGGCCAGTAGGTCGAAGGAGGTCATTCTCCCCCTCTACTCTGCACTGGTGAGGCCACAACTGGAATACTGTGTCCAGTTTTGGGCTCCCCAGTTCAAGAGGGACAGGGAACTGCTGGAGCGAGTCCAGCGAAGGGCAACTAAGATGATTAAGGGATTGGAGCATCTCCCTTATGAGGAAAGGCTGAAGGAGCTGGGACTCTTTAGCTTGGAGAAGAGAAGGTTGAGGGGAGACCTGATTAATGTTTAGAAGTATCTAAAGGGTGGGCTGAAGGAGGATGGAGCCAGGCTCTTTTCAGTGGTTCCCAGTGACAGGACGAGGGGCAATGGGCACAAGTTAGAACACAGGAAGTTCCGTTCAAATACACGGAAGAACTTCTTTACGGTGAGGGTGACAGAGCACTGGAACAGGCTGCCCAGGGAAGTTGTGGAGTCCCCTTCTCTGGAGATTTTCAAGACTCGCCTGGATGCAGTCCTGAGTGATGTGCTCTAGGCAATCCTGCTTTAGCAGGGGAGTTGGACTAGATGATCTCTAGAGGTCCCTTCCAACTCTGAAGATCCCGTGATTCCGTGAAAAGATAAATTACCAGCAGCCTGTACACTCCAGCCATGGAATGAGCTGAAGTTTTCTGGTTGCATATAAAAACCATGGGATGTACGCATGTAATTACAAACAACTGTTGCTTCAGAACTTGTAACACCTCATTTCCTAAGATCTGTGTCCTGCATCATTATTTTCATTGCAGCTCAGCACATCCTACCAACCTGGAATACCTCAAGTTCTTCCTCATGTGGATAGAACCTGTTTCTGCCTCCAATACCTGTAGCACACTTACATCCCTCCACTGCTCCAGTATGCGCTAAAGGATGGTTCCAAGCTGTGTGTATTTGTATTAGCTGGCCAGTTCAGGCATCATAATTGGCCACCAAGAAGGAGAAATTGGATAATTAACCTCACAGCTCTCACCATATCTTTTTCTCGCTAAGATACTGGTGTGCCACTCCCACATCATGAGGTTGGGGGTTTCGAGAATATAACAGGATGGGTGCCCATTGAGCCCCCTCTTACAGGGAAGATCACGGGATGAAATTAAACTGAGAAAAGGAGAAAATGCCCTTAATATGAGGAAAATCGTACTGACAATGCCATCTCTCCGCCTGCAATCTAATCTCTCAAGGGAGACAGTGACTTTCCCCCAGACTGGCAATTTGAAACAAAAATGTACAAAACAATTAAAAATTACTGTAAAGAATAATTTCAAAGTTATTGGTTCTTCTAATCTTTGTTCCATGATTTATAAGCATTCCCAAGTCCTTCATAATGTATATGTTTGTGCAGTGTGGATTCATAAAATATCTTTCAATTTTTAAGTTTAGTTACCGTAATGGTAATAGCGATATAGGCTGAATAAATCCAAATGGGATAGAAATGGAAAAGGTGTAACAGTCCACCTGAATACTGCAAATAAAGTGAACAGAAAAACTTCGCTTAAAATACCTGATTAAAATCAGGCAAAAGAAATGAATCTGGCACTTTGCTCTGAAACCTGGCAAGCTGGTCCTGACAAAGTGCGAGAGGGAGGTTCAGCAGCCGAAACATACTTCTGGTATTCCTCATTCACATGCAGTACCGTCCAGGGCTATGTGTTGCCAAAGTGGTTTCCACTGTCCTTGTGGCTTTGCAAAGAAACGGTAAAATGTTCTCCCTGTGCCAAAGATGTTGCAGTTCAGATGAGATAAATTCTAACCTATCACCTTCTCTGTACTTCAGCTTTGGCGCTTACTTGCTAAGGGAACTCGTTAATGGAAAAAAGCCTGATGTGCACGATACAGAAACAATTTCCCTTACATGTTCTTAGAAAGTACAGAAGGTATGTTTAGAAACAGTAAAACCAGCTCCTTATCCAGAAACTATTTCCCTTAGACACATTTAAATGCTTTGCCTGATAGATTTTGCCCCTTCCTGGTAGTTTGAAAAGTAGATGCCTTTTTTTTTTTTCTGGCCAAACAAAGCTAATGAGTTTTTGATTGTGAATCTAATATTGAGTCATGTTTTATATTCACACACGCACATACATAAAGGAACCTTAACTACAAATAAAATGCATAAGCCATTACTCAAGAGCAAAAAGGTAAAGAAAATAGCAACCTTGAAGGAGAATATAGGATCTGTACGCAGATACCAAACCTACCTCCGAAGAGCCATGGGAAAAGTGGCCTAGAAAGCAGTGGAGAATATCTAAGGTGGCCAGCAATGAGCTTATCAGTCTTGCATAGCAGGATGCATCCCAGAAGCGATTCTAATGAATAGAACTGTAATTTCCCACTTCCCGTTCTCAAAGGAAGATGTGGCAAATGCAAAAAATCCTGTTAATTCTCCCCACATGGGATGTGGAGCTGCAGCCTAGCTGCAGTTTTCTAGTCATATACCAAACAGTAACATACAGAGCCCCAAAGAGGTGCTCTTTTAGCAAAGGCTGTGAGACAAATGAAGCGTATTGGCAAAAGGTGGCAGCAAAAGACAGTAAAGAATCAGGATTTTCACTTGAGTAGAACAAGTCAGAAGGCTCAGCAAATATCTGACCTTCAGTGAGACTGGGGTAGAAGCTTGCATCTGTCCAGTACAGAGAGGTAAAACAAGAACCTTCTAGCCAATTTCTGTACTTAGAGCTCATCCCCAAATCTTAACGCATTTATTCGCACCTACAGTTACGGCTAAAGGCAGAATATGGACTTATAGCCACAGGTTTTGCTCCCATTCAAGTATCTCTGATAAATTCACACCCCCCTGCTGCAGTTATGATAGAATAAAAATGGCCTTTTATTCCCTTAAATCAAAAGGTTAACACTATGGTGTTTTAAGTACCTTGAAGCCCTCAGAGCAGCCTGCTTCACTAGTATAAGGTTGTTTCAAAGATGTATTGCTACTATGCCACTGGGTGTTGGGGAGCAACCAGAATTCCTTCTGTTTATGTCCATGTTTCCTAGACCTAGGACACTGGAAGCTGTGTACAGAAAGAGCTTTAATATTAGCTATATTTTATCTCAAAGAAGAAAGCTGCAGGATACCATAAATTGGGATGGTATTTTTTATCATTCTAGAGTTATGAGCTGTACTCTACTTTGCATTTGTTACCATTTGTTCCTGTATGTTATAGTTGGAATTGTTACAGAATTTGCAGATAGCTGGAGATTCCCACTGAGCAGCTTCAGGGACCAGTTGAGAAGTATCAGTGTGTTGCAAAAAATCATTCTGTAAATCAATATATGGATTGTTTCAAGACTGCAGGTGACAAAAGTGGAGGTTTTTTTCGTCTTTTAATTGTATTTTTTGCATGTAATTACCTCATCGCTTCACTACTGAAAATAGTGTAACGGTAAAAATAGCAAGCCACTATTTTAGCATCGAAAGATACCTGGTTTCCCTGTTGTGTCTTTAGGACAGCAATCGATAATAATGGAAGACCATGAAGCTCAAAATGGACTGGAGAAAAAGGCAAAGCTCTTTAGAAACAGGTAGGAGGAAAGAGGTTTAGTCATTAGACAGAAAAGGAGACCAGAAAGAAATATGACATTGACAGTAGAAGGGCAGCAGTTGGAGAAGTTCCTAAAAACTGAGTGACCTGTATAGAAATGGCATTTGTGGGACCCTTTTTGAAACCGGAGCTGTAAAGTGACAGGTATTGTGACTTCAGCTTTGGTGCTCATCTGACCCCAAATGGTGCTACTTTTCTCCAGATCGCTGTCAGGTATGTGTAGGGAAAGGGAAACGTACCTCACCTTCACCCTGCATGAGCTAGGCAGGGTGGAATTGCAAACGTGTGGCATCCAAAATACTTCCCACTGCTCACAAAGGGCAAAGTACAGGGGAAAGAAAAATACCTGCCTGCTTGGAGGTCTATTACATTTGCTTTAATTATTAAAGCAGAAAATCAATATCTGTATCTTATAAACAGGAATGGAGGCAGAGGCAGAGAAAGGCCCAGATTCATATAGTTTAGCTTATTATATACTCATCTGTCACTTCTAGGTTAGGAGCCTTCTTTCAGATGCATTAGTTGTCTTTACAGAAAGATGTCTCTGCATGAGACAAACGGTGTCTTTATCACTGGATCCATGTACTTGTTTACCCATTTTTGACAAGCACAGGTGAAGTGACATATGCCTTGTTATATATGTATGCAACTCCATTACAAAGACTGAATTTACCTTCTTTGTTTTTTAAAATGCTATCAGGAGCTCCCATGTTTATATTAAAAGCTATTTTAGAAATATGACTAGAATCTGGACCTCTCTTACAAATAGCAATTATAAACCTGAGAACTTTGGACACCTGGAGTGGAGTATTTGTATTTCCTGTTGTCTAACAGAGCTCATACGGAACATGGCATACCCACAGCCCCCGTTTCTGGCTAATACACTGCACTCCCACACAAACTAACTTTACTATAAAGTATATATACTATATATAGTATACTATAAACTTCATAGTATACTATAAAGTATACGAGCATACAGGCTTTGGGAAACCTACTACAACAGAGTCAAAGGCTACAGGGTTACTAATAAGGACACTGTTTGTCAGCCTGCTTTTGTCCTTGGTTTCACCACTAAAAGATATATCAGAAGCAGAGTTCAAAGGCAAGGCTCTTGTCCTTGACATACACAGAATTACCTGTCTTAGCCCCATTTTAAATCATACAGTTCCAAAGGCCCAAGTCGGAAAAAAAGAAGAGAAATCCTGATGTCAAGACGTTTGAGCAAGAGGAAATGATTAGCACTGTGTGGTGAGATCAACCCGTGTCACACCACTGTAAAATAAACACACTGCTGTTCTCTTCCTTGCTGTAAGCAGATGCTTTAGCTGGACCATCTCAACTGCATCAATGCAAAGAATGAAGTTGCACATAAAAGACTGTAATACTTGGCCCTAAGCACTTAATTTTTAGCAGTAATATTTGTTCAGCTGATATTTTACGGATTGTCACGTTTATTTCATCTACCATGTTTTTACCTAGAAATGCCTTTTAACATGATTATTCAGGTACATCAGCTGCCACATTTAGCCAAATTCTGTTCTAGTTTAATGGACCTTAACAGATACATAAAAGAGTCAGAACAGCATGCTTAAGCAGATGATATTTGCTAAATGTAAGAAGCCAACCACCCTGTCGCTAAAGTCACGGCAGCTGTTTTTATTTCAGTTAAGGGAGGGCTTGGGTGGCTCCAGGGTGATGTCTTTTGAAGGAAATTATTACTTCCCCTTTCTTTTTAATTTATAACTTAAGTTCATCTAGTGTTTCCTCCTGTTCTTCTTCAGACGCTCTTTATCAGAGCTGCTGTCTATAATCCTGTCCCGTGCTTTTACAAAAGCCCATTTGCTCCACAGCAGCTGACTTTGCATCCTGCTAAAGAACGCCTCCTGTCACCACTGCTCACTGCTGCACAAGCCTTGCTGGCAGCTCCTTTTCATGTTCTTTTAAGGCAATGGGATAAAAGCAATATTCTACAAAGGCTTTCAAAACCAGATCAGGCTCAGAGTAGCCAACAGCAGGCACTTCTGTGCCTGTAAACTTGAGCCAGGCTGACCTTGCTTCTCTGTCCTTTTCCAGTCCAAATAATGATAAACCTCGGTTTTAAGTCCCCTTTCTAGCAGGATAAATAAACCATTTCTGTCTCAATGGTGCAGTACACAGCCTATGTTGTCCCTACTCTGCATTCAAAGAAATGTTGCAACTGTAATAGAACATTGTTTTATACTGGATGCAGTTGTGAGGTGCAGTAGGAAAACTTCTTCTTCCCTGTTGCCAAAGTGTATTTATTTTGCAGTTAAGAAGAAATATTTATAGCAATAACATGGAGCAGAGAAGGACCTCCACATCTACAAAATAAAAACTGGTCAAGTATTGCACAGGGAAAAATAAAGGAAATATTTTAACACAGTCCCAGATGTGCTGCATGAAAAAAAAGACGCTAGCATCGTTGCTTCTCTCAGGAAAACCAGCATTTGCTCTGCTTACCCAGTTTGAACACCTTTCTAGCTGCAATTGATACACTGTTGGAAAACATGCATAGGATATATTGGTATTAAAGGCTGGAGCATTTTCTTCCAGATGCCGAAGGAAACCTCAGAAGCTCTTTTTAGTGGCGTCGCACACCCCAAACCAAGGCAGCGGCGCTCACCGACCCGCTAAATCAGGCCCGACGTTCTTTTGTGCCAACACGTACTGCCAGCTCCCCCTCTTACGTCGTTATCATTCTGCCCTCTACTGGACAAAAATGTGTGTAGTTCACGTACCTAAATACCGTTAATTAAATACGCATCAATATTGCACAAAAGAGTTTTCCTATTTTTTCCATCTTATCTTACTTGAGAAACCGTATTTCATTACAATGCTTCCAAGCTAATCAACCAAAAAAATTTTATCTTCCATGCAAGTAATTTTTTCAGCTTTTCTGATCTAATATTGTACTATTTCTTTTTCATTTCGTTAACTGTTTGTCTGGAAGATCTTCCATATACGTTTTTGTGTACATGGCTTTTTGTATATAAAACAAAAGCCTTCTAATGTTAAGGTTTTGTGTATTTTCTCACAGTTATTAACTGTTAATCTATTTGCTAAATAATACTTCGCAATTAAATTTCAAAAAGTGCATTTAATCCTGTTCTGCTAGAATATATCATTTATCGCAGGGAAATAAATGTTTCTTAGTGGAAGTTACTTCTTAAAGCAGGAGTAGGACATTCCCGCATCCGTCTCCCTAGTACTACCTCAAATGTGTTATGGCATCACAGGAAAACATTTTGTGGATCTTTAAGATCAAGAAGGAATCAGAACTGATCAATAAGTTTGCCTGAACCTTAAATTTACAGTGCTTTCTTTAAACGCTTTTTTAAGAAGTCAGATTTTCCTCAGAAACCTGTTACCAATGCTAGAGTCAGCACGAGCGTCCTCATCAATTTGAATGGATGCGAGCTTTGGTCCTGCAATATTTATTCTCTTTAAAAATGTATAGATCAGGAGCTAGCAGAATATTGAAACGGAACCCTAAAGTGGGGCACAGCTTTGTAAAAGCAATACCCCAATCTTCTTCTGAAAGCTAACATACTAAAAAATTTCAAATGTCTGACCCATAGCTGCTCTGATACCAAGCAGCATTTATAGTCACAGCAGCATAACATAAAATTAACTCCTCTTATTGCAGTGTATTGCAATTTCTGTTTCTTTGTGTCCAATGCTGACACTCAATAGAGCTCAATAAGGGCCCTTCTTTGCTGGATGTTGAATCAAATTACTAGATCTGACCTGATCAGGTTATCTGTAGAAAATTATACCAAGTTTTCCGTAAACATGAGATAGATGAGTAGTGCCTTCGTTCTCTGAACACTCAGTTGTGGGAGGAATGGTTTAGCTCTGGAAGGCGACAGGGATATTTTCAAGATAAAGGCTGCATGACTGGGCTTCTCTGAGTTACGGGACAATCTCAAGGCCATACATTCAGCCATAATCCTGGCTAAGGTACTTGGACAAAGAGCAGCAACAGCAGTAGGGAAGGAGAGAGGGAGGTTTAGCCAGAAGAGGGGCACAAAGGTGTGGGGTGCTATGCTGGTATCTGTGTCAGGAAGAATAGGGAAACAGGGTGAAAGGAAGGGAACAGAGTCCTGGGCGGAATTAGAGAGACCAATGCAGGAGACCTTGAAGTCTTGAAGGGTGGTTGGAGGCTCAGAAGCAACAGGGCTTGGGATAAGCAGAAGCTCATCTGAGAAGCTCATCTGAAAAGGGATTCAGCACAGGGTGGTAGAACAAAACCTTATACAAAAGTGTAAGTTTGAGCAACTTTACTGTTACTTATGAAATACAGAACCATATCCCAAATACTTTCATGTGACAAAGGTGGCACTGAAATGGGTTTTGTGCAGTTCTTGCACTCAGAATGAAGCAAAACTGCTATTGCATCCAGCGTTGTTCAGGTAGGGCAGGTGTGTCTATTAGAGTAGGCTTCTAGGACACCCACCCTCCTAAAGACAGTCCAATAATACGTGCCCGTGGCAAAGCTGGACACTGGCTTTATGGAATGAAATTTGTGTGTGGCGTAAACGTGTAAACGATGATATCAGCGATATCATTGCCAGCTAGAGGGTCGGGCAGATGTAATGATAGCAGGAGAGCGGGAGGTTCTGCGTTTCACCACTAGGTAGCAACGCAGCACTTAATAAATCAGATTGGAGCTTTGGTTTAGGAACGGGGAACATCGCTTATGAATCACCACCGTCAGCATCTGCTCTGTGTGCTCTTTTAAATCTAAACTAGCATGTGTTTTAATTTCCATTACGTGCATAACAAAACAGATGTGAATTATCACCCTGCCCTTCTTCTCTCACAATGACCTTGGAAATCAGACAAAATACATTAAACTAAGCCTGCTGTGTATTTTCATGGGGGAAAAAAATGACATTGCTGTTCTTGTTTTCTCTTTCCCTCTCTCCTTTTTTATTTCGAATTTTAAGGGAGAAAATTCTTGCAAGTCCATGACCAACACCCTCATTGCCAAAATATGTATTTCTAAGATGATGAAGACAGTTTTCTTTTAAATTACTGGAAGAGACATCTGACACTTTCCTAGATTTAACATTTGTATATCCCAGCAGAGAGTCTCTGCCCAAATGTGGAAAAACGAACGCCTATTTAAAGACACTGACAAAGTCTGGCACACTGACCCAGATATAAATTCTTGTGCTTTATAAACAGATTTAATGGGAAGCCAGGACAGAGAGCAGTTAATCAGCAGCTCCTACAGTTGCTCCTGCTGTCTTTGCTAGCCACCATTTCCACTACAAGGTTCTGTCCTTGGACCAGGGCGTAAGAAGGAGATGAGCAGATGGGAACTGTGGGTTACAGTTCACTCTATGAAATTCAGAAACATTCACACAGAAATGCTCTTTCCCTCTTCACATCTACCACACCATATCTCTTAATCAAATGATTCAAATACTACCACCTCCCTATGTTTCCCATGAGTAATTTAGCCCACCTTTCCACTTTTCCTCTGGCGCTGTGAATGACCCAGGATTCTTTCTCCTGTTAGAAAACCCTGTTCTGGACCATCACTTGCACAGTCAGTGCCGCTGTAAGAAGAGAGATGTCATGCTCCCTGCTCACGCTACTTTCACAACATCTGTTCTATCACAGCGTTAAAGAGCCAGAGTCTGTATCTCAAGTGAGGCTTGCCTTCAGGCCAAATTTGTATGCTGTTTGGACCCTGATCTTGCAAGCAGAGCCTCAAGCCTACCCAAGAACACCCAAGGGCAAGCGTTATCCCAAATACAGCTGGAAAGGCTGCCTGCAGGGAGTCTTTGTGTGGGACATGAGAGAAACAAATAGCTGATCTGTTTGTGTAGCTTCTACAGTCTGGCACAGCCTCTGTGTAATGGATGCTGATACATCTATAGGACACCGTCAGAGCTTCAGGCAAAGCTTTATGAGACCTTCCACTAAGCTGAGAGCAGAATCACTTAATTACAGGTCAGGTTAGATCAGAACAGAAAAATAAAAATATTGCAATCACTGGGGTTTGGGGGTTTTGTGGTTTGGTTTGTTTTTTTTTTTTTTTCTGTTGTTGAATTTAAGGGCTATGGACCTATTAAGATAATGAAAACGAAGGGATTTTTTTTATGCATCCTTGACTCTTACACAGCACTTTGAGACTTGGTGGATCGTATTCCTCTCTCAGATGACGAAGCTATCCATTCTTTTCTGTTAAGCAACAGAAATTGATACTTTGTTACTAAAGTTCTATTTTCAAGTCCTTAGGAGGACTTTTCTTGTCTTCCAGGAGCATCCCTTTCATAATTGTTCTTCAGTTTATGTACCTGACATTTATTATTGCTTTTTATCATTCTAAGTATATTCTCATATATTCTCTATGCTATTGGATTTAGTAGCTAATAGATTTGATATTATAAAGGGTGAGGATTCAGAGAAGTTTAAAAACGGTTGTGATGTAGATGGTACGGGAACAGTAAAATCTAAAAATATGTCTTGTATTGGACATTAATACTTCTTACAGATAAATGCTTTTATAACAAGAATGCACCAATAAAAATGTAGAAAAAAAAAATCCAGCCAATGTAATCCTACTTCTTCCATCTTCCTTTTCCCAAGAATTTCATTTCCCAAGAGCTACATTAAGCTATTTTTATATCTTAGTGTAAATCACATATGTTTTTATTATGCCCATGTTTTTTCATTTCCCCAGTGAATGCACTGAATGGATTAAACAAAATATCTTAAAAATGTCATTTCTGGTACAAAAAGTCCTCAGTTAAAATCCCGGGTGAAGTCCTAAGTAAAAAACCTTCTTGTTTTAAACTGACTCATTAGTACAGATTATGATGTCCCACAACACACTGCCAATGGCAGCCCAGGGCCAGACAAAGCTTTCACAGTCAGAAACAGTACAGGTGAGTACAATTTGCAAAAGGATGCTCTGCTGCTGGGGCAAAGTCAGCCAGGGACCAGACCCACCAAAAGCTGCTTTAGATTCACTTCTGTCCAAAAGCCTGAACCACCTTGTTGACTACATCATATTTTTTTCTCAATTTGTGACAACATTAGCTTTCTAAATGCTGACCAGCTTCACCTGCCATAGCTTTCACGTTGAAACTTAACAGGCTAAGAAAGCTCGGACAGCAACAAATGCGCTGTTCAAGGGCTACTTTTCCCCTCAGGACAGATTTCTTTGAGTAATTGTCCCCTAACAACGGATCACAATTACAGAAACAAAAGCACTTTCATCTTGCTTACACATTCAGGTGGAGTTTTGTCAATTTAGTTTAATGTTCTCCTGACACTTTAGACTGAACTTGGAAAAACCTGTACAGGAGTCTCACAGCTCCGTAAGAGGGGAACCGTCCGCTATAACCTGTTTTGGGTGGAGAAGGAGCTGGCTGACCACTTTTATCTTTACTCTAGTGGAAGGAAAATTCAGCTGGCCACGAATAAGAAACCGCTGTGAGCAGCAGCGTTGCTGAAGCCTTATTTTGACTAGAATTTTGTCTTCTGATTGGATTCTGCTGTTGGGGAAGGGTAAGCACTCACTAAAGCTTTTCCAGCATTTAAAACATCTTGTGCATGTTTGAAGGTTCTCCAAGCAGAACCTCTCTCGGTGGAGACACGAATAGCATTTCCCACCCTTACTGTGTTCCTGTTCCATGAGACTTGTAAGAACTTAACGGCTGTCAGGCCTTTGTGTCTTTGTCAAATTTGACGCATACAAGCTCAGATTCAAAGCAGACTCAGAAACTGTTGCGGAGACACATGCTGCAATTATATATGCCTTGTTGGCTTCTGAAACCAGGTTAAACTCAATGCATCACTTCAATACATGCCTACAGCTCTTTTCTTGAATGCAAACAGAGCAGGCTCTTTCCTCCTCTCAGTGGAGTAACTGCTTTTACTACCTACAAACCACAGATTTCCCACTGTGGACCTCACACATGATCCTATGCAACAGTAAACTAAGCAAATCCAATTTTAGGTACAGGACTTCATAAACAAATATTTTGCAAAGCACCTATTAGGGGAACTGTTATCTTCATTAAGAAGAGCGTAAAAGTTTTCTTTAGAAGGAAAATGAAATAAAAAATAAGTCTACTTGAACTTAGCATAAAACATATTCATGGATGCTGGATATAAATATTCCAGACTTTGCACCCCATTCATATAGGAGTAAATCAGTGTAGTTAGTTTAGTTTCACCCAGTTGCAGATGCGCACAGCCTCGAACATTACATTACCTGTGTTTCGGGGACTTTCTTCACAGCCAGAAATACTACAAGTTCAGAATAACTCCTCCCATATAGACCTATACAGGCTTCACTGCTAGATCTGTCAGATAGCTCCAAAAAGGCCAATATACTCATGACAAGTTCTACAAACAAGATGTATCATCATTTTTTTATTTTAACCCCACGCCTTCAACTGAAATAATACCATAGAACGCTAATAAACTGATTTTATTTTTTCCAAAAAAGCTCCAAGCAGGAAGTGGACATGCTATGAGATGTATTATTCCATAGAGACGAAGACCACAAGTCTTTCATCATAGTGTAGCCGCATTTGCAAGCACACATCCCCCCTTTCACTTCATCCTTATCTGCCCCCATCACATGACCCAAAATGCAGTCTCACTCAGTGGCTTGAGAAACTTGAGAAAGCTAAGACAAACTTTTTCTATAATTCAAAGCTACATTTCTTTTGTGCTGTTTCCAAGGAAATATGACAGGACCGGTATGACAACATTGGAATAGACACATGGGTCAGATGTTTTATCAATACATTTCACTATTTTAATCAGACTGTAGCATGTAAATAAGATTTTATATGTATACCAAAGCTTGAGTGGCTATGACAACATTGATCACTGCCTGGCAACTAAATCGGATAGACTAGATTGTCAAGTAGATCATAATTAACAGTAAGATCACTGACTCAACGTGAAATAGTAGGTAATCATAGAAGCATAGAATTTTTTAGGTTGGAAAAGACTTTTAAGATCAAGTCCTACCATTAAGCTAACACTGCCAACTCCACCACTAAACCATGTCCCTCAGTGCCACATCTAGACATCTTTGACATGCCTCTAGGGATGGTTACTCAACCAGTTCCCTGGGCAATCTGTTCCAATGCTTGGGGTTACATGGGGTTCTTGTGACCCAAGTGTAGGACTCAGCACTTGGCCTTGTTGAATCTCATACAATTAGCCTCAGCCCATCGATCCAGCCTGTCCTGATCCCTCTGTAGTGCCATCCTACCTTCAAGCAGATCTCAAGCAGATCAACACTGCCGCCCAAGTTGGTGTCATCTGCAAACTTACTGAGGGTGCACTCGATAGACACCCTTGTCCATATCATTGATAAAGNGGGGTTACATGGGGTTCTTGTGACCCAAGTGTAGGACTCAGCACTTGGCCTTGTTGAATCTCATACAATTAGCCTCAGCCCATCGATCCAGCCTGTCCTGATCCCTCTGTAGTGCCATCCTACCTTCAAGCAGATGTCAAGCAGATCAACACTGCCGCCCAAGTTGGTGTCATCTGCAAACTTACTGAGGGTGCACTCGATAGACACCCTTGTCCATATCATTGATAAAGGTATTAAACCGAACCGACCCCAATACTGAGCCCTGGGGAACACCACTTGTGACCAGCCATCAGCTGGATTTAACTCCATTCATGACCACTCTTTGGGCCCAGCCATACAGCCACATTTTTACCCAGTGAAGAGTATGTCCGTCCAAGCCATGGGCAGCCAGTTTCTCCAGGAGAATGCTGTAGGAAACAGTGTCAAAGGCTTTACTAAAGTCCAGGTAAACAACATCCACAACCTTTTCCTCATCTACTAAGTGGGTCACCTTGTCATAGAAGGAGATCAGGTATGTCAAGTAGGACCTGCCTTTCATGAACCTGTGCTGACTGGTTGTCCTGCATATGCCATGTAATGGCACTCAAGATGATCTGCTCCATAACCTTC
This sequence comes from Rynchops niger, assembly GCA_013400035.1. Taxonomy (NCBI): domain Eukaryota; kingdom Metazoa; phylum Chordata; class Aves; order Charadriiformes; family Laridae; genus Rynchops; species Rynchops niger. The sequence continues at coordinate 394,874 of VXBH01008169.1, forward strand.
CCAGGCCCTGAGGTCAGACTGTCAGGCCTGTATTTCCATGGATCCTCCCTCTGGCCCTTCTCATGGATGGATGCCACATTTGCTAACCTCCAGTTCACTGGGACCCGCCCCCGGTTAGCCAGGACCGCTGGTAAATGATGTGAAGTGGCTTGGTGAGCACTTCTGCCAGCTCCCTCAGTTCCCTTGGGTGCATCCCATCTGGCCCCATAGAACTGTGTGTGTCCATGTGGTATGGCAGGTCACTAACCATTTCCAATTGGATTATGGGGGCTTCATTCTCCTCCACATCCCTGTCTTCCAGCTCAGGGGGCTGGGTACCCTGAGAATGACTGAGGCAAAGGCAGCATTAAGTACCTCAGCCTTTTCCTCAATCTTTGTCACTATGTTCCCCCCCCACATCCAATAAAGGACAGAGATTCTCCTTAGCCCTCCTTTTGTTGCTAATGTATTTATAGAAACATTTTTTATTGTCTTTTATGGCAGTAGCCAGATTAAGTTCTAGTTAGACTCTGGTCCTTCTAATTTGCTCCCTGCACAACCTCACAACATTCTTGTAGTCCAGGCCAAAGACTTCCGTCCTGAAGTCCAAGGTGGCAGTTCTGCTAACCCCCTTCCTTACTTCTCTAAGAATTGAAAACTCTATCATTTTGTGATTGCAATGCCCAAGACTGCCTCCAACTATCATATCACAACAGGTCCAGTGGGGCACCTTCCCTATTTGGCTCACTCAGCAGCTGTGTCAGGAAGTTATCTTCCACAGACTCCAGGAACCTTCTAGACTGTTTCCTCTCTGGTGTACAGTATTTCCAGCAGACATCTGGTAAGTTGAAGTCCCCCACGAGAAGAGATTGTGAGACTTCTCCCAGATGCTTATGGAATATTTCGTTCATCTCCTCATCCTGGTTGGGTGGTCTGTAACAGACTCCCACCATTAGAGCTGCCTTGTTGGCCTTCCCCCTGATTCTTACCCATAAATACTCAATCCTGTCATCCCCACCATTAAGCTCTAGACAATCAAAAAATCCTGAAACATTTTCCAACTTGCTAACATTCAGCTTAACAGCTCTACTATCATGTTTAATTATTGAACTAATTCTTTTGTTGCTGCAATTTATTGCCCTCAGGACCACATCCAGTATACAACATGGATTAATCAATAGGTTATGTCTAGAATAACTGAATTGCCTGCTAGATTTTATTCAGGATTTAAAGTTGTATGACCAAAGGGGAAAAAATGAACTTTTTCTCTTTTTTTTTCTGCACAAAGGGTATATTATGCTTTACATGTGTATGGCAAAAAAATAATTTCCTCCAGAGTATGTAGAGAATAGCAGAAGTCTTATTTTTGGTGAATATTAAATTTTTAGTTCACTCAAATTTTATTTGATCCAAGAGCTGAAAAAAGACAAAAAGATAAAGCTAACATACAGCAGTTATTCTGAAGTCTTAATGCTTGATATACAGTTGAAGGTCTTTCCAAGAGAAGCCTCAAATGCATGCTATCACAAACTTGAAGAATATAGGTGATTTGCATCTGTCTCCAATATTTATAAGTCCATTAAAGTATGTTGTCTTGTTGGCTTTCTGCTTTTAAAAAGTTAGTTGACAGAAAATACTGTACTTTTGACTTAAATTTCAAAGGTTACTTTCTCAAGGCTATTGTTCTTGTGATGAAAAGAAGAAAAAGTAATGTCCTTTGAATTTATTGCATTTTTGTTCATGCTCATTTGAGTTGAATATTCAGAAAGTAAAAAAAAAATAAAATAAAAACAACAAACCACAAGGTTGTTGGCTTTTTTGGTCTTTGATTACAGCTTTGCTATTAATTTTCACTCTCTGAACCCTCATTTGTATTGTAAGACACTGGTTTCACTAATTTAAGTGGTGATAAGTACAGATGTGTGTTAGTTATAACACAACTATGTTGCATAAAGTTTTAATTATGTCTGAACTAAAGTATGCACTTCGACGCTTCAGGACTTACAGAAGTCTTCAGGTAGTGGAAATAAGAGCATCATGCAGGCTAAAGGCTAACCTTTCCAAGTTCTGGGCAGTGAGTTCTCCAGATCCTTTCAGTTTTCTGCTCTTGTCTCCTTATTCTTCCACCATAAGCTGGAATCGCTTTCCTCCTCCACCGTGCCATATATAGTCAAATCTGACTTCATCTTAGTTCTGACTTGCTATATCAGCTTCTTGCCAAAAACGTTGGACAAAGATATGCCATCCAATGCACTTGACCTCCAGCTTCAGAAGGCGTTTTTCACCTTAGGCTTTTTGAAAAATATTATACGTAGTGCTGCAGCCCTATTCCCTGAGAACATACCACAGCTTAGTCTTGTTCTGTGGCATGTGCTGTGCAAACTACTGCCAGACCTGTGAACAGTAATGAGCTTGTATAAGACCAACAGGTATCAAAGTCTTCAGTCTCTTCTGAATGTGTTGTCATTCTTGTCAACAAAAATGTCACAGCGACCTTCCAAACCTCTACCTCTCTCACACACATTCCCTTCTTGCATTTGTACAGCTATCAAGAAAACGTATAGCGAACAGTATCTAGATATTCCCTCTCTCTTATCATTCTTTGAAAAGAATATTAAGCTTATACGTTTTTTTGTCTTGTTTTATAAACTGTCCTAGTAATTGAATAGTAACCATGCACCAATTAGCATGACTGCTCTAGAATCAACAGCGATAACATATTCTGCTGGCCAACTTATTTGACAAATAAGTATATTCCATAACTGAGTAGATTACTCTCCTTGCACATGTGTATGCATACATGCATGCATGCAACGCGATTGCGAAAGGGCGGTATAGCTTCAATTAAGGTCACATTTTCAGCTTAACTTCTATCTGAGAAACCTAGAAGCTAATGCATCTGGATATAGTTTTTCTAAAGTGGTACATCTTGATAAATCCATTTATTGGAAACTGCACTGTCAAATCACAACTCATCCCTTGGAAAAATATGTCAGACCAAATATGTAAAAGACCACGTACGAGAAAGTGTGATTAACACGAGATAAACAAGTGGAAAAATCCAAAGCTGTCTCAGTCAGTCCTCCTTCAAAGTTAACAGTTCAATATATACACATGGATTGCTTAGAAAATAGAGTAGGTGCAGCTGCCTACATCACAGTTTGACAGTGGGTAGCTTCACTGATTTTTCACTGGCATCCAGCAGGTTATAGCAATCCTGTTGACAAAATACTCAACATGTTCAGGCTCATTGCCTGAAAGCCCCATGTTAGGACTTCTGGTGGCACTCAGTGAACTTGGATCTTCCTTTCACATGCTGCTCTATACGCCAAATGCAGCAATAATAAAGAACATTTAAGTAACAGCAGAACTCTATTGTAATAGGTTAAACCTGAAACAGTTCTGAAAATTGAGGAGGAAAGATTGTTTTTAAATTGGTTTCTTGGTTTTCAAAAGCTCTGTACTTATTAGAGAAACAAAGTAGTGTAACTAATTTTCAGACAGGGTGAATTATAGTAGTTCTGCTGCTTTCAGTACATCTGTGAAAATTTTATACAATACAGCAGCTACTCCCAATACACAAACCGAGACTCTGCAAATGTAGGAACATATGGTTGACAGTAAAACTCATCAGTTATTTCATCATCCTCTTGTTTAATCATCACCCTCTTTCTTAAATGCAAATATGTTCCAATGAAACATAAATTACAATTTTACATGACCATTGTGTCTGAAAGTAGAAAGTATAACCAGAACATTGAAATTAACAATACAGAGATCGAAAGTATCAATTTCCCCGCAACCTCTCCCAGAACTTTTCCATAAAGATTAACTTCCTTGTGATCCAGGTCAGTACCCAGTGGGTCTGTCTGGCAACTGCATCGCTTGCTTTGGAATCACACCAAGGAACTAGCTGATACAGCCTGCGAGGTCCTATGTAGGAGGGTTTTATGTTATTTTAAAGTAAGGAAAATAATCACTGAATTATTTTGGCTTATAGAATACAACTGCAGAACTTCAGACTCAACAGGGCAAGACATTTATCTTGGATCTGACAGGATGTCTCTTTCTGCAACTGGAACTTTGTGGTTCTGTTACATGACCACATAGCCAAAGCCACATAGATGTTAATGTATTTGGCTACACTCTCATATCTGGTATGTGAACATCTGCAGTGACCTGAAGTGAACTAGCAAATTCTTATAAGCAAGAAAATAAAGATGGGTTTTTAAAAAAATAGTGAGTAGATATCTAGACTTGTCTCAGCGGAGGGGTCTGTGCCGCTCTGAGAGGGAACCAACAGAAAGAAATACAGTCTGACTCAGAGGAAAAACAATGTTCAACAGAAATACCAGAAATACTGCCACTATCTTTATACTTCTGTCTTGCTTTGTAACATTTGGTGGTTAATAGTGACTGCTATTAATTACTAAAAGTAATAGCTGCTTAGTAATACATCATGGCAGTAATACACCATATAATGGCAGCAGTCTGTTAGTAACAAACAATCTACTTATGAAGCAGTGTTGTATTTGAATGGCAACATACGATATGTAGTGTAAAAAAGGTGAGTGTTTTCACTGTTGTCCTTCCTTTTGTGCCTTTTCCTTCCCTTCATAACCACTTGCGAAAGTGGTACCTTGGTCCACCGGTTCAGTCATAGTGGCAAAGACTTAATATTGTGGCAAAGACTTCTTGTAAGCAAAGGAAGAATGAGTTACAGGGAACCAGACAGAGCTTCTTTATATACATGCGTATTTATATCTATACACACACACACACACATACGTGTTTTTCACAGGAAATGTGGCTAGAGAAAAGAGAGCTTGGGTCCTTTGAAGCCTCATATTTTTGTAGCTCTTAGAGGCAACTTTCTCAAAGGAGCATCAGGGACCTGACACACAGGACCTTATTATTACATTCTGATTATTGTGTATAAATACTAGAAGGGAGGCTGCAAAGAGGATGGAGCTAGGCTCTTTTCAGTGGTGCCCAGTGACCGGAAAAGAGGCAACGAGCACAAACTGAAACACGGGAAACCCTCTGAGCACGAGGAAACACTTTCTCACTGTGAGGGTGACTGAGCGCTGGCACAGGTTACTCAGGGAATTTGTGGAGCCTACATCCTTGGAGATATTCAAAAGTTGTCTGGACATGATCCTGGGCAACAGGCTGTGGGTGGCCCTGTCGAGCAGGGGAGCTGGATAACCTCCAGAGGTCCCTCCCGACCTAGACCATTCCGTGCTTCTGTGATTCTGTGGCTCTGTGTCCAAGAGACAGGATTGCAACAGAGGGTCAAAGCCTACCTTCACAGTTCCTTCACCCCTTGCCTCCACCCAGAACTGTTTCTAACAGGAGAACAATTGTAGAAGAGTTGTGCAAGTGTCTTGAAAAACAAAGGGAACAGAAAAAGTACGAGCACAACATTTTGCAGGAGAGGAACATAAATACTTGAGGGACAAAAAAGGTGAAAAGGGGTCCAGATAGGTCACATGGTAATATATATTAAAAGTATCTACGTCTGTATCTTTTAAAAATTATCAATTAATAGATTCTAAAGTATTTATTTTTCCCATTTTTTCTTATCCTTTCATTTCAAAACATTTTTCATAGTGAAGGGAGCCACTGATTTACTTCCCATTTGGAAGTCCCATTTTATTTTCAACAAAACATTCCACTAAGGAGAGCTAGTCTAAAAATCCAAGGACTGAATAGCTCTTGCTATGCAAACTGACAGACTGCTCAGGTGGTTAACCATGATAGTGGGGTGATGCAACAAAAGCCTACAAGCCTGTATTCTGCTCTCAGTCAATGCTGCTGAGATACATTTGTATTATTAACTTTTTTTTTTTTTTTTTTTT
>VXBH01008169.1:400732-424444 GCA_013400035.1 Rynchops niger
AACTTATCCAGTTGTGACTTTATAATGACAAAAATTTTCTTTTCGGGACTACGCGAGCCGAAATGCACAAGCATAATAAATTCATTCAAATTATGCAACCACTCTGGAATCCCCATAAACATTAAAACAGTATGTGGTAACAGATTTTTTTTCTGAACAAGAGCTGCTCAGTCTAGTTTTGAAGCAGTTGGTGAAGTATTTGCTAACAGCAGGACCTTATGCTTCTTGATCCAGCTTTGCCTATGTGGCAGCTACAGATATTTCAGACTAACGATTGGATATTTATGGCTCATTTATTTCCATTAAGACAAGTCTGAAATAAGCATTTGTATTTGTATTTAGTCCAATAGTGGGACAGAAGGAAAATACAAGCTTAATTCTCCAGCATGCTTGCTGCACCCTAATACAAGCACCAAGGAGATGCGGAGCACTTCAATTAGGAATGGTTGGGATTTACTCTCTTGAAGAAAAACGAATAGTGGATACAAGACAGAGGAATAATGTGCTGAAAAGTGAGACAAAAAGCACAGACAACTGGAAAAATAACATACTTCCCTTTGGAAATGAAAATTTATTTTACTGATGGGTCATTAACGGCCAACAGGACTGTAAGATTTACTTACCATGGCCACCAATGAAATTAACTGTGCCATTTTTCCAGTGAAAAGGAGACTTCATATAGGCCAGAGAAAGTTCGTTCAACACGGACTGCAAATACCTTGTGAACTCTGATTATTTTCATGCACCTATTTTGTAGGGTTTTTTTGCAACAGCCGTTTTTAATTAGCCTTTTTTAATTCATGAAAGCAACACAACAAAATTGTTAGGATACACAAGTAATTCTTTTAAAAGTTGCATTAATGCACATTATCTCATAGTAAAATTAAACATGAAGCCATGCCTAATGCCTTTGGATTATAATTCCAGGGTAGTTTAACAATGCAATAAATTTAGATCTCATGGTTTCTGGAATTTTATAAAAATATCGTTGCCACCTAATGTGAAGGCAGCATTTTCTGGTTTAGCTTTGTATCGACTGACTTTACAGTCTGCCAGGAATCGTTTGTCTCCTCACTGGTAAAGCTGATAAGGTAGAATTAAGCCTCAAGCATTAAGTTGAAATTTGTGTATTCCTGGACTGACCTGTTCTAGTACTTTGCTCTGGATCAGACAGAGGCATACAGCAAAATTTCATCCGAACCGGTGAAACATCCTGCCTGACTGTTATCAAATAAATACTTTTTCATGACTGGATAATGGACACAGAAGCTATTAATGATTGTGGAACCACAATTTTTTGGGGTTCATAATTACTGAAGCAGAATACATTTCTATAGCTTATTCTTAAAACATTTTTTTTAAATCTATTAAAAAATCTTCGCTGTTGTTCAATGCATCTTAAAATACAGTCTCAGAACTTTATTTGATTCTCAGCCATGTTTTAACTGGATACTTCCATGAACTGGATAGCACTGGGAAGGCCACTTATTCTACGTCAAAAGATATTTATCACATTATTCTCTTTTTTTGTAATACAAAAATGTTCTTGCATCCATCTAAACCTAATGGTTATTCAATGATGTAACTGAATAGATTAGATTTTGACAATTTTTAAGCCAGTTGGGTAACCTTCCTTTAAACCTCTCATGTGAAATCATCTACAAATGTCTCCCTCCTATGTTACAAGCAGTTTGAAGCAGAGAAAATTACCTACTACAAACTCCATACCAAAACTCTCCAGATTGAGTCTTCTATTCTACATTAAAGCGTATGAGTCAAGACTTCCTAGTCTACAAATACTTTAGCCATTTTTTTTTCTATGATGGAAAATAAATACAGTAATTAAAAGGTGGTTTCTGAGTACACTGAAAAAGAGAAGTGGAATATACTATTTGAGAGGTATAAAAAATAATAATCCTCTCTTATTAGTCACTCTGCATGACTCGTAATTACTCATTTCTGGATGAATGTGTGATATATCTTCGTCACTTTTTATGGTGGATGTAGAAGTATTACAATATTTCTGACTTTGATATCAGTGTTTTCTGTGTAGGGGCATAGTAAGAAAAAAAGTAATGCCAGATACATGTCTTTGTTTATCTTTATTTCCAAACTGTATTTTGATATTACTTCACATCCTGCTTCTTCAATATCATAATTATCTTTAATTCACACAGACCTACTTCTACCTGGAATTATAAATCCTTCCACTTGTTCAAAGGATTGGGCCCTGACTGCTGAAATTATTCTACTTGGCTGACAGACTTTCAGTCTTTTCTTTCAATTTCTTTTCTGTTGAAAACTGTGAAATCTAATCAAGTCCACAGAAGATATATACATTACGTATAACACTCCATCATTTATATATTGATGTGGTAGGAATATTTCCAGTGTTCAATCTCTTCAGAAAAGAAACAATGCTTTACAGAACACATCTGGTTTCAACTTTTGGAAATTTAGAGCTAGGGAAAGGTAAATTGAAACTACATTTGAATACTGGTCACATTTTTCTACTTAATTTCTAAGAGGATCCCAAGCTGAGAGAGGAAGCAGAGTAACTGTATGCCTAAACATGATCCTTCTCCACTTTTTTCTTCATGTTTTTGTAATTTCATCATACATATTTATAACAGTCATGCTCCTGAAAAGAAGTTTTACAATTCCCTTCATTTTAAAGGTGACAATGAATGGGAATTTATTGCTTAGCTTCTGAATCACATTCACTTATGACAAAATGTGTTTTAACTCTCAAAATGAAGCCCAGCAAAGTACCGTCTGCTAAATGTATCATCTATATGCAGCATCAGTGAGCATCATATCTAAAACATGATTACAAAATAAAAGGATTTTTTTTTAAAGCACACACTACTTGACTGTTTTCTTTATACAGACTGCTCTAGTGACTACCTTTCTCTTCCTACAGTTTCCTACATTCCATAGGAATTTCTTTCATTCTATACATTGATCAATGGAGTTACTGTTTGAATTACAGCAGTCTGGATTCACAGTTTGTGAAAGATGTTTTTCTAGGTGCAGATCTTTAAAAAAAATCAGCCACTGCTATGTTTTAAAAATATTTCTGTGCAGCTCCACTTCATTTGCCCCCAGCATGCTATGGGTTATGAGAGGCCGTGAGGAGTAAAACTATTTATTTTAGAATCACATTTAATAACTCACATTTTTAAGCATTGATTTTGAAAACCGTATTTAGAACTGAGAGCAGTCAGGATTCTATGCTTATTTAATATACTCAATATACTCTCCAGACAAAAAGGTCACATCAAATTGTTTTCTAATGCCAGTGAAGTGATCATATAATGTAGGAACATCTGATTAAAGCATAATTGAGAAGTAGCCCCTTAAAATAGTTACTTCATTTATTTATCAAAAATGTAATATTATTTTTCAATCCTTTCTCTTCGATGCTCACATCGGAACCACTGAAGATAATAAAACTAGATACAGCTCTTGCTTCTTCCTTGGCCCTACAGTACAAACCCTTCTAGCTACAGACTCCAGTGACTGGAACCCAGTGTTATATCAGGGCAGAACTGATTAACAGTGTACACAGAAGAGAATGACATTGCCAGTGCTGTTTGCAGGATCGTCTTCCCAAGAAGCATTGTGCTTTGCTTTCAATTGCCAGGCTATAGGCAATGCCATGTGTATCAACCAGTTAGAAGTGTTGAAAGATTTATCTCAAGGAGGGTCATCACATCTAGGAAATTCAAGGCTAACCAAAGCAAAAGCTGATCTGATCATGGTCACGACCCATTTGAGTGGGAAGTTGGTAGAGACTATCTTCAGAGTTCCTTTCCTTCTTACCTGCATTTCCATGATTTTGTTTTACAGGTGGACGATCATCTTTTGTAGCTGTCATTACTCACTCATACATTACTGTGGATATTATTGACATTTTAAAGGACACTAGGAGGTAACAAGTCTGCTCTGAGAACTTCAAGGTCACATTGTGCAAACTTTGACGCATACACCTGAAGTCAAGAACATTGATTTCCCAGAGAAGTAACATGCCTTTAGAAAAATCTTGGGAGGAGTGGAAGAGTGGCAGACAGCATTTCTTTTAAAGAAGATACTTTAAAAAAAAAAAAAAAAGGAAAACAGGGTGAGTAGGAATTACAGTAAAAAAGAAATATGGAAGATGTCTCAGGGTCCTGGGCTTCTAGGAAAATCCCTGCCATTAATTTTATGGTAAATATCAATACTACAAACACCAAAACATTCATACAGCTTTGCTTGCCAGGCATTTTCCATCCTACTAACTTTTATGGGCACAGTCCTGGGAAGTTTGGAAGAACTGCTTCCCAAGTTCTGCTTCCGTCAGTTTCAGGAGATACTGGACCTTTTGAAGCCTCTTCTCAAAATATCAGTAGACTGTAGGATGGTGGTTTTTTAGACGCTGGTTCAGAATGGCACGTAGAGACGTGCCTTTTGGGACATGTCACCCCACTGATGTGAGCACTTGTGTTTCTAAAAGCAGCGACATACTGAAATACTCTCCTGAACCGAGGCTGTGCTATCTTCTTATTCATAATCATCTCGTTATTAGCAAAGTAATGTGAAATTCCCAAAACAGATCCCTGATAATCAAAATGGTGTGGTTAAAAGGATGAACATCTTGGTCCTTTTAAGAAAATGATAAAGTTTTCCTCTGTTATATGGTGATATCCTCACTGTTCTTGACAACAGACATTTTTGTTTTCTGCCTGAATTTATGTTGAATTCACATCTCATTGAAACTTCACATAGCTTTAGCAAAAGAATCCCACACAATATCAGTACAGTAAAAAGCTCACATAAGTTCTACTGGTAGGTAGCATTAAATTTCCCAAAAGTAAAGCTAATGACTAAAGGATGATTTATTTAAAAGGGAAGGACAAAGCACATTTGTGTGAAGAGTTACTAAAACATATGTTTCTTAGACACAGACAGGTTTGTCCAGCTCTGTAACACAGGGTAATAGCAGAGCTATCTGTTATTGTGTTTCTTACAGAACTGATTTATCAAGTCCTCGTATATTCTTTGACCTGACTGCGGTCAGTAGGAAATCAGACTTTTACTTTTTCACTGATCATATATGCCGTGGAATAGATCATAAAATGAAAAATATTTTCCACGCAGCAGGGAGGTTTTGTTGATAATTAACGTGCTTGATATGGCTGTAAATACTAACAGCACTCTAAGTGATATAGTCCAGAACACTTTGCAGAAGAAAATCATGACACACACTAATAGCATTTATCTTAGTCTTCCTTTCACAAATAGCATTATTCTAGAATGACTGTGGAGTAAAATTTTCCCTTTATCTTGTTATCTGCAACATTTCTAACAATAAACTCTCCTATGTTAACTTTACTAAATGATGTGGGTCTTTTTGCTGATATACAAGATATATGAGAAATAATCTTGCAGAAATACAATCTCAAAAGCCTCAGAATATATATTCCTCTGTCACCTGTAACAGCGAACAGAAAAATGAGTTCATGGCAAAGCAAATACTTTGAAAAAGGTTCCCAAGAACTCAAAAAGTTTAAGACCTTGCAACAGTGTTGAAGGCAGCGTGGGGAGAATGGTATTCATTTTAGCATTCACCTTGCCTGAATTTTCTTTTCCAGCAGTAAATACAACATACAGCTACTCCTGTTATTCAGGTACATAGCTCCGATTTTTTTTTTCCTGATTGACGTGAGAAGGAAATTTCTAATGAAGAGAATTTAAAAAAAAAAACCCCATTGATTAAAGATTTTCAGAAACCATGTTAATGTCAATGGACTTCTGCCAAAACACAAGCATGCTTTTGACAGAACTGACATGCTATGTAAAATTGGATACTAAACATAAAACTATAACCAATTCTTTCAATTCACCTGGACGTCTAGAGTTTATGGCTTCATGACAGTCCCATAATACAGAGCTCCCCAGAGACAGGACTTCATGGCTTCCAGAGTTCTGCTTTCAGCTCCACAACAAGCAAAGAAGCCCTGAAAGTAAGCTGGGAGCTGGGAAGACCCATCATTTGGACCAGTAGAACCTGTACTAACGATGAGTTCAAAGCAGGGAGCATGAAAATCTCAAGAAGTCTTTCTGCCTTCCGCACCTTTGAGCCAGCATTCCTAGAAGACCTGAATTAAATGCAATGGGCATCTCACATCATGGCTGGTAGCTCCTCTGAGCTCTCTGCATCTTGTCACTGACACAGAGCTGGGAGTTTGACTCTCAGGAACCACAGATGAACTAGGAGATGTTAGAATAGGTTTCCAAGGCTCGGTAATATTTCAGAATTTACTGACGAAAGTGAGGGAATGTTGAGAAAATGTCAAAGTTTGACTTTACATTTTAAAAAATACAAATTATTGCTATTGTTATTTTTGAGAGCGTGTTAGAATTGCTTAAGGAATCCAAATGCTGATTTTTGTCTAGATTAATGGCTAAATCTATAGAGAGCTGATTCTGCAGTCTTTCCAGAATGAAACTTGTAAGCAAGGCAAACATAAGCCTTTTTAAGGAAGGCAAAGCTACAAGCTAAAAAAATTTATGTTTAATCTAGCAGGTTTGCCTTTGCCTTGGCATAACTTCAAATGCAAGGATATATCCAGCAGTAATTAGACCCAGTGTGGTCTGCAAGAGGAAGAAAAGAAGTAAATAATAACCCTAGCACAGCCTCATCAAGCGGCAACTTTTTTCTGTACACCACGAGTCATGCCTTGTTACCAACAAAGACGACACCCACTTCCTATCTCACAAGACATCTATTTGCTCCAGTCTTCAGTGATGGCTGGTACCCAAAGCAGAGCACAAGGAAATCTGAAATGAGCAATTACAGAATACCCTGCCCATAGGGAAACCCAAATCCTTCAAATCTTGCAAAATTCTTGCATGTTTTCTCTGGTCAGCTTGTACCTGGATGAACAAGAGCTGTATTCCTTCCAGAATTTTTAAAAAACGTCCTTCCTAGCTCTTGGATTTATTTTAGCATTCAGTTCGTCTGAATGAACGTTGATGTAGGAGAGTGGAAGAACTAAGCCACCATTACAAAAAAGTTCATTTCCTTTAGTAGCAACTGGAAATCATCTGCTACAACCAAAAGTTATTAAAAGTTTACAGGTATCCAAAAGCAGTTTTCCTTCATTAATGTCTGTAGATCAACTGCTGCTCTCTGCATCACACTTGTATCTCTTCACCCTGGGTACACAGAGCACCTCCCCTCACGAATGTGCTGGTTCATATCCAGGGGTCAGAGGTGTTACAGAAATGTCTAAGAAAATAAAATTACTGTCTCTAAACAATGCATTGCAATTAACTTTTCCTGAGAAGAGTTACATTCAAGGAATGAAAAACTGCATTTAGCTGGTTGGAATTCAAAATAACCGGGTTGGAGGGAGTGGGGGATGGGGAGGGGAGAGAGGGGAAGCCAATACCGAGTTCAGAAAGTGAAGGGTAGGGTTTTTTTTAAATGATCTGGACTTCAAAGTAAAGTGTCCATGTTCTACATACACAGAGCTATATGTTTGAACAGCTGGCCGTAGCATAAAATGCTTTAATGTAGAGAAAGAGCAGGCTGGAAGCAGTTTAAATAACAATTTCTCTCTGAACAATCTGGACATTCCTGTATGCAATTCCTAACCTACAGTTTAATAACTCACCATTAAAATGGACTTTGTCAGCCCCTTGGCATGAAATAAAGACACCATGAACACAGACAAAACTGTCTGAATTACTTCAGGTTTTGCAGTTACAACGCTCCTGGGTTTTGTCAGACAGTAAAGAAAACTTCAACCTCCTTTTGTTTTTTCTCTGTCAAGGAAAGAGATTCTCAAGAAGCACATGCCATTCCACCTCTCAAACTTCTTCTGTTGGCCATATTGAAATAACAGACATGAGGCATCAAATCTAAACCCAAATTATTGCTAATAGGAAGAAAACATGGTTTTATCTGATCAAAACCTCAGGCATCTAAGCATAAGCTATGCTGCCCCAAAACCATTATGTGCCCCACACGGCTCTCACTAGGTTTTCTTATTGGTAGTCATTATATTAATTATCACATCAATTACTGATGTTGATGTCAATAGTTAAAATGACATTGAAAATCCAGAGAATATCTGGTTCTCAGTTTTGGGAAATGGGCATATTTTTCCTCAGTGTGTAAGTGTAAATAGACTAGTAAAAACATGATGGAGCAGGGAATCACAGGACCCAGAAAGAATTCAGCATCATCAGTGACAGAATAACTTCTGGTGTATTTGCAATACAAGCTGAAAAAAAGCGGGAGATTTGCAGAGTGACATCTATAAGCTTTTCCATCTCCAAACCATACAATGCCTGTGCTACCGTGGGGCTCCGCTCTGTACCACAAAGCCTTGCAAACCTTCCTCTATACCCTAGGTGGGACGAAGTTCAAACAGCACAATTGCACCAGGGATATCACAGCAGGGCCATCCATCAGGGCTTAGATTCCTACCATTCTGCCATCTTATATCTGAAAAGAACTGCTGCTGGCACATCAGGGGTTGCACCATTGCTTCTGTGCCACAAAGGCACATAATATGCACAGATAAATAATAAGGCTACCTCCTTGAAGTGAAAGCCTGGATCAAAAGATCAATGCAACATAACTACGATTCTCTGTGAGAAAAGGCTAACCACATCATCAGTGATATAACCACTTCAGCTGTAGTAAAAGCCAAGAGGAGCGACTCGCTATTCTGCAGCCAGGCAGATAACCAAGACGGTGCTCTCTTACTGTACGTTAAAATCTGAAGACACCTCAGTTACAAAGAGCTTCATTTCCAGAGCAGGGACAAAGATATTATTGTTCTATGACAGTTGTAGGTCTTATGCATTTGACACCCCCTGCAAAAGCAGTGCTAAGAAGCCACAGCAGAGTCTCCTTACACTCCTTTTCGCAGTTGCCTTTAAACTGAGGATCTCGCCTTGCAGTAATGTCCATAATCTAGCCATGTATCCTTCTGATCTAGACCCAGACCTTTACCCACTGACTTGAATTCCTGGCTTGACATTGGACTGCCTCATCACTGTGGACTCGTGCAATGATTTGGACCCTTGGCTGAACTTGGTTACCATCAACAAACGTACTCTTATCATTTTGCTTTGCTACTGTGGAACTGTGCTCCTGCTGGCAAGGTCACTTGTTAACGTGGTTGGCTTCCAGCTCCCTGACCTCTACAGAGCACCCTACCTTTGATGCTCAATGGCAGTCTATAGCTGCTATCAAGAAAATAAGAATTACAGTAACATCTTCCTGACTATATACTTAGAACACTTTAATCAAGTGGCTTCTAAGTGATGAAAAACTATGAATGAAAAAAAATTTATTAAAGTCAAATTTTTCTTGTATCTAGAGAAACATGAAATGTGTTGTCAGATCAATATAATGCCACGAAGAAATTTGTAAGGCAAGTGGTTCTTAGTCTTCAAAGAAGGAATTCTGCCAAGAAATTCCTTATCAGGTCATATAGCTGTAAATATTTACATAATGAGGAACACACATAAGAATCTCTTAGCGATCTATATCACAACTAAGACAGGCACAAGTCTTTTTCCAGCAGTGATTGATTTCCAGTTTGAGCAACGCACATATATTTGCTTCTGAGTTAAAATTACGAGAAAGTGGTACAGACAATGAGTGTACAGCTGTGATAGGTTTTAATGCATTTTTTTAATTTGTGGTAACTAAGGGAAGGAATATGTGTTTATTTTCTTAATCTTCCCACATACTCTTCTTTGTTTATTCAAGCCCTGATCCAACAGTCACTTATGTATGCGATTAACTTTTAGCAGCTTAATAAGCCCCAGTTTCAGCAAAGACTTCTTGCCTGCTTTAAGTTTAAAATGCACATAAACATTGCAGGATGGGAACCTTTCGCGATATTAAGTGACTATCCTAAATTAGAGTGTTGTCTATTTTCTGTGACATATGGATATGTATATAGCAGGAATAACACAGAATCAGAACAACAAATCATAAATTAGCTCACAAAGTCACCAAAAATTATATTTTAGGAGTTTGGCCCATGTAGGACTGTTGTGCAGTAGTAGAAGGACAATAATCCAGGAGCTAATGTCATTACAGTCACTGTAGTAACAGGTTTGCCTGTATTAATGCAGAGGTACATTCAGCCTCTGTCCCAGACAGCTAAAGTTGTTACTTTACGGAACTTTCATTGAATGATTAGGAATTCAGCTACAGCACCTATGTAATGCAAAACCTCTTTAAGTCACTGGAAAGATTTCCATGGACTTCTATGGGTGCTAGCGCATATGTCAACTGGTCATGGGATATGCTGTGGTCCCTCATGGCCCCATGATTCCTATGCTGGATTTCACTTTCAAATTAAGTTGTAGTTTGAGGCTTATTCTTTTGAAAAGAGCCTGCTCCACTTCCCCATTCTCAGCGTACTGGCCTCCCCACTTCTCTACTAGAATGAGGAGAGAAGGATATTTTACATGCATCATGATTATTCAGCATCATGTTGCTGAGCAGGAAATATGGTTCATGATGAAACAAGTGAGTAGGTTACTATGTTCTTCTGGGGTAGATTGATGGACTGGACATGAGCTGATCAGGCAGATACTATAATAAGCACATGCCCAAAAGCCTCCCTTCCTGTGAGTGGTTTAATACTACTACAGTCACTGTGATAGGGTCTTTCTGAGGCAGGGTACAACAGCTGCAGAGAAGATTGGACCAGAGAGTTTGTGGTCAGCATAGTATGCCTGACCATAGGTCCTTGAAAGGACAGAGAACAAGAAAGCACTTAACATTTCAAAAATCCTTCACCTCCACCCCCTAGGAAAGGAGGACAAGAGCATTGTTTACTCAGCCTCATGATCAGCAGGACCATGAGGAAACATGAAAAGTCATAGGGTTAGAGTAATATATTCCTGTGTTTCGCTCCAATTTTTTTTTTGCCAAAAGGATTTTACAGAACTTCAAAACAAAACAAAATTAGAAAGGGAAGTGGAAATGGAAAGGGAGGAGGAAGAGGGAAAAGAGAAATGGGAAAGGGGCAGATTTTTTGACCCATCTTTAGACAAATACGTGAAGTGCAAATATTGGGTTCAATGGAACTGATTGAATTAGTGTTAACAGCCTATCAGCTCTCTAACTTGTTCTAACAAGCTTCAGAAATAGCAGTGTATTAAGACAGCCAGGCATGATCCAAGTCTTATATTATTACCTATACTCACTCTCCTGGTCTTTAACTGCCCTCTTCTGTGATCACGAGCAAGTCACTGAGAACCGTATTCACAAAGGAATTAAGTATGTAAAGTCCAACTTTATGTTCCCTATTTAAAATTATAGATAAAAATAGTTTAGAAGGGCCCTCTAAAGGTCATCTAGTCCAATCTGCTGCTCAATACAAAGCTAACCTGAAGAAGCAGGTTGCTTAGAGCCTCGTCTAGTCAAGCTTGGGATACTTGCAAGGATGGAGATCTCACAGTCTCTCTCAGCAACCTCTTTTAGAACTTAATCACTGTCACAGTGAATAATTTTTTTCTACTTGTCCAATGAAAATTTCCTTGGTTGCGGCTTTTGACTGTTATTTGTTCTTTTGCTTTGTTTTATCCTCTGAGAAGAGTCTGACCTTGTCGTCTCTATAACCACCCATGTAGTGACAATGGGGTCACTAAAAAGTGACTTTGATCAACACAGAAAAAATTAGTTTTCTGAAAGGCAATATTTCAAGAGAAATGATGAAAACTTCCTTGTTGGACCATTCAAAGCTGGTGTTCGCAAAGCAGTTACAGAGTTGCCACAATTTTGTTCTCTTTTGAAATTCTGTAAGAGAAGAGTCAAAAGGAGCTACAATACTTCAGGTCATCAGTGATTTGTTTATTTTTCCACTGAGAATGCGTCCTTAAAACTTTAAGTATGTTCAGTTTTATACTGAACACCCCTCCCACCCCCCCATTCATCATATCTCTGGGCCAGGAAATTGCCACGTGGTACTTACTTGTCAGATTCGCGTCTCATGATAGATACATGTTTCACTATAAGTGGATCAGGAAAAAAACCCAAAAACCACCAACAAAAAAACCATAGCAAGAAATATACATGTAGAATCAAGGCCTTGATTATAATATAATGCCACCTTAGCGGTATTATTCACTAATATATCACATATTATAGAACTCTAATTAAAAATCTAAAACTTTCAGGTGTTTTTACAGTAATACCCTTTCACTGCAATAACTGATAGCCTATTTTGATCAAGAGCCAGATTTTTTCAGCTGAGAAAACTTGCATGTGTCATATACCTGTCCTGTAATTGCATCTGAAAGAAAACTAAAGACAGAAAAAGAAAAAGCAAACCATGTGTGTTAAACCACATTCACAGCTAGTCTGAAAAGGATGAAATGTTTGCTTTTTTTTTTTTTACAGTGAATAGCAGGAGGGTTAGGTTCATACATACACACGCCCACAAGGACTGCAAAAAGGCAGAACTACCGTGGAGCATTCATTGTAGCGGAGTGGTTCCGCCTACCAAGTCGAGAGCTGTGTTGGTTTGGCAAAGGGTTGCAACAGATGGAACTGGAACAGCTTGTGAAAAGCTGAAGGCTAAGAAAAGCTAACAGTTTGTCCCTCTGAGAATACAGACCCACCATATTGACAAAGTGATGCAGTGTATTGAGTTAGTATGTAGTTAACCAAAGTGGGATGCCAGAAATAAAGATCCACACCGTAGAGAGACACTGTTCCCTCACACCTCTGTGATACAGCCAAAGGACTAGCAAGAGGGGTTATTGAGCCTGATCAACGGACACTTTGAGGTTACGAATTCCAAATATGAGAGGATTCCTAGAAAAACCTTAGATTATGCATAATTTTCCCCTCATTTTCTTCACCACTACATACGTTGTGTGTTAGACCACCATATATACATTGCTGCATAATAATTAAATAAGCTACCGTTACATTTGTTTTAGTTGTCCACAACAGCCCTTTGCCTCTTGAAGATATACCTTCTAAGGAAACATAAGAGTACAGAGCCAGAAGTTTCCTGTGGGACAGAAAGAAACACAGGGACAACTGGCAACAACTCTAAACTAGTGTATTTCAAGAAACAATGTACACTGCAATGTATGCTTAAGTACGATGGTGGTTAGTTATCAAATTTAGACATCAAAGATATTATGATGCAGTATATACATATAATGGTGGGCAAAAAAGGACTTGTCTTCTGTCATCTGTTCAGCTTCTTTGGCACCATCAGGGAAGAGAGTATAAGACATCTAGAAAAGCTACTTAGTTCCTCTCCCACCCCAAACAGATCTGCTCTTTCTAGGTGCCTGTTTTTCCCACGAGCATAGGGGGAAAAATTTTTGTGGGGATCACTTTTGATCATGGGACCACATTCTACCTGAGATGTTCAGGTAAGTTTGCTGTCAGGCAGTTATTTCCATTAAAAGGCATTTTCAGTTTGGTTTGTTAAGCTTTAGTGAGGTAATTCTGGCTTCTTCCAAGGCAATTTTGAACTTCTGTTGGTCGTCTTCCACTCTTGTTCCCCAGGACAAAACTGAAATCTCTTGCTTCATAGCCCATGAAAATCATGCAGTGTTGTCTTAACCTAAGTAAGACACTATTCTACCGTTCTATTCTAAGTAGAACACTATATAATAACAGTCTGAGAAAATAGTGCTTCCTAAACAGAAACTGAATGCACATAACAGAATTGCACGTAAGTTTTCATGATACTTTATTGAAAAATCAAGTGGAAAATACTTGGACAAATTGTCCTCCACCATCTTCTTTCCTTGGGGGAAGTGGTAAGCACTTCTTTTTCATGTATTTATTTGTTCTATACATACATGTTTGTATACATAACTGAAGATCCTATTGTCAGACTGGCAGTCTTTTGGTCTTCTGTAGTATTCTTGCTACAGAACTGATGGACTTCTTTCAGCTAACAGTGCTATTTCTGTCTGTCCATATTGCACATATTCCAGCATCACTTGCAAAATAACATTATCCAAATGGCTTACTCTAAGCTTCAACTTTCTCAGGCAAAGCACTTTTAGGAACTTTGTTATTCTGAGATCTACACATGAAGTTATTGGGAACTCTACCTTATGCACTAGGAGAGCACTATCCATATGTACGTTTCAGTCTGGCCTCATAAATGTCTGTGCTCTGTCAGTGTTCTTTGCATTTGTTGAGATCTAAATCTGGGTACCTTAGCTCTCAGAGTATTTTGTCTTAGATCCCACTCACAATTTTCTCTCTTTTAGAAGATTCAGTTCTCTGTCGCTGCAGAAATGTGACATTTAGTCACTCGAAGAAAGAAAGAAAACAAAGCTCTGAAAATAAAGTCTATCATCTTATGTATGCAGTGACTAGCTGCAGCTTGTAGAAGCCTATGTTTGCAAGAGGATAATGCAGGTGAAGTTCAGGTTTTTACACCACCATGTAAGCTCCAGGTACCTACAATGATATGGATAGGTATGTACACAGAAATACAGAAGTCCACCTTGGTCCTTTATTCTGAATGGCACGGAAGGGCCAGTCTTGGTAACTCTTATTTACATAAATAACTAGATAATTAACCCATTAAAACCAGAAAGCCTTAGACCACTCAGCCATTCTAACTCTTCTGCAAGCATTGACACCGTGTTCTTCTACCTAGGTTAGGAAGTGTAACTCGCAATGGGCAGGCAGCCACACAGCTAAATAACTGGTTGGATGACCGGGCTCAGAGAGCGGTGGTTAATGGGTCATTCTCTACCTTGAGGTAACAAGCAGACCACAGGTGTCTACTCTGAGATGTACCCTGTTTAACATCTTTACCAGTAGACTTGAGGAGGCAATGCAGTGGACTCTCATGAAATTTGCATGTGACATCAAAGTGGAGGGAGGGGGGAGGAGGCAATTGAAATGCTCAGGGTCAGGGCTGCCATCTACAGTGATCTAGAGAGGCTGAAGCAATGGGGAAACAGGAATCTTAGATAATTAAACAAGGAAAAATGTAAAATTCTGCAACAGTCATGGAAGAAGTCTGTGCAAGAATACAGGCTAAGCAACAGCTCCGGGGACAAGGACATGGGGGTCCGGTCCTGGTAGGCAGCACACTCAACATGAGCCAGCAGTATGCCAAGCTGCAAAGGCTGCCAACAGCACTGTTGGCTGTAATGACAGGAGCACAGCCAGTAGCAGGGGGGAAAAGATTATTCCCCTTTACTTGACACTCAATAAACCACATGTAGAACACTACATCTGGTTTTGGTCACCCAGTAAAAGAAAGACATTGATAAACCGGAGCAGCAGACACTCCAGTCCTTTAGTTACTTCATTTTCCCTTTACTGGACTTGCCCAGTATTTCCATGTCTCTCCTAAACTGGGAAGCCCAGAGCTGGACACGGTACTCCAGACGTGGTCTCACCACTGAGATGAAGGATCACTTCCCTCATCCTGCTGCCCATGCTTTTCCAAACATAGCCCAGGGTGCTCTTGGCCTTCTTTGTCATAGCGTACATTGCTGGTTCATGATCAGCTTGTCCACAAAAACCTCCAAGTCCTTTTCAGCAAGGCTACTTTCCAGCCAGTCCTACCCCAGCTTGTACTAGGGTAATCCTCACCAGGTGCAGGACTTGGCATTTTCCTTTGCTGAACATCAGTAGATTTCTGTCAATATGTTTTTCCAGCCTGTCTCTCTGAATGGCAGCACAACCATCCCACGTTTCAGCTGCTCCTCCCAGTTTTGTGTCATCTGCAAATTTGCTGAGGGTGCAACCTATCACATCATGCACGTTGTTAATGATGCTGTTAAAAAGTGTTGGTCTCAGTATGCACCACAGGGCACACTAGCAGTAACTGGCATCCAGCTGGACTTCATAACACTGATTACACCCCTTTAAGCACGTGTAGTTCAGACAGTTGTCAATTTACCTCACTGTCCACTTATCTAGTCCATTCTTCATGGGTTTATCAATGCAGATGTTACAGGAGGCAGCAATGAAAGTCTTGGACAAGTCAAGACCACAAATATCAACTGTCTTTCCCTCACCCACTGAGCTCGTCATTCCATTGCAGAAGGCGTGATTTTCCCCTTCACAAATATGTGCTGACTACTCCTAATCACCTTATTCTTACTGGATCTGGAAATGGCTTCCATGATTATGTGCTCCCACGCCTTCCCGTGGACTGAGGTGAGTTGATCAGCCTGTAGTTCCCCAGATTCTGCTCCTTGCCCTTCTTGATATTAGGAGTGACATTGGCTTCCTTCCCATCCTCAGGAACCTCTCCTGATCACCAGGACCTTCCAAAGATAATCAATAGTCCTAGCTCAGTGGCATCAGCCAGCTTGATGAGCCCTCATGGATGCATCTCATCAGGTCCTGTGGACTTGAGTATGTCCAACTGTTTTCAGTGTTTCCTCACTGAGTCCTCCTCAATGGAGGGTAAATTTTCATTGCTCCAGACTTTCCCAGTGGCCTCAGGGGCTCTGTGTTTCCTGAAGGGAAATCCTACCAGTAAAAAGCAAGGCAAAGAAAGAACGCATTGAGTATATTGGCTGTCTCCATGCCCCTGTCACCAGGTTTCTTGCCCCATTCAGCAGCAGGTCCACATTTTCTTTAGTCTTTTTGCTGCCGGTATACTTGCAGAAGCCCTTCTTGTTGTTTTTCACATCCCTTGCTACATTTAATTCCACATGGGCTTTGGCTTTCCTGATGCCATTACTGTACTCTCAGACAGTGTCTCTATATTTTTGCCATGCCACCTGAGCCTGTTTCCACCTCTTGTATGCTTCCTTCTACTGTTTGAGTTTAGTCATATGAAATATCACCAGAGATGTATCAGAGCTTGGAGGCCACACTGATTTATGTTCTGAAACTGTTTTGCAGTAAACCCCAGTTACGGGCTACTCAGAATATCTACACAACATAGCTAGTGCTTATAGGAAACTTTGAAGCATGTCTTGGAGCAATGTTCTTTTTTCTCAAGAGTCATCAGCTTACACTTTAGCAGGGAGCCCAAAATTAACATTATTTCTAGGTGGGTTCTGTTCTCCTTGAGTTAGGTAATGTGTATCACTGTAAGAAGGGAAGTGGATATAAAATGCAATGAGCAATGACCATTCAATATGGTCAGGGCATACAGTCAGTCAGTGACTTCTTAGTCACTGACTACCAAAAAAGTACAGAGAAAGTCAAAAGCTATAATCAGCTTTCCAAAGAAGCAGAGTCAGACATCCTGCCTATGTATGGACCTGTGATTTCACAGTTCAGAGAAAGATATGCCACAAATAGGACTGGAAGTTAATGCTACCTGAGCAGTTATAATTTACCATGGTAGGAACTGATCACAGCAAAAAGTGAATTCAGTGGCAGCAGTGAAGGTAGACCTGGAGTCATAAAACCCTGGAGGTTCCCAAGCATTGAATGAACTGGCCAAAGCCCATTCTTGTTAATATTCTATCTTCTGTACTGAAGATGAAGCAAAGACCATGAATGACAGTGCTGTTCAAATTAAAATCTTGTCACTGAATCACTATTATGAGTTTCAGGCCTTCGTCAATTAGGTGTTTGGAATGAAACCCAAATGAGTGCCTCCAGAAACCCTGTCTCCTCTCAGAACCCCTGAGAAAAACTCGATTCAGACCTTGGTTCTTCTCAGATTGGGCTTAAGACAGATATTCATTTAAAATACCACAATTCTTTGGCAGGGCACATGCAGCCCTGTCTATTGCTTTTTCCAAGGCTTTCTCACCAGAAGGTATCCTGAATACATCTGTTGTTTCACACTCCTCACATGCAAATACATTAAAATTAGGGTTTGCCCATTTTACTCATTCTTTGGGAGAATTCTACCTGGACTCCACTCTCTGCAATGTCTGTGACTTTCCATGTTTGGCAGCAGGAGTTATTAAAGATGGAAAATTACATGGATAGAATTCACCACTGTCCAAATTGCTGCCTAATTTTGTTGGTTTTTAAACCTGCTGTAATTGTGTGGGTTGGCCAAGAGTGAAAAGATTGTTTGGTGACCTAGAAATAGTGGTGGTAAATAGATATCCTCTTGGTGACATCTGAAATGAAGCAACCAGATTTCACTGAACTGCACAGTTCACTATCTTTCTAGTCAAGGCATACTGCGTGATTTTGGTCCAATGTGAGACACCAGTATGAGAAAAAAACAAACCAATCCACAGCTCACACAGCAGAGGAAAGGGTAGGAAATCACAGCCAAAGGGACAGGCATCATCCAAAATAACTCTCCGATTTGGAAATTAACATGTCAGAATAAGAAATAAGTTCCTTTGAACCCTTTGAATACTCCAAACATAAGTAGTGCAATCAAATCTTCCTTTCTGCTGCTCTTTTACTGAAATACATATTTGTGTCTGTGTTCATCTGCTTGAACCAAACAAGCCAAGGCTATTCTTATGCATGCAGTGTAAATCACTGTATCCTGCTAACTACTCCTAGATGCTTAAAGCAGTATTTCTCATTCTCTTCAGTCATCCATTCACTTCTGTATCAAGGAGCAGGAGTCCAGGACCTATCACTAGATTATCAGGATCAGGCATTGTCCTTAACATACAAGAAATAAATCACAGTTGAAACATGTTAATTAAATTGATGCTTGAGTACCTGGAGTACCTGGAACTAGCAGTTTTCACACAGCAGCTGCTGCATAGGACGCAAATTGAATAACAGAGCTATAGTACATTGCTGTGGGAAATCTGTGAGTAGGCACGGCAGTGCCCAAACAGATGATTATGCAATTAAACACTCAGGAGACCACTAGGACCAACACGGAAAGGAAATATTTCAGTAAGGCCTTTCTCAGTGTAGCAGGTCCCCCAAACGCCATTTAGTGGCAAGCACAAGCACAATTGAGATTTTAAGTTCTATTCAGATCATGGAAACAACTGTTTACTGCAGGCTTCCAGTGTGACCAGGATGCCTTCAGAGAGGAAATGAAGACAGACATTATAATGCTATATCCACCCCAGCTGGTTTCCCCTTCTGAGGCCTCAAAAAAGGCAAAAAAAAAAAATAAAATCTTCTGTTGCCTAGTAGAGTAGCTTAGCAAACATGTAGTTTATTGGCCAAGAGAATTAGCATGTAGATGGTATTACACAGAAAACTAATCCATTTAGAAAAGTGAGAAAATGGAACAAATTTTCTAAATCAGGTTTGTTCTACTGGTGTTATCAATCTCTCCAGCTACTCATACAGATAACCCTGACTGAACCCAACCAATTTTCTGTAGTAAATTAACTATGTTTTGCATGGAAAGGCATTTTATCAACTATGAAATCAGGGTCAGCTCCACATTAAAAACATGCACAACAGCTGCTAACAGCTTCTGACGATGCCTCTGAAAGATAGACAGTGGCTTGCTCAATTTAGACTTAAGTGCAGTTTGATGATATCCAAATACTCAGTCTGGTACAAGAGGATATAGCACCATCTAAGTTATCTTTACGGAATACTGCACTCCTTACAGACCTGCACTACTGTAATTGTGTTCTGTCTTAGGTAAGAGCCATCCCTACCACCACATAAGTCAGTGTGATTGTACACATTTAGCACTCAAAGCGCATACAGTAATTACTTGATAGAAACAAGGTTTTAAATGTATATACATATTTATTTACAGTCTTTATGTTGGCTCATTGTGAAGGGAAGTGCAGGCTAGCTGCTTGTATGAATCATGCCAATTGATCAACAGCTAATGAAAGTCAATAATACAGGATTTCTCCATTAAACTCAGCAGGTCATGAGTGCAAAGTTTATGTCAACAGCGTAATGATAGCCATTCTGTGTGCAGAGAGCCAAGGAAAGAGACAAATATTTACTTTATGTAAACTATTGCTGAGCATGTTACTTAGGGCAAGAAAGCACTGTTCAGCCTGGCTAATAATAAAACCCAGATGTCAATGAGAAGTTTGTAAAGCTTCTTTTAGAGCACATAAACATAGTACAAATTACAAAACCACATACATTTAAACATTTTTTTCTATATTTTTTTAAAAGGCATGAATTGATTTGAATGCCAAGAACTGAAAAATACTGATAACTGCCTAGATAGCCTGAAAGAATAAATATTCTGCAAGAGAACACAGCAAGCCATAGGGAGGACTCTATTATTCAAACTTCATCAGGGTTAGCATTCACCTGTTATAACTTTAGTTCTGTCCACAACCTGGGTACCAGGACGTTTAGGATTGTGTTCTGAGCACCTTCTATTCACCAACTTAATTTGTGGTTGAAGATGCAAACCAACATGGAAAAAGCAGCCAGGGTAATCAATGTAAATCAAGATACATTATCAGGTGTAATTTAAGGCCAAATACATGTACCACAAGGCAATACCACAAGGCTAGACTACACTTTTATGTATGGATAGATACATGCTTCATTGTCATTTGAACAGAGAAGTGATGAAGTAATTTATTAGGACACCAACATAACATATCTTTAACTCTCCCACACAAACCCAAGCAGAATAGGGTACTACACTTGTGTGCCTTTCATGAACACGGGAGAAAACCTGCAAAAGCGCTCCATAGTTCAAATGACATAGTATTTGGGTGAAGAGGAAGAAAGCATATTATTCCTTACCTTTTTGCACGTGTGCAATCCTAGCTGTAGTGAAAGGGATTAAAAGCTTCCAACAGAGTTAGTAAAAATTCAGAATTCTAATTCACAGGAACTGCTGAGATTTCAGAACTCCTGTTCAGTTTCACTCTAAAGCAATATCCAAGTATTTCTTAAGAGTTTTGGTGAAACAGAGATCAAATCCCATCAATTTGCAGAACATGCAACAGAATTTTAAAATTCTGAATGGAATCTTTTGATTTTTTTTTACTTTCTGTCACAACACATAGCTTGATCTACAAATTACATAACAGATATCAAACTTAATTTTAACAAGCTAAATAGATGTCATGATCAAGAAGGGTTTCAGCTCATACTATGTACTAACCAGTAACTCATGATTTTAAATATAGGTTTTAAATACTCCCTTTCATTGTCTGTCCCATTTTACAACGAAAGCGGTAGTCAGACATTCTAGGACCTGGAAACGAAAGCAATACTTCTACTGAAACAAACGTCCCAACATCACTCAAGTTCCCTGAAAAGTTAAACTAAAACCCAGAAGTTCTCAAATAATTTCAAAGACTGCCATCTGGATTTTCCCCCTACACATTTCCACCATCTTTTCAGTTTGTTTCCTCCTTCTCTGTAGGAACTGCCCATAATGATACAATTTCCTCAAGAAGAACATGACTTGGTCAAAACAGTTTTCCTGATAGGAAACGGATCAACATTTTCTAACTCATCTTTCTAGTGTCTCTTACAAAGATGTGGTAGAGCTCAAGCCCTCTGCTGGAGGGCTGCTGAGGCTTTTGTTTTTATTTGCACCCTCCACCCCTCTTCATAATTTGGTGCTCCCCTGGGGAAGACAAGGCTATAGCTGACTAATTGCATACCGGTAAGCAAATTTACTATACACCTCATTGAAGAGGTCATCTCATTGGTGAAGCCAAAGGTGACAAACCTTTCCCCTCAAAACTCTCCAAGGGTCACTGCTTTGTCTGCAGATTTGTAAAAAATAAGTTACTGCTTTCCCATCCCTCAGTGAATAATTTAAATCCATGAGCCATATTCCTGACATTATTTAATCAACTGAAGAACATCTCAAGGTATTTTTTTTCCTTTTGCATATAGCCAGTATGATGGTACAGCAGAAGGCACCTGCACTGTTCCTCTAAAACCACATTTACTCATTCCCAGTTCCTCCAACATAAAAAGGAATTTAGAGATATAAATATGTGGTATGGGGAGACAGAGGAAAGGTCAGCCATCAGAAAAGCAGATCAGCAATATTCAATGGGCTGGAGAATCCTGGAAAGCGGTAATCTTAAAGGAGACAGTGACAAAATGGACACTGGATAAAGCATAAGCTTAGCAGCAAAATGCCTGAATACCAGAGGTTCAATTCATCTCGCTGCGACTCCAAACATTTTCATCTTAAATACACAATTTACTTCTGTGCACTCTATCACTAAAAGGACCTGTGGGAAAGGAAAAAGAGGTTATTTCTGCAATAGTTAGACTAAAAGATTTGTAGTATATACCTCTTCACTCTTCAGTAGTTACAATGAGAATTTTTATCTATAATTTGTGTACTTGCAGCACCAGAAATAGAGAAAGATAAAATCCTATTTCTAGCACTCAACACCTGATTTCAGGAGATGAAAACATTTAAGCCAAGCATCAGCAAAATATTGCGTATGACACAGTCCGACGTTGCGGAAGAGAAAGCATGAGATCCCTATTATGTCAGGCACTTAAAAAGATGTAAAAGAAATTCAGTAAAATTTGGGAACAGGAACTTTTGTATTAACAGACAAATGAGTAGGGAAGAATATTAGGCTAGGACAATCATGCAGGAACACGTTCCCAGAAGTCTCCAAGACTCCAGTGGTCTAAGGAGATTTGCATACATGGTAAGCAGCAGTAATAAGATTCTGCACAGGAAGAAACTGTCCTGTATCAGTGGGTGTTATCTTCCCCGGTTCTGATTTCTCATCTGACTTTCAGAGGGTAGGATATTTAAAGAACCAAAGCTTCAGGTAATAGAAACTAGCATAGATCCATGAAAAAAGAAATTGTGTGGCAAATAAATATTGGTTCTTTTTAGCACTGTGCCTGTAGTTTTAATGAGCTTCTGCTTACTAACTTTTATGTGCCAAAATTTGGTTCTCTCCTGCCTGGATCTCATTCACTGTACTGTCATTCATCAGCTCAAGAAAAACATTGTCACCCGATGCAGCAGATTTATCTCCAATGTATAGGCAAAGTATTGTATTCCTGTCACTATTCAGACACACATTAACATTTTCCTCCTTCTAATAACTGGTCCCAGTTTGTTTCCTTAATACAGCGTTACGTATTTCTCATCTGCACTTACAGCATCTGTTAGTGGTAACTAATCTGTGGCTTTTCCTCCTACTGAAACAACTACCTAGAGCTTTGTCTCTTAGATGCACCATCTATTCTATGGCAGTGTCAGTTAAAAAGGAAAAGAAATAGTCTGAGTAATATTAAAATCTTCATGTGCAATACCTACTTCCCTTCAATAATTTCTAATGCTCCTATCAAAAAGTTGTCTAGGGGTCATTTACATAACAAATTCAGACTATTTTTGATAAGAGAGTAAAAACCCTCTTTTTGACGTAAGTATCATTGCCTATAATGGAAAAGTATGAAATATATGAAGCTTTTTCACTTTTCTCGAAATTACATGTGAACTTTTAAATCAACGTTCTCTCTCTCAAGTTAAATTTGAGGCTATGTCTTCCAGAGATGCTGAGCGATTTGGCTCTGTTGTAAGAATACATCATCTGCAATTACAGATTTTTCACAGATAGTCCATAAAGGCTAGGGTGGTAAAACTAAACATTTAACTAACATAAAACCAAACATTGAACTCATGAAATCTGAAAATGACAGTTTGCTCAGACACTTACCAGGAGAAATCTCTATGCACTTGAACAAGCCTCGCATCTGTGTCTTTGCACTGACACCGTGCCTGGCACATTCCTGCTGTGTCACTCCGGAGTGACACATACATCTACCTTAATTGCTTTCTGCTACCTTTTCTTGATGTGATACACTCCCCACCCCCCTGCTTCCCCCCCCCCCCCCCCAAAAAA
>VXBH01008169.1:424460-446503 GCA_013400035.1 Rynchops niger
AAAAAAAAAGTATTCTCCATTTCTGTGAAGTACTTTCTGTTATTACACTCTGAAGAACTATTGAGAGAAGAGGCATGACAGGCTGCCTTACAGCTGGGGAACCAATGTATTCTCCCTTTTCCTGAATGAATGACAATTTAAGCTCTTCACTTGCAGCAGCTTCCCTAAATGAAATGAAGAACAGTAAGCAGCAGAGAAAATGGAGATCCAAAATGTAGTCTCTTTCCAGATTAGGAAAGCGTATCTTAAAATTAACCCTTACTTTCAATTTATAGACATGGTTTGTAGAAGTCTTACCTTCTATGATCTGAGCTGCTGAACCAGCTTCGATTGACAAGCCAAACAGCAGTAGCAGCAAGTCCCAGGTCCACCAGGCATGCCTGGAGCAGGTGTGTCAAAAAAAGGGGGTTGGAGGGTAGGAAAGAATGAGACCAAAGAGTGTAATACAGAAGCACAAGGTGAAAAAAAAGAAAAAGTAAAATTTAGAAGTGAGAGTTCTTACCATGAGAGCATTTTTTGAAAGTCAGTTGAAAGACCTCGAGTGAGGAAAAAGTTCAGTGCACATGAGTTTTATGCTTAAGAAAATAAGAAGTTAATAAAAACTGAAGCCTGCTGTTTCTCCTCCAACATTCAGACGCAAGTGGAACAAAGGCAGCTCTCAGGCTCTCTGTGTGACTCACTGCAATTCACTGCTCCAGCTCTGAAATCTGACTCCGTGTAGACTTTCCTGTCAGACCACTGCCGAAAACTTCCTACTCTATGTATTGATGGACACCCCTTACTGCTGTACATCACCCCAACGTTGTCATTGCCCAGTCTTGTCTTTAGCCACTGTGTACCCTGACAGAGAGTAGCATAGCTTCTCCAGCTTCCCCCCCTCCTCTGCCCACTCATAACCTCCACTTACTTATCCAATGAAACATGACCTCTGACATCCTTCCATCCATCATTATATAGCCCATGATATGAATTCTTATACGAATAGGAGATTTCTCTGGCCATTTTAACCAAACTTCAACCGAAGTAAGTTTTAAGATATGAGCAGGATAGAGCAGTCTCAGTTAAATTGCAACAAGTACCTAGGAGCTGTAGTGTCTTACAGATTTTCTGTCACCTACAGAGACAATTTGAACCACACTCTTTCCTCTGACACATTCTCTGATACTCCTATTTTCAAAGATTTACACTCTCCATGCAGATTAAGAGTGTGTATCTACCTCAGTAGCTGTACGTATACGTGTCTGCTACGGAGAGCCTGTAACTAAGCATTTCTAATAGTTTCCATTAAAAGTGCTATTTCACCCCTCCCTCCTAGCCTCATGAAAAGCCTTTTTTCCACATGTAGTTCTTCAAAGCCAATCCTCGCTGAAGGAAGCATTTTTGGAAGAATGAGCTTGAGATTAATTAGACAATTTTTAAGTCACAAGATTTTTAACAAAGGCTTTTTTGACTGGTACGGGAGGGAGCCTGGAAAGCATTGCGTGTGGAAAGAGATCAGCGGGCTCTTGGCTAGAAGGTGCTGAAGATCGCCCTATGAGATTCAAAAACTGAAAATGGAATTACCTGGGATGGCGTGCAGGGGACAGACAGGAGTAGAGGTTTTTGCAGTAATGTAATGACAATCACAAGCAATAGACAGAAATAAGAAGAATTTCACTGCAGCATGGATTTTTTTTGTGGGTTTTTCTGGTTTGGTTTGGTTTGGTTTTGGTGTTTGGTTTTGTTGTGTGTTTTTTGGGTTTTGGGTTTTTTTGGCTTTTTTTTTGTTTTGTTTTTAATTAAATAAGGAAATACAGAGGTTAGGGCTTTAAAAGCTAGAGTCTTGATTGTGTCCCAGATTCCCCTTTTAGGTTAGAAACCGCAACAGGTCAGCTCTCTTCACGTGTATTTTTAGCTGCGCCACAGACCGGCATTAGTCACTATCCACTTTCTGCTTAATAATAAGGAACAAAGAGATCGAAGTATCTTTTCATCAGCTTTCTTATTAGAAACGCACACCATCTTATCTTCTTCAGAGGACCAAGTACTCCCCTTTGTCTGTTCCATAGTACTATATTAGGACTGAAAAACATTTCACCATTCACCTTTTCTACATGAGGTTCTCAGCTCTTTCCTTTCTCTCTCCCCAAAGCTCTCCAGTGTTACCACCACCAGCAGTGCTGCTTATAGGAACAGCGTTTGCAACATTTGTGCAAATCATATACCAAAAGCATTTGTTTCATGCCTTTACCTAGGACACCAGACATATGTTATCCCAGGAGAAAATAGTGTTTTTTTAAGCGTTCCTTTAAAATGATTGTATTTACAAGCCTAGCTCACTTTTCCATTTTTTTCAGGTAATCTTTAGCAACAGCTACCAAGAGCCATTATTAGTCCTGTCAAACTATTTTTTAACTCAGTTCCTTCTTTCAATAGTAATTCTTCTATCTGTGTATACATAAAATGTCAGAGACATACCTATATAATGCCTCCTGTATAGGTTTTTTTGGTATATATGGCCAAAACTTATGTCTGCTTTGATGCCTTACAGTAGACTAACATATTTAAGAGACAAATGCATGATCAGACTCCAGATTTATAAAATTTAAATGACTGTTTATTAGGATTTCTTACAGTACCAGCTACAAAGATTTCACTAAAAAATTACATTTCTTCTATTGTTTACAATTTGATGGATTTTTCCTCTGAAAATCCATAGCCAAAAAGGAAGTTAACACCTCTCCTCCCATAGGTAATACACTGTTCATGCAGATGGTCTACGTGAAATGTTGCTGTGACAGTCTTTAGTTTCTGATGGATATTTTAATATGCATGTTTGTCCAATGTTGAATATTTTTAGTGCTACTGGATAAAGGGAAACAAGGCAAAGAACGTTCTTGACCTCTGCATTCCATTAGTTTTAAATGGACAGCAGTGGAGGAATCTCTAAATATAAACAGTTTATTACTCCCACTCCTGTAGGGCCTTGAGTTTCTAGTGTTCATTTGTAATCCTAAGAATTACAGAATATTAACAGGCTCACTATATCTGCTATATCTATATCTATCTATCTTGCTCCCCCCAAAGGCAGTGACATTTGTACACATCCACTGAGTTTTAACCTTGCTGTTTGTCTCTTCCTTTTCAAACACAGCAGGACTCCTTTGAATTAGGACCTAAGTGCTTTTCTTCAGTACTGTCTCCAACTGTCTTCAACTAAGCTCAGGTTTTCCTGCTGGTTAAAAATCACAATTTTCCAGGCAGTTTTGTTTACTTTCCTCAGCTCTTTCAACTGATAGCATTCCTTTAGATTTGAAATGGCAGACTACGATTCTGCTGTTGCAATTCTTACTTACTGAGTTCGTCTAGCTGGGCGTTCTTGTATTTCTGATCATCTCTGTGTTAAGAAGTTTTTTTTTTTTCCTCCTGACTGCAACAGAAATTTCTTAGCTGAACATTTCTAGCCTTTATAATTGTACGATATAAGAATCCTAAAAATATTCCTGAGCAAGATCAGCATTAGATAAACAGTATGCACCAAGGCCTGAGCGATCTAAGAACCACGTTCAAAAAGAATAAAAGATTTCTCCTTTGCTTAGGCTTCTCCTGAGCTTGTATAAGTGTTTGGCATTCACAATATCCTCTGGCAAGGACATACACTGCTCAGATAAACCTTTCATAAAGAAGTTTCTGCTGCTTTGTTTTTGACTTGGGACCTGCTGATGTTTTTGATGCCCCCAAGTTCGTGAACTGAATAGGGATCACCTATTCAATGTCCATTCTGTTTTCTCCATGCCCTTTCTGACTTCAGAAGCCTCTTTTTTATATACCACTTCCACTTGTCTGCTTTCCATACTGAATGTGAACTTAGTCATTTCTTGTACTGCAACCATTCCACACCTCCACTTATCTTTTTAGCTTTTCTCTGTGTTCTGGTAATCACTTTTGATCTTTGTTGGAGTCGGGTGAATCATAACTACACATGATGCAAATAACCCCAAGATTTCTCCAGTGACATAGCAATGTTCTCTGTATTTTTTCTGTTGGGGAACACAACTGGTGTACTTTCTTGACCACAGAAAGATGACGTTTTCATGGAACTGTCGTAAGATCAATAATTTGCACCCAAGTGGTAATTTTATGTGCAATTAGGATTTCTCCTCCCTCTCCCAATGAATTTACAACAAATGGTAGAAATTAATTTCATCTACCATTTTATTCTCCAGTCATTCACTCTTAGAAGACCTGTTTGTAATTCTTTACAATCTGCCCCTGTCCTTATTAAAAAAAAAAAAACAAACTCATATCGTCAGCAAACTTAACTACGCAGCAGTCACATAACTGCTTGCCCTCACTGGATGAGGCAGGCACTGCAAATTTCTGTAGAATTACTGCAGTGGCCTTCGTCTACTACAAGGGCTGGCTGTATCTTCCTCGCCTTTTGGCCTCTCTCTTAACCAATTGTTCGTGCACAGACCTCGCTTCTTGTGCTTTGGCTTCCTGCAAAGCTACTGTCAATCATTCTGAGTGCATCACTTAAGCAACGGATTGCTGCAGGATGTATCAGTTCATCCAGAAACTCTGAATGACATTTTGGCTTTGAATATCATCAGCTAACTGTTGTTAAACAGCTACTTTCACAGTGGTTTGATGATACACTTTCACTAACATAAAAATGTTTCAATACTCTGTTTTTCTGCTTTTTCCTGCTTTAAACAAGGCACCTATGAAAAAAAAATTAAAAGTCTACAAATGCTGGTTTTAATATATGCTTATGAAGGAATAAGAGTGTATATTTATGCCCCTGAAGACAGGCCTGTACCATACCCTAAAGTAGGGTACAAGTTAAGGTCACAGAGGCAAAGAATTACGGCATTTTCTAGCTCTTCAGTGCTTTATTTCACATGACTTGAATGTTTCTGCCTCCCCTACCCCTCCCTCACAGTATTATAAAAATCCTTGGGAAAAAAATGTCAAATCTTTCACATAGCTAGGGCTGAATGGCAAAGAAGGCAAAGAGGAATCAGGGACCTGAAGCTTGCAATGGAAACCCTAGTAAAAAAGGAAATCTCCCATCAATACTTACACTGGAAAATTATTTTTAAAAGGGAAGAGACTAGGTCTGTTGGGAACACAGATGGGTATGAGGGGAATCAGACTAGTGGGGAGGATGGATGAAAACTACAGAGAAAAGTGTGCAAAAAGCAGAATAAGACTGAGCGAAAAGCCTGGGAAAGGAAGTTGGGAAGAGGTATGAACAAAGCTAAGAAGAACATTGAAAGCCAGTTAGGAAGCAGAAGTAAAGGGAAGTCTGGATATGTTACCTGACACCAGGTGGCAAGGAGACCAAGAACAAGTGTTTAGACATGCGTATTTCCCCTCTACAAACTCTGACTTGGTCTTTTGCTAGGCAGCATGACAAGAAGAGGAAAAATGCTCTGATGCTTCTGCTATAAGCTAGCATCCATGAAACCTACTAGCAAAGCATGTCTTGTGCAATACTCTTAATAATTCAAGTGGTATCTGCTGTGAATCAAGATATTTCAGTACTTCTGACGGCACATGCAAGTGACAGTATGCCCCTATCAATTTCTAAGTTTGTGTTCTAAAATGCAAAAACATTAGAGCTATTCACCACTTATTTGACAAAGGGTCAAATAAGGGTTGCAAAAATTATTGTTTACAGAAACGGCTGAACTGCTTATGATGAAGTTTATGGTATTGACATGAGACACAAAGTCAGAATTCAAAAATGGTCGGTGCTCAGAAACTGACAAGCAACCGAAGTTATTCAATAGAGCGTGTGGAACAACTGTAAAACCAAGCGTAAGCCGACGTTCTGCTTGTAATTTAAACTCACTTGCATGTTAACACTGATCCTATTGCTATATCAATTTAATTTATCATTGGCAGAAGGGTACATAGTTTTAAAGCATAGTTTTAAAAAATAAGTCTTAACTATATTAAGTACATGCATTGCACTGAAAGGCTCCATTCAGACTAAATGTCATACATTCCTTTTACATGAATAAACCCATAAGGAATTATATGCAGCACTTTCGCTGCCTGTCTCCATGATCAGCTGAGCTGAAGAAACATTTTCTCCTACACACACACGGGTATAGAAAGTAAAAAGCTTCACCTGAATCCCTCTCCGCATTCTCTGCAAGCTAACTCAACTCAAATATTTCCCTTTTAAAAAACATTTATAGAGCTTGACCCAAGGAGTAACCTCACTGACTACTTTTTACACTGCTGTCGTGGATTAGCTCCAGCCAGAAGCACAGAACCACGCAGGATGGAGTACCTGTGTCCCTGCCAGAACATGGGGAAAATTAAACCTATCTGACTGGAACTAGGACAACTGCCTTGAGATAAACTTGTAAAAAGTGTGCTCTCCTATACGGGGACAAATGTCTTGTCCCACTGGTTTATATGAAGTAGGGGTTTTCAGAAAAGTAAAATCCTACTTTGTAAACCAATCACAAGGGGATGCAAATGCCAAATCTTTAATCACCATTAGATTATTGTTTCAAATTTCTACTTTGTAAATCATCCTGATGACATGGACAGGACTGATTATCCATCTTCATGGGTAAAATGAGTACAAGTACTTTGCTTAGATAAAGTTTAAAAATCTGGCCTCATTGAAAAAGGTTTTCAGATGCCTACAGTGTGAGGATTTTACCCAACATACTTTCCCTAAATATACACTTAGATCAAGATAATGATCAGGATGAGACCTGGTATTTATACCATGTGCATGACAGCAAAGAACACAGCAATTTTTTTTTTTTTACAGATCTAGTTGTTACACTCAGAATCTTGTTTCTGGGCAAAGAGGCAGCACACCTCTTAAATTGTAATAAATCAACCCAAGAATTTTGGGAGAGATGGGATTCAGCACAATCAGCAGGGCAAAGGTATCTTTGCCACCAGGATGGCTGACCTGGGAAGAAGGAATGTGAACTAGGAATGACAGTGGAGGGACAGAGTTACTAGCAGCCCTCTGTGGGAGGGATGGATAGGGCTGACGAGCAAAGAGCATGGGGTGATGTGTCAGAAAGGAAATGCAAAATCAGCAAAACAATGCGCCAGCATTTGCATGTAAGCAAGGCAATGTTATTGTAAAAACTGAGACCCTTGCTGGCGAATCAGGATTCTGAGGTGCTTCTCTGAAGTGAATGTACGCTAATGCACGCAGCATGGGGAATAAACATGATGAGTTAGCGATCTGTGTGCAGCTGCAGGGCTATGATCTTGTTGGAATTATGGAGACACAGTGGGATGCCTTACAGGTCATTCCTGTTGCCAGCAGGTTGAGGGAGGTGATCCTTCCCCTCTGCTCAGCACCGGTGAGGCCACACCTGAAGTATCAGGTTCTGGGCTTCCCAGTAAAAGAGACACATGGACATACTGGAGAAAGTCCAATGAAAAGCCACAAAGATGATTAAGGGACTGGAGCACCTTCCAATGAGAGGGCTTCCAATGTCCAGCCTGGAAAAGCGAAGCCTCAGGGGTGGATCTTATCTGAAGGGAGGGTGCAAAGAGCATGAAGACTCTTTTCAGTGGTGCCCACTAACAGGACCAGAGGCGATGGGCATATACTGAAACACAGGAGGTTCGCTCTGAACATCAGGAAACATTGTGAGGTGACTCAGCACTGTCACAGGTTGGTCAAGGAGGTTGTTGAGACTCCATCCTTGCAGATATTCAAAATCCATCCAGACAGACACAGTCCTGGGCAGCCTACTCCAGCCTACTCCTGCCTGAGCAGGACGGTTGGACCAGATGACCTCCAGGCGTCTCTTCCCACCTCAACCACCTGTGACTCTGAGATTGTTAGTATAATGTAATTTTTAACAGTCTAATTCAAGGATCACAATTAGCCTTCATCTAATTATTGTAGAAAAGGAATGAATAATAAAGTAGCTAGGGCACTTATATACAGGAAAAGATGCAATAATAGCAATAATAAAAAATTAACACACACACACACACACACACACATATATACACATTTCTTCGCTTCTACCCCTTTTCTGGTGTTATGCTCACCCTTCCACTGCTCCTCTGGGTCCTAATGGTGGTGGTGGTTTCACTCTGGTGTTGGCCATGGAGGCAAGGTCTTACAGCAAGTTGACAAAATCTGGAGTCCTTTACTGGGAGGAATACTACATTAATGCTGATTGTTACTTCTTCCTCTCCCCTAAGACATATTTACTTTGAATTTAGAGCTTTTAAAAAATTTTAATAAAATCCAGGATGAAAAAATGAAATTAAGATATAAAATAACGCTAAGATCTGTTCAGAAAAAAAGCTATCACATACTAAGCTGAAATGTCCAAAAAATAGAGAAGGAAGAACAGAAGTTCCTGATCTCATGACGTTTAACAGGCACGTTTCTCACCAGCTCTCAGTGGAAAAATGTCACCCAAGCACGGCCACTGTATATGATGATGCCAGTGCGATGGCTACATTTGCTGGCAGGCTGATTTAATCATATTTGTGCTATAGAAAATATATTTTTGATAAACACCAAACTTCATTTCCAAAGTGACAAAATCCATGTTACAGGGAAGCAGCTTTATTTGCCAACACAGAGCAGCAGTGCCACAAAGATCTTTCAAATAGATTTATGTTGCCTGTGACTATTACAGGATAGATACCATCCACAGTTATGAGACAGAAATAAACACATTACCCATGTGCCTGACTCCTTTTCCAAAATTTAAAATACAGTTGGTTATGCATCTTGAAAAAAAGATGTGGGCAAAATAAGCTTCAAGCAACAACATGAGTCACAGGTTGGAAGTCTGACTTTTTTTCATTGTCTTTATTTTAGGAAGAGTTGTTCAGCTCACAAACACACCCAATAATGCTTTACAAAAACTTGTTCAAAACAAAAAATAAATCCTCTTCCTCCCTCTGCTCCACAACTTAAACAAGTACATGCTTTCTGACACACCAGGGAGGATTGTTCCACACCAATAGAAGAATTCACACAGATCAAGACAAGGCTTATAAATAGAGGTGATTCTTATTAAATGAATTTGTATTTCCAGAAGAAAAAAAAAGATGTCGATGTGTTATTTATATGCCCCAAATCTCCACTATCTAGCCTAGACTGTCTCCGGGAATGTACCACATCTACCTACAGAACATGAGGCCTTGGTCCCGGGGCCGCTATGGCTACAACCCTGCCAGTTACCTAGACCGCTCAAGGTTTTTTCTTTTTTCAAACCCCAATAACCACACCAATGCTCCTTAGGCCATCCTCAGTTGAAATTTCAAAGTCCAGAATGCTCATTCCACGCTGCTGGCCAGTAGGACCCTCTTTGGGTCTTTCTAGTCTGGAAAAAAGACGACTGAAGGGGGATCTTTTCCATGCTTCTAAATACTTGAAGGGTGGGTGTCAGGAGGCTGGGGCCAGGCTCTTTTGAGTGGTGCCCAGGGACAGGACAAGGGGTAACGGGCAGAGACGTGGACACAGGAAGTTCCACCTAAAGCTGAGGAGGAGCTTCTTTCCGTTGAGGGTGGCAGAGCACTGGAAGAGGCTGCCCAGGGAGGTGGTGGAGTCTCCTTGTCTGGGGACACTCAAAACCTGCCTGGACGTGTTCCTATGCAAGCTGCTGTAGTTGAACGTGCTTTGGCAGGGGGGTTCGACTAGCTGATCTCCAGAGGTCCCTTCCAACCCCTACCATTCTGTGAATCTGCGATTCTGTCATCAGGGATAGTTCCCTCTAGCTTTTGCCTAAGCCTGACTCACCTGCATCAGATCTACCCTGTCACTCCCCTGCACAGCCCTGTGCAGAATGTGTTGCTGCATTCTGTTCCGGTGTTGCTACACCAGCAATGCACTGGTAACCACAGGGCCAGGAAGGGCAGCAAAAAGTGAACAGGAAGCAGAGAAGCCTGGCCACATCCGTGTGCAGAGCTTCATATAATGATGTGTGCATCACTGCTAAGGGTCTGCATCAAAACAGACTGTAAGTTGTCATTATCAAACATAAAATTAAAACGTTATCTTCATCTGCTAGCTTTTGAAACAACAAATTTCATCGTCCAAAGGTTTGGTTGAAAAGAAGAAATGGCCAGTGGCCAAAACAGTTCTGTGCTTTAGCCAGGTAAATTGTGTAGTCCTTGAGTACACATTTGGATAAATAAAAGGGCATCTATTTCTCTTACTGTCTTCAGATAGATGCAGAGTATTTTTCCTGATTTCCTAAAGATTTGCATCCTATGTCCTCCTCTAACTGAAAAACTCACTCATATCTTGCAGTTGCTGCTTCCCGCCACACCTTCTGCCTGCCCTGCTGTGCCGCAGCGACTGCTCCGAGCAATACACGAACACTGATGGACCCACGCACATTCAGAACAGACAAGGAGTTCAGTTCTCTTGCCTTCATACCAGTAGGAGCACTAGCCTAGGAGGAGGGAGAATCTCGTTCCCACACAGGCCATGAGAACAGCTATAGAAATAGGAAGTATAGGATCTTTTACAGCTCTGCTCTGTGCCTTTTGGTTGACACTAGCTGAAAGAATCTGAATTGTCTTGCCTGTCCATCAAGACTCCCACTACCTACAGCTGTTGTGGTGGTTGTTAGTAAATCAGCTTAAGTGTTCATTCTCTTTTTTCTCCCTTTGCTGCTGAGATGTAATGAGCTTCACCTTGTTCACGGGTTAAAAACAAAAACCTGTAAAAGCTTAGCTTACATTTTGATGCTACAAATTCTTTCTGCCAGATGCATTGCTTGCTCCCTAAAAAATACACTCTAAAAAATTACTTAGAAATAGTAAATTAATTAGTGCCATGCCAACATCCTCTGTCTGCCTTTTTAGGTCTATTTATGATATCCTTTATCTACAAAACTCTTCGTCATTATTTTCTTCCTTACTCAATACACAAATTAGGCAGTGGTAACTCACTCAGTATCTGTTTTATCCTGCCTGACATACAGTCTTGTTATTACCTGAACACTAATCAGACTCTATTCTGTCTTCATATTTCATCGCTTCAGAAACCAGCTCAACTGTGAAGAGAAGCATGTACTAATCTCCTGTGGTCCTGAGTCCCACTCCTGTTACCCACTCCATCACTGTGTCACCTGACACAAACATGGGCTTTTTCCAGCTCCCAGTCCCTGCCTGTCTCTCCATGCTCTCATAGACTGTAAACCCAGTTTCTGCCCCATTTCATGCCTTTCAACTATTATTTCCTCCACTATGTTATCCAGTCCCACTGCC
The DNA here is from genome assembly GCA_013400035.1 of Rynchops niger. Lineage (NCBI taxonomy): Eukaryota > Metazoa > Chordata > Aves > Charadriiformes > Laridae > Rynchops > Rynchops niger. The sequence goes on from VXBH01008169.1 coordinate 435,687, forward strand.
TCAGAGACTCTTGCTCTCTGATCATTGAAAACGGCTGACTCCCTCTCTATGCAGTGAGGCCTCAGAAGAGTAAGTCATATCAGAAGTCTGGTGCTTCTGCTCTCAGTTCTGATGCAATCCTGAAGTCTGCTTGAAGTAATGAGGCAAGAACACACAGACACTTTCAATATCTCAGCCATTCGGTTTCACTAAGGATGTGCAAATGTTAGTTTCTAACGGCTGAAAGTTTGCATAGCTTACTAAGATTTTTCTGATTTTTTTATCAGACATTGTTGAATTATTTGAAGCTTTCCATATAACACAGCCTGGGTAGGAAACTGCAGTAGCTAATTAGTCAAAGCTTAGCAAAATATAAATTATTTAATGGCATGAGCCAATACTGCAAATGCTGAGTGCTTCAATAAGCAGTTCTCCTCGGCACACACACAGCATATCCCTAAAGCTTTCTAGAAATCCAGTCATCTCTCAGCTGGAAAAAAAAACCATTGTCATTCACTTTCAGTGTTTTCTTTTTATCAGGTTTAAATTAACATGCTTCAAGTTTCCACTTGTGTTTACATGATAGGTTTGAATTAACAGAACACCTGAAATAAGCCTAAATAAAGATAGAGTTACACCTGCTAGTGTGGCACCCTCTGTGATACCTGCTACTGTGGTATAAATTGGGTACTACTATATTAACACTGTCAGTCACTCCTCAAGACATGAAACAATTCCTTACCTATAACATATTTCAAGAAAAGTTAACTTTTTCATATTGTTGCCTAGTCAAACCAGCTGCCAGCGCTTCTATTTTTACCACCCCTGAAGCGTATATATAGACCTTTTACTTGGGTTTCAGGTTTTTCTTCTAACCACCTTCCTCAACTGGAGCAGCCACAAACCTCAGATCTTCCACAATAATTGTGTAAAACCCACTTCTTTGACGTACTGGTTACACAAAAAGACCAACGAAAAGAAAAGGGAAAAACATTCAAATTATATGCTTTGCAAAGAGGAAGTCAAAGAAGGAAAAATCTATTTTTACATGTTACTTTTATATCAGTCAGGATCATGCATGAGAGGCATGCACCGTAGAGCAATAGTGGAAGAGAGAAGAGCTATTTCTCTTTCTGTCTTCCACGACTGAAGGAAATCTCAATCTCTTTAAAAATGAAACAGCAATTTGAAGTGTTGTATGTAACAATCAAACAAAAGCAGCAGGATATATTTTCAAGAAAAGCTAAGCTAAGTTTCTGAATGTTAGTTTTAAGAGAAAGGAGAAGAAGGAGCTATTAGACTGGATTTCCCAAAAAAACCCCATGGCTGTTATTTGTAGTTCCTTTCATCCTTTCTGTGTTTTTGACTCAGACTGCCTAGAATAGCTCTGCTTCTTGGACAAACCAAACAACACAACTCAGAAAGCTTACTTAACAATCACATTTGCTAACTAGAACAACAAACGCTATTTTTCCAGACTTTTATCCTTCTCAGTCCTGTATGCCCAGCTTCTATGTTCTTTTGAGTATTGCCAGAAAAATTGAGCAGTACATACCAACTAGTTACACCTGCAATGGCAATGGTAGCAGTGTGGGAGATGCCCAGACTAGACGTGGGATCTCACAAGAGTAGTTAAGGATCTACTTTAAAACAATTTTGATAGCTGGTAATACAGCAGCAAAGAAAAAAACCTCGGTTGGATTTTTGGCACACAGGTGAACGTGCAAAAAAGCAGAAAAAAGCTCCGTCTTTAATTTAAAGCTGAGTGCCTTTAGTGAGGTGTGACCAGTATGGGATTGATAGCCTATGCAGATGTATGAAGTCCTTCTGCAGATCAAGGCTATATGCTGATCCCAGAGCCTCTGCTTTGTGGCTCAGGAATTTTCTCTTTCCTTTTATAAGTGCTAGGAACAGCAGGAGAGAAAGCACCGTCAATTCCTGGCTATAGTAGCTGCTGCTGCAGAGCACAGGGATGTTTCGATTAACGTTTGTGTTTACAGAGGTGACTTAAAATACCTGAAGTTTTGCATTCTGTTTTATTGCTTTTACTAGCCCTGATCCTAGCATATATAAAAACGGGATTTTACAAGCACTTGTTTGCGCATCTGGATGGTAGTTGTACTAGTAAAGAAACTGGTGTTTCCTTGGCTCCAAGAAAGAATAAACAAAGGAGAAATGGAAAAACCAAGTAAGATTAACAGAAGGTTCTTTTAGCGCAGACTCATTTTAGCTTTCCTGCAACATCATAATCCAATGCAGATGTTCATTTGCCTCATTCTTGGCAGCTGTGTTAAATGAACTTCCTCTCCTCAGTAACATTTTCTCAGGGATTTATTATCCCTTTGTTAGTCTGCCCTTAACTTGCTCATTCCTTTCATGTGACAGTGAAACCCCAAAATGTTGAGAAATCAAGCTAAATGTAAGATAATAGTAATACCATGTAAATGTATGTAAAAACAGTATTTAGGTGATTAAAGTACAAACAATTATCTCTGCTTTTCTTTTATAATTTCTGATATTGGTAATGGCTCTTATTTATTAAATCAAAACAAACCAAATAGTTATATAGGAAAATAAGAGAGATGGAGCAGTAGTAATGGCATGGACGAGGTTTACATTTAGTAATACATTTATACAAGTGTGCCTTATCAGAATTTTTTTTAAAAAAGCTTAATGCATTATGCTCGCGGGTAAATGATTTTCACTTTACAACATGACTATGTCTAGACAAATAAGGATGATTAGGGTCTGTTCATCCCTACATTTCCTGTGCAAGATTGAAGCCTGACCTATTGCTAAGAAGCAGATTCCTGTAAAATGAATATGGAAGAGAAGCCAGGACTGCCAAGTCCTTTAGCATTCGAGTTCTTTTACTTTAAAACCTTCCCTTCAGTTTGATGCAAAAAAAAGTAGCAGACTGTCAGTGGACTGTCAGGACATTAATTGCTCTAAGTGGCCTCATCAGGGACCCTCACGCACACTGTCTGCCCGTTGTGCCAGGAACTCTATCAAAGATCAGGCCTGGGGTTTCAGTCTCTGAGGTATGTCATATGTGTGCCTGTCTGTGGTCCTGTCTCCGGTACCACCTCCTGGGTGGGCTTTAGACCTACGTTGCAGTTAGCTTGTGTCCTGGATGGACTCAGGACCTGCACTGTAGCCTTATCTCCAGCCCTGACTCCATTTGTTTCTGACTGGATTCCCTCAATGGACCCTGGATCTGAGTGATTGCTTTGCCTTGTCCGGGACTGTCAACAGACCTTGTTTCTAGCTTGCCCAGTTCAGGTGCTGTGGGACACTGCCCTGGTCTGCACAAGGTCTCTACCTGAGTTGTAATCACTCCTGGCTCAACTTCCCTTACAGAGCCGTCAGTCCTAGCTGCTCTGTGACACAGATTCCAAAAAGCCTGTGCTGTTGTACCACAATTCTCCATTACTGCTAGCTGAAAATCCATCAAAGTGTTACAAACAAAATGCAGCTGTTAGGATATTTTTGGAAAATGTCTGTTTTGATGATATTCTGTTGGAGAAAGATTCACTTAGGAATTATTAATTCAGTCTCACCTCTTCCTCTGTCTGTCAGGTAGTCCTGAGAGCCTCCCTCATTGACTCATGTCAATGAGTCTCAATGAGACTCATGAGCCCATGTTGATGGGCTTCACCTCCCGATGGTGGGACAGCACGCTATCCTGTGATGCCCTGGGAGTAGCTGTGTTCAAGGTGCTCTGTTCCCCGACTTGCGTGTTGCAGTTCTGCCTGTCAGGACTCAGTTCTCTAGCTTACCTCCCAGGTCACTTTTGCCTTCCCTGGTCATTTTCTTGGGGAGGCGATGACTTGTGCTAACCTTGGTTCTGAGCTACAGGCACGCTCATATACCAGCACGTGTTATTTGCCCCGATGATCTCTGCATGTTGGATGGCCTGAAGGGTGGAAGTTCTCACTGTCTTTTCCTAGATGTAGGCATGAGTTTGGGATTCTTACATTCAATTCTCACAAAACGTCTTTGGAAGTCTATGCTTCTCCATTAAGCTTGGGTGAAATGGCCTAAGTAAGTAATAATTCATTGGCACATGGATAGAAGAAAAGGTGTGGATAGAAGGAATATTTCTTCTATCAGAAGATAGAAGGAAGGTGTGGATTGGAAAAGAGAAAAATCAGATAGTTGGGCAAAGAGAAAGTGCAATGTGTAAACTCCATCTTCTTAGAAAGAAATGGTTAAGAGCACAAGGAATCCAGCTACTTCAGATCTGTGTGTAGGATTATTAGCCAGCAGCTGACAAACTGAGAGGGAGACATCAGTCTGGGGGTGCAGGGTAAGCGTCTAGTGAGTGCAGCTAAGAATTAGTGTCTGGGACACAGGCAAGGACAGAACAGCAGTAAGAAGGATTTGTCTGAGCGATACAGTGACCAAAAGTAAAGGAAAACCAGGACTGCGGGGACCCACACTGCTCCCCCCTAGCCACTTGCCATTAAATAAGTCAGGTCTTTTATCTCTTGCTGCCTGTCTGGGAAAAGTGTAGGAAATTAATCTGCTTGAGGCCCTACTTGTACCAAGCCAACAAACTAGCTAAAAAGTACAGAAATTGTGCGGATGTGGAGGCACACATAACATGACACACGCACAAAGGCAGGAGGATTGCGTAAGCCACATTTCCTTTGGAGGTTCTGGGATATATTTGGAATGTATTAAAGGATTTGATCCCAATTTAAAAAAAAAAATCTTAATTGCAACATTATTTCACAAAATAACAACCAGCAACACATTTGCCTCCTTGCTGCTCTGCTAGAAGACAGTGTTCTGTGTCTTTGAAAGATCAGGAGGAGAACAGAAAGAAAGAGAAAGCAGAATTTATTTAGCCATTCCTCAGTATCATATAATTAACAAACATGACTATCTGAAACGCAAGACCATGGCCCAGCACACCTGTATTTGTAGACTGTCTTCACAGTCTCGGGGGTTTTGATTATGCCACAGCAGTAGCTGTTACAGTTGCCAGGACTTCTGATACTGGAGCTATCAAAGTACAGATAAGCAAAAGAAACATTGAATTTTTTAATGACTCCATGAGTGGTTGCCATTGTCTCTGTAAAGGCATTGGGCAGTGTTTCACCTTGATTCTTCAATAATTAAGACACACATTTATTCTTAAACTCCCTACCTGAGTGACATTTTCCCCCTCTTTTCACTATGTCTCAATCTATTTCTTCCCCACATATGTTATCTATATGAGAAATCTGACTTTTGACAGTTCTCCTCTTACCAAGTTCCATCTTCCCGACATGACTCACTGAGCATCAGCTTCCTTCCTTGTAGCGTTTGGACAGAAGAGAATGATTTGAAGGCCATTTTGCCCCCAGTTTCCTGTCTACTGTTGTGTCAGACACATGGCCAGCTAACCTACTTTGTAGAGAAGATGAGTTCCAGCAGTCTGAAGTATCCTGAGCAAAATTTAGGTGACTATTTTCTCCACTCTGCACTACCATTATGTCTCTGAGAAGTTAAAGGGGTTAGCTCTGGATTAGTTTATCCCATGCAAGTTTCAGGATCATATGCGAACAAGCCATAAAGACAATTCTGAAGCTCAGTTATTATTCTATTTTATGTGCTAGAATAGATGATATTTTCCTGATAACCCCTAGAAGCAAAAAGATGAAAAAAAAGCTTCATCTGGGTAAGAAATCAAAGGTAGTTTCTGGTTCCTTTGTGGGACTGGATTCTTTCATTGTCGTAAGTGCTGATGTTTCCCTCTTCTCCTCAGTTCTGGAAAGAAAGGAGCTTTGCAGGAACACTAAGGCAAAAGGAACTGGCACATTTTAGTCTGACTATAGATAAAATACAGGCAGCTAAATATTGGTCACATAACTTTCAAAAAAATTACCAGTACTGTTGGTATCATAACCCAAGCCTAAACACACAAGATTTTTTTTTTTTTTTAAATTAGGAATAGTGTTTATTTTTCTTCTGCTTTTTTGCTCCTCAAATGAGCCTGAAATGAGAAATTAGACTTTTATTAAACTTTTCTCGCAAAATAGTGTAAATTACTATTTTAAAAATTGGATGACTTCAGGAATTGTGACATAAAGAAATACATGTATAAGTAGTGTAAGTATTGCAAGAACTGCAAATTGTAGTTAGCAATACAAACTAAGACAAAAGCAAACAATGACAGAAGTCTCACCCCATAGGCAGGGATCATGGGTCTGAGAGTCACAGACTTAGACAGTAGCTTGCAAAAAGAAAGTTTTCTTTGTTCTTGGAGAATAAGATACCTTTTCACTCCACATTCCTTAGAGATATCTCGACTCACCTGGGATCACCCAAGAAGTCAAATGTGACTAGCATATTTGGTGTGCTCCTACTGCAAATTCTGGAGGTTTTTTATAGACTTCTGAAGAGATATATATGGAGAATTTATCTTTATGCCTATAAAATGCATTGTTTCTTTAAAAGATCTGAGCCATAATATTTTTCCACAAAAGACTTTGGTTTTTTCTTGGTTACCTTTCACATATTTGTTGTCAGCATGTGTCACCGAGCTAAAAGCCATTGACTGAAAGTATATAAAATGTAACTGAAGCTTTTTCTTAAAGGGTGATAAGACATGTAAGTGTCCAGACCTATGCTTATTACAAGCACAAAAAAAACATTTGAAAACTATGAAATGCACCAGAAGGGCCCTTTTCTCAAAAACCAGTCGCTGATCACCTGAAATACCTGGATTATTCAAATGGATGTTGCAGAAGAAATTAATGTCTGAATTTTAAATTTATTGATTCAAATAATTTCTTTTTTTTGAATGAGTAACAAAATGAAGGATCAATGTTGACTCACCTATGAGGACTGAAGTATCTTAGAAATTTATCTTTTTGGTTATTTCAGGAGACTCAGGTAGTGTGCCATTGTAAATACCCTGAAACACTCCGCGGAAGTGTGACATATTTGTAATTCAAACTGTCAACATTTCTGTTGAAAATGTCATGCTGCTTAAAGATGGAAAAATTGCTAAGAGATATTTTGCTTGCCATCATCTACAAATTTAGTGAGGAAGAAACCATGACAGAAGATGGCAGAAATAATATGATTGGATATGAAATAATTCCTGAACAGTTAGTGTTAGCAGTGCCTGGTAAAATTCATGAGGGAAGGAAAGGTCATTTTTTTTTCGTATAAACAGACTCTATTTTTTTTAGCTATTGCTTTCCAAACAGATTATGAAATCATGAATGCACATAAACACCAATAACTAATAGAATGTTCTACATCACTTTCTCAAAAGGCTTATTTAATGTTGGATAACAATATTAAATATCTTAATTTTAATATTATTCTGCCAAGCAAGTCTTATGAAACAACCAGAGATGTAACACTTCTCAGGAACTACAGTTTCATCAATATTTTTGAGATAAGGGACATACGCTCTTTTCAGGTAAAATCTATTTACATTTCATCCCGCTTTTTTTTCCACGTATATGTCACCAATAGCTTCCTGAAAGAATTCAGAAGTTCCTGAGGCTACTTGGAGTGGTGGCCCAGAAGAGCAATAGGAGACCACTCTCCTGGAGAGAGGACCAAAAGCACTGATGTTAACCACTGGTAGTGGACCCAGAGAAAACAGATTGCTACAAGGAAACTTGGACTGCTGAGGGGAAAGAACTCCCATATCCCTCTGAGTCATAGGATCACAGGGTAATTCAGGTTGGAAAGGACCTCAGGGGATCGTCTAATCCAACTTCCTGCTTAAAGAAGCATTGTCTAGACCACATTATTCAGGGCTTTATTCATTTTGGTCATGAAACTGCCATGGATGGAGAATGCATAGCCTCTCTGTGCAACGTGTTCTAATCCTTGACTGTCCTCATGGTGGAAAACTTTCTCCTTATATCCAGGGGAAACCCCTTTTGTTTCAACTTAATGCCCATTGTCACTCATTTTACAACCACTATGAAGAGCCTAGCTCCATATTCTTGATGATCACTGTCTAGGTATTGGAAGGCTGCTATTAGATGTCCCAGAAGATTTCTCTTCTCCAGGCTTAAGATGACCAGCTCTCTCAGCCTCTTCTTGTAAGGGCAAGCACTCCAGCACTTGTCTCTCCTGTTGGATGTCTGAAGAATTCACTACAATTTATTGGTATCTTTCTTGTAACGTAGGGCACAAAACTGGATGCAGTATTCTAGATCTGGTCTAACAAGTGCTGAATAAAAGGGGATAATCACTTCCCTAGACCTTGTAGCCTGTAGCCAGTGTTCCTGTTAATACAGGAACAGCCCAGGTACCATTGTCCTTTGTTGCTGGTAGGGCACATTGCTGGCTCATGTTCAGCTTGCTGTCCACCAGGACATCTAGGTTCTTATCAGCAGAGCTGCCCCCAGCCAGCCTGTCACCACCATTGCAAAAGGTTCTTCCTTCCCAGGTGCAAGACTTTGTATTTGTCCTTGTTGAGTTTCATGATGTTCCTGTTGCCTCATTCCTCATCAAGAAATTATCACTGGCACCCTCGAGAAATCTTCACTCCTCACTTCTCATCATGTTCCAGCAGGTGTCAGTGAGGTTAAATTACCTGCCTTTAGGTACTGGAAAGCTGCTCTAAGGTCTCCCTGGAGCCTTCTCTCCTCCAGGCTGAACGACCCCAACTCTCTCGGCCTGTCCTCATAGGAGAGGTGCTCCAGCCCTCTGATCATCTTTATGGTCCTCCTCTGGACTTGCTCCAACAGGTCCGTGTCCTTCTTATGCTGGGGGCTCCAGAGCTGGATGCAGTACTTCTGTACTTGTGTATTTGTGTAGACACTTGAGAACAAGAAAACGGAGTGGAAGGCAGTCCGTCTCAAGATGTCTCTTCTGTCTCTCACCCTGCACGCTTTGCAATCAATCAACTGCATAATCAAAAAGGAATCAATCTCCTTGTTGTCTTCCCTGATGCAGCACAATCTGGTTGACAGCTGGGCACAAAGCCAGCTGCATATGGGCCAGCAGTGTGCCCAGGTGGCCAAGGCCAGTAGCATCCTGGCTTGTATTGGAAATAGTGTGGCCAGCAGAACTCGGACAGTGACTGTAGTTGATGATGTACAAATGACTGTACTCAGCACTTGTGAGGTCACACCTCCAGTACTGTGTTCAGTCTTAGGCCCCTCACTACAGGAGCAACATTGAGGTTCTGGAGCATGTTCAGAGAAGGGCAAGAAAGCTGGTGAGGGGTCTGGAGAACAAGTCTTAGGAGGAGTGGCTGAGGGAACTGGGGTTGTGTAGCCTGGAGAAAAGGAGGCTGAGGGGAGACCTTATCACTCTCTACAACTACCTGAACGGAGGTTGTAGCAAGGTGGGTATTGCTCTCTTCTCCCAAGTAACAGGTGATAGGACAAGAGGAAATGGCCTCAAGTTGCGCCAAGGGAGGGTTAGATTGGATATTAGGAAAAATTTCTTCACAGAAAGGTTTACCAAGCATTGGAACAGGCTGCCCAAGGAAATGGTTGAGTCATCATCCCTGGAGGTATTTAAAAGATGTGTAGATGTAGTTCTGAAGGACATGGTTTACTGGTAACTTGGCAGTGCCAGGTTAATGGTTGGACTTGATGATCTTAAAGGTCTCTTTCAACCCAAATAATTCTGTGATTCTGTGTTTCTATAATCTGCGAACGTCCTCCTGCAACTATTTAACTTGTTTCACGTCTTCTCAACTAACACACACTTCCTGCAGGGAAGCACACTGACTCTGCCTGCCCTGGCTCCAAATAAAAGCCACAGGCACATGCCCTGCAGCCTCAGATCTGGCAGGCTTGCATCCTTTCTCTGGAGTTCTGTCTGGTTTGAGGCTACTGATGTACCAGGACTCAAACCTGGACACAAGCTCCATTTGTTGCTGGGTACTGTGCCCTTTGTCACATCACCACCATTGCTGAACAGTTATCCCCTGTCTTCATTGGACAGCCCTCTTTGGCACAAGCTACTGCAGAAAATACTGCTTCTGGGAGCTGCCCTCTAGATCTTGCAGTCAGATCAAAGCATATTTCATAAGGAATGGTTGACAGAAGTGATTAGATATGGCTAGAGTTGGTTACAGCAAGTATCTCTAGACTTTAGCAGGCATCCCTGAAGAAGAGCTCCTAGAAGTTCCCTCGTGTTCCCATAAGACCTAGGACATCTACAAGCAGAGTGCGAAAAATGCTTCACAGGTTGCTGCATCTATTAGCTCCCTCTGTTTTGTGCACTCCTATAGGCCTGATTCCTCTGTCTGCCATTTGAAACCTCACTGATTTTCACTGACTTTATTAAAATTAGTAAAATTATTAAAATAGACTAATTCCTATCTGACATATCTGCATGAAGCAGGAAAACAGGTGGAGTGGAAAAATACAGAATATGGTAGAGTAGTGCCTGTGGAGCAGGAGACAAAGGTCAAAAGGCCGACAGCGCGTGGCATTACATGGTTATGCTAGAAATACAGCTTTCTTTGTAGACAATGTCTGATCCAGGATTCATGCCACCACCACATAGTTTGAATGTAATATAAGCAATGCCTGCAGTCACTCAAAGGAAAATATTTGAGAATGGTTGTGGCTGTCTCAGTTGCAAGCCCATTCCACTGTTGAATTTAAACCAGACTTAAATAGGTTTAGAAGTGCGTACATAATGAAGTTTAGCATTTTAGTAAAAATATTTTTTACAAACATCTTGTGTGGAACTAATGTGAATATTTGTGTAGAGTAAGACTCATTTATCATTCTAATATTTATGTGTTCCTACATTCTTTGGCCTTTAACACTAACAGGACCAAAGAGGGATGCATGATGCTCTCCAGCATATAGAAATTACTGTCAGTACTTACTTTCTTTCCTTTTTTTTTT
>VXBH01008169.1:455202-477961 GCA_013400035.1 Rynchops niger
CCTCCCCTCATCTATCCATCCAGTCATGCTATCATAGAAGGCTATCAGATTAGTCAGACATGATTGCCCCTTGGTGAATCCATGTTCAGTACTTCTGATAGCTTTCTTTTCCTCCACATGCCTTGAGATGATGCCCAGAACAAGCTGTTCCATCATCTTTCCAGGGATGGAGGTGAGGCTGACTGGCCTGTAGTTCCCTGGCTCCTCCTTCTTGCTTTTTTGAAGACTGGAGTGACATTGGCTTTCCTCCAGTCCTCAGGCACCTCACCTGTTCTCCAGGATTTTTCAAAGATGATGGAGAGCGGCCCAGCAATGACTTCCACCAGCTCCCTCAGCACTCTCGCGTGCATCCCATTGGGGCCCATGGACTTGTGAATAACTAATTGATCTAATTGATCCCTCACTCGATCCTCCTCAACCCAGGAGAAGTCGTCTTCTTTTCCTGTCACTTTCCCCAAAGTCTGGGACTTCTGAGGGCTGGGCTGAGCAGTAAAGACCAAAGCAAAGAAGGCATTCAGTAACTCCGCCTTCTCCACATCCTCCATCACCATGGCTCCTGTCTCATTCAACAGCGGGCCCACAACTTCTCTGGTCTTCCTTTTGCATCCAATATACTTGTAGAAGCCCTTCCTGTTGAGCTTGACATCCCTAGCCAGGTTTAATTCCAAGGTGGCCTTGGCTTTCCTTGTTTCATCCCTGCACGCTCTGGTGGCATTCTTGTAATCCTCCCAAGGGGTCAGTCCCTTCTTCCACTTACTGTAAACTTCCTTCTTCCATCTGAGTATTTTATATTTATATACAGACTATACAGCTCTTAAACGCAAGATTATAAAAACTGGCCAGCTTTATACCAATGAAATGTAGTTAGGAAGATAATTGCTAGAATTGGAAACAGTCACGAAAGGCTAAGCGACAATACACCTTAATAAGCAGCTAAATTCGAGTTCAGTTTCAAGGTCTGTTCTGTACTTCATTCAGTTAGTAAAGTTGATAGGATAATCTTACAGCCATCAGATCTGTTTTCTTAGACAAGTTTTCTTAGACAAACTTTGTACCCTAGACAGCTTTTTTCTGAGTGGGAAACATTAGCTGGGACATTACTCCCATTTAGGTGCACTTCTACTTCTGGTAGGTCCCAGCAATTGTATTTGTGCAGTATGTGTGTTGAAAATATCAACCTTTAGAGTGAGCTTAATTAAAATGTTTAACAAAGTAATTTGATGATTGCCCAGTCCTCAAAATAAAGACTAACCTTCCAGGGTTAGTCTTTACTCTGAAAAAAATGTTTTGGAAGCAAAACCTCTTACTGGACAGCTCTAGAGCCTGCCAGTACAAGAGGCAAATAAACAATCTACTCAGGTGCTCTTCCAGAAAAACTGAGAAAAGCCTAAGCACCTTCAAGTGGCCACCTCTTTTGGTAGCCCTGCTGAGAGAGGCCAAGTACAGTGCAGCACAAATGAGCTCTTAACGGCTCTTCTCTCCTCTTTGTGATTCTCCTTTCTTAATGACTGTGACTGAAGAGCTGCAGTGGACAAGCGCAGGGAATCTTCAAGCTGCCTCTGGCTCTTAGGTCTTTTCCACAGACCAAGCCTGATCCCGAAGCCTTCTGAAATCAAAAGAAAACCCTAAGCCCTGCAGTGACCTTTAGGGCCTTTCAATCAGACTGAAAAAGGGGTATTTGTCATTCTAGACAACATTGGCTGTCACTTCCCACCACCAACCATTTTTAGAAAAACAGCGTACTATTTGGAGGGTGTAGGGAAATGGATTAATATTTATTGTAGCCAGTAAATCTCCAACAGTCAGAAATACACGTAAAGGTAAGAGCTACTGTAGTTGGTTTATTGGTATCTATCTGTAATTATAAGCTCAGTTTTACATTGAAACACGGCAAGCTCCTGTCTATATATAATGTCAAGACATTAGAAAACATGAGATTCTGCAGTTTTGTTGATAGCAGATGGTAAAAATCAGAGGGGCCTGTAAGCGAGTGGCCTAGGTTTGTGTTTTGCTCTGCTTTACGCATGGCCCCCAAGCTGTGTGTCCTGGTTGCGGCGGGGCAGGGTTGGCTCTCCGCAGGCTGGGGCAGGGACAGCGCTGTTCCCTCCCGTGTGAGCCGGGCCCAGCCTGGAGCCGGCAGCTGCCGGGGGAGGGGGCGGGAAGTCCCCCCTGGGAGTGGGCGGGGGGTCGCGGCTCCGGCCGGTGAGCGGTGGTACCGTCACCCTGTTTGTGCGTTCCGCTGCCAGTGGTGTTGGCGGTGGGGTTTTCCTCTTCCCTGCGCTGTGCTGTTAAACTGCCCTTCTCTCAACCCACGAGTTTTGCCTTTTTCTTACCGTTCTCCCCCCACGGCTGTGGCGGGGAGCTCGAGGGAGTGACGGCGTGGTTCTTTGTTGCCGTCTGAAGCTGAACGAGGAGGCTGTGGTGCTCATATCAGGGCTTGGCACAACGCCAGCGTGTTTGCTGGTGGGCTTAAGATGATGCTGAGCTGCGTTCCATTGAGAAATTGCCTTCCCAGAGTCCCTCAAGCAGAATTCGCTGCGACGGTCCTGAGCCAGAGTGAAAACAGCAGCATGCTCTTCCAGGCCCTTTTGAAGAGGAGCACAACCGCGTAGTTTCAGGATGAGGGCCTTCCCTGGGAGCAGAGCGATTTTTGACTCCTTCACACCTGGATCGCTAAGGGGCCTGAGTACCAGCCTAGCGCTATTCCTAGAAGATTACTGTGAAAAATAGTGGAGGTATTTTTGGCTTTCGCCATAATAACAATGCTATAAGTATTTGATTTATAAGGATAACTAACCTTTAGTAAATTAGGAAACATAAGAAATTTCAAAGATAACAACTACTAGCAGCTATGAAGGAAGAACATCCGAGAAAAACAAGAGGGAGTTTCTCCAAAAGACCCCACAAATGATTAACAGAAGGAAACAGATGCATGGAGAAGGGAGCTGAACCTACCAGAAGGAAACAGATGCCCAGGAAAAGGGAACTGAAGATCATCGATCCTCAGAAACAATTGCCAGAAGGAAACATACAAATAGAAGAAAGATGGGACTAATGATAATCAATCATTTTAAACAATTACTCTGCTAAAATAATAACCACGTATGCAATATTGAATGTATATAAGGCGTGGGTAAAGTGTTAGCTGGTGTGCCTCTGACTTGAGTCATGCACCCAGCGCTGTGCTTTTGCTTTATTGATTTTGTCCCTATAATAAAATAAGTGCCATTTCTGTTTAAGGAATCTGGCTATTTATTACATTACAAAGTGCAGTAAGACATCAGCCCTATTTAATTAATGATTACCTCAGATGGATAGCAGCAAAAATCTGCTCTAGCAGCAAAAATCCTTAAAGACATTTCCATGACAGCTCTTTGCTTCTTCTTCCACAGACTTCTCCAAGTAGTGCACCAGCATAAATGAGGAGATAACAAACTGCTGCGAGAAATAGGAATGGTCAGCTGGGGATGGAAATTTAAAGCATGTTTGCAATGAGAGAATACACAGCATCGTGCTATTGCTTGAGATTACATAAAATTGAATTCCAGAGCAAATTACTGTACAAATAGTTCTACAGTTCTAATAACTACAGCTTATTTCTATACCGCAACAAAAGAAATCTGGGGGAAAGGAAAGTTGCTTGGGAAACAGCATGCTCCCTAGTCTACCTTGCTGCATATTGCTGAGTACGTTTTGATCTAGCCTTGAAAAAAAGAGTGCAGAAGATGGCAACAGTCAAATAGAAAACAAAGAAAAAGTCAGAAGAAAAATCAAATGTCATTTAAAATGAATGCAAAAAACCCCCACGTTTTCCTACAAAAATTTAAGAAATTATAATATAGGGTAACTGGGATGCCTACTTTTAAATGCGAATATTGGTAAATAGTCACGTCAAGAACAAAGGAAAAAAAAATCAGTGGGAGGATGTAACATCAGAAAAAAGTATGCTGGAAAGGCTACTCAAGGAACCCATAAGAGAAGAAACAACTCTTGACTCGATATTAAAAAGTATACATGATCCGATTCAAAAATTTACCATGTAAGTTTCCGTCTCAACCTGTGACACAGGTCGTGACATGACTATGGCATGGACTGTGACATAACTGAGAGAGGAGCTTATATTTGGCAGCACTTTGCAAATGGCAGTTCTTTTCAAACAGCAGCTCTTTGCAAAGGGCAGCCTTGTGCAAACTGCATCTCTCCATAAATACCAGCAAACAGCAGCTCTTTGTGAACAACTGCTCATGAATGGCAGCTCTTCAGCAGAAAAGAAGACTTGCATCGGGGGTGGGGGGATGTGTGTGTGATTTGTTTTGTTTTCTGGCTACGAGCAATTCATCCATGCACGATATAAATGCCTTCAAGGTATAAAGCAGAAAAGAAAAAAAAAAAGGTTAAGGAGCGTGTTGGAATAATCTACCTTCACTTTGTGTCACGCTCACCTCTATTCTGTGGGGGTTTTTGTTGTTTATGGGCTGAACTTTGAAATTACCCTCTGGAATTTTAGGCCATTTAGAAAATTCTGAGTTTTGGATTTGATCCCTTTTCAGACAGTATTGTTTTCTTGTTTTCAAGCCCGTCATTATAAATTCAACTCCTTTAAACTACTTGGCTACTTTGAGGCCAGGAGCAAGAAAAAAGACGCCCTCTCCTATGGCACAGAGGTCCCTGCCTGAATCACGCCATTGTTGATAAGCAGGGTAGGTCAAACCAGCAACTTGTTACGAGGAAACGTGCTTTATCCAACCTCTACTTACTACGTTAGCGCCTCAAGAATCCATGCAGACTGAAAGAGGAAGAAAACAGATTGCATCCTGCTTTTCGGTTTAAGTTGATCTGCAGCAAGGTAAAGGGTAAAAGGTGTTTTACTATGACTAGTAGCATTGTACTCAAGTTTGGGCTTTCCACTGGAAACGCTTTTTCCCCTACCAACTCGTATAGAGATGGTAAAACATTGGGAACTTCTTCCCAGAGAGTTTGTCTCGGCAGCAGCAGAGAGGAGATGCTGTATGGCAGCCTGAGTAGTAAAACACAAGGCAGTAACAATCAGTGCTACAAATTCTGCAGAGAAATCATACCACCGAGTACCCTAATTCCTGTCTTTCTGTGGAAGTGGACAAGCGTGGAACCCTGTTCCTTGAACGACGTAGTAGACACGTGAAATACAGGCAAATACTGACTATTGTATCCTTTGAACACGCTTCAGGAGGACAGATGAATTCAAAATCACAGCTAGGAAAATTGAGGTGACTAAAATATAAGCAACTTGTCCATAAATGCCTTCAGAGGATGTCAGAACAAAGATGCAAGCAGCAAATTTCTTTACGTGGCACAGAAAAAATGATAAAAACAAAAGGAAGGATTATGATTTAAATGCAATTTTTGTTAAGTAAAAGGAGACAGTTATTCCAACCAAAGTATACATTTTGTACTTATTAATGTACAGAACACCACAGCTTTATATACAATGCTTTTATTTACTCAAGTCTACCCAGAAGACTTCAGTGGACCTTCAGTCATTGTTCCAATAAAGGCTCATTATCTATGAAAAATAACTTCATCTGGCTTGAAGTTGAGTGAGGAAATGCTTCTTTAATTAACTTGTTTAATGCTCTTAATTATCTTTCATTTAAATTCAGGGATGATGATACTTCGAGAATTCAATGTACCATCAAATTTGTAGAGAAAGCTATTTTGTCTCAGACCCAGCAGTTCTGACTTACAGCCCCAGATGCCTGATTTAAAATGCATCTGCATCCTCATTCTTTATCAAATAACCTGACACCGATTTTTTAGCAGACCACATCAACTTTATTCCCTTCAGCTCTTATGAATACATATATAACATATAAATAAATTAATTAAATACAAATCCTCTTTTGATTTCTAGAAACGTGCCTTAAAATAACCAAATTGTTCTCAATGTCTGGCCTTGGCTCTTCTACCCCGGGTTCTCATCCCTTTCTAAACTGCAAAATTATGAAGTGCAACACCATGCTGGCAATGAGCCATGAAAAAGTAGGATCATTTGAAATGAACTGTGTATTTCCACAGGTCAAAAGTTTTAGACAGTTATTTAACCTTCAAGATTCATTTTAGAAAAATCACGGTCTTTGCATAATTTCCAGTGGATAAATTGGGTAATAAAAGCCGTCCCTCTTCAACCTCCTCTCCCCCAGTTTTGAAAATCATGTCGCAGAATCTGGATCGTAGATGAAAACTTTCAGCTGCTTGGAAAAATGTTAGTCACAGAAGTATCTCATAAAAAAAATCAGTGCTCAGCTTGGCAAAGGGTCTAAGTTTGCTTTTTGCAAGCAAAAGAAAAAAAAATTTACTATTTTAAGATTATTTAACTATTACAAAATCCCACATTCTATGCACTTTAATGTGCTACGGTGAAAGTCTTTACCTTCAGAAGGCTCAAAATGTCATCATCTATGCTTACAGTGACCTAGATCCCAGGTATTTTTCTAAACCCACCACCCAGTGGATGGGATGGTTAAGCTACAGTACAAAGTAACTTCTGCCACAGCATGGAAAACTCACTGTTTTTCATCTTTGGATCAAATTCTGCACCAGCTTCTTTTTATTTGGCAAAACATTTTCTATCCCAGAATCTCTCTTTCTGTAAGGCTAAGCAGCGAAATTCTATGGTGTTACATTATGTTACACCTAACCTTACATTTAGAAGAGGAATTTTTACTGCAGCAAAGTAAATCTTTCTCGTTAGGGCTTTTGAAATTTTCGGTCAGCATTCCCAGTCTCACGACTTCCTAAAACTCAAGGATTCATGCTTGCCATCTAGCGGCTTTGAACAGAATTAGCAATCGGTTAACAACAAAGGAGATTTTTTTTTTTTGGGTGATAAAAGATGGTTGGTTTAATTTATGGTTATGTTTGAAAATCAAAAAATTGTTCTGGAGTTGTACCTGGAAAAGAGGATATTTCCCTCAATATAACCATTAACTGAACACAGAAAGAAAACAGAGGATTAATGCGAGGGAACGGTGTCTCCTGTGAAAACAGCCACGGTTACTGCATTACAGCATGTGATAGATTTGCACTGACTGGGGGAGAAGGTCTAGAACCTCGTAAGCACCCTCTTTCCACCAGATAGCTTAATCCCTAGGATGCAGTAAGGCTCTCCGCATTTTATCTTGTCTAGTTTCATTTATTTTGTAACTCTTGGATATAGAGGAATGTGTCGTCAACAAAAGGAGCGGAAAATATTCCCCTCAAAAGCAAATACAACATGTTTCGAGGTGATTCTCTTCACAGATATGGACGCGAAGTCTTTAGAATTTAAAATTGTGTTGAACTAAAATTCTCAAGAGAAAAAATCTAAAATGTCCATTTTATGCAGGGAACGTAGGGCACTACATTCCCCACAACTGAAAACCAGGGAGAAGGAAGCCTCCCTCTTTGTGCAAGTCTTCTTTCTGGAATTGCCACCTAAAATAAATCATTCACCAGAACTAGTTAACTAGGATTTTAATAAAAGAATAACCTACTGCAAGCCATAGCACAAACCCATGTATTAGCAAAATTGCACATATTAAAAATGGCCTCTAAATTCTGCTCAACTCTGAGAATACTAGCGTGTCCTAGTTTGAGTAGAAATATTTAGTGTATCTATGAAATGCTAAGAAAAAGGTAAAATACATGGCTGGGGAAAATGACATCATCTCAGATCAAGGAATGAGGAGGGGAGGAGGAGTAAACTGCAGAAACCGCTGGTCTTCGCGGTGTTTATAGCCTTGATATAATCAATGAGTCTACAGAAAGATCAAACAAGCAGTGCTAGTAAGGTCTGCTTTTGAAGCAGAGAAAATGTGTATATCCTCAGTGAAACATAGACAAGAATTGCGATTTGTAGAGCCTCTACAGTTCTTAAGGAATCTCAAATCCAGACCAGAAGGTAATTCCATGCTTTTGCATTACCATGGAATTATCTGTTACATGGATCACCCAGACAGACACACGTAATAAGATACACCTGTATTGAACAAATCCTTATTTTAAGTCTCTAAATCTCTTTACTTTAAAAGCCACAAATCCACTATGGACTAGGGTCTGCATAACATTTTGCTTTACAGTAGTCTTTCTATACCAGGCTTTTATGTAAGTTTCTTGCGTTTACCAGTATTTCCAAAACAATGATCGTGGGGAAAAAGAGAGTACGCAATTGCAAATGACTGATTTTTGTACAATCTTCTCACTTCTGTTCCCCCCCCCCCACCTTCTTTTTTGGGGGAGTGGATAGGGAATAATATTTACTAAGTTATTTTCAGAAGTAATATAATGAATAGACACTTACACAGGCTTAATAAAAAGGCTCTCTCTACATAAGTATAAATACCATAATAAACATTTACTAGCAATTGACAAGTTATGTGCAGTTTTTTAATGCACAGTTTATAGTGTTCATCAATAAAAATAGCCCATGACAAAATCTTTCATCTCACGCATGTATAGTATAACATTGATTTAAAAGATGCAAATTAGGAAGGAAAAAAAATTAAAGTATTTCCAATACCAACAGCTAGGAGGCATTCTTTAACTGGATATCATCAACTTAAATCTCACTATTTTATCTTCATTTAAGAAAAAATAAACTTCTAATTTGGAAACTCCCCTTACATTTCATTCTTTCAGCTGACTGCAGATAAAATACTTCTAAATACAACAGAAAAAAAGAAGAGGTGATGATTTTGTAATCTATATCATACAGGATATGTGTCTGCTATACAAAAGTTGACTCTGTTCCTTTAGGAACTGGATGCATACATTTCCTGGCTTTTGCACTACAAAATATTTTTCTCCACAGATGATTTGTAACTTTTATGTCATGTTTACAAAGCAAATCAAAACCAAACTTCATGCATTTTAAAGAACCTTTCTTAAGCAGTGTAAGAACCTTTCTTACACAGTGTAAGTTTTCAGTGAGAAAACATGGTCCACTCAGGTTGACGTTCCTTGCAACAACACAAAAAAGCAGTATTACAAAATACAAAACTTTTAAATCTGCTGTAATTAAAAAGTAATACTTGATATTAAATTTCAAGCTGAAGAGATGTCAGTATAAAAGGTCTGGGCTGTCATGGAGCGCTTTGAATCCTTCCCAGTTTTGTGCTTGTTATTCCAGAAGCAATAACAAATAGTGCATTTAGGACAGAAGTATCAGATCCAAAGACTGAATTTCTAATGCTATTAAAAATATAAAAGAAATCCAAAGTATAAAAACTGATGCTTGGATAGAAAGTTAGTGATTAACAAACAAGGAATGGAAGACTGCCTACTTCTAATAACTGCAAAAGATGAAAACTGACTTTCAGCAAGAATTTTTTAGAATTCTCTTCCTGGTATTTGAAATAAAGCTGTTGAAAAATACACTGTAAAATTTCTTAATTGTTTATTAATGAATATTTTGAAAAGCTGTATTAGGCATTCCATTTTTTTTAAGGTGTTGACAGTCTATTTTACAGATGCATAGAAGTTGCACAGTTTCTATGAAAAATACGTACTTTTCAGAGTTAACAAGACAGACAACTATAAAACAGAAAAGTATCACACGCTGTCTGCGAGTTTCTTTCTTTCTTCAAATTGTTTATCTACTGCAAGTGAAAGAGCCTGAAGAAACGTTGTCATTGTAACACTGGGGGACTGAAAATAAGAGAACATTTTGTTAGACACACTAGAGCAACAAGCATGCATAATATTTTACATACAGATCACAGTATTTATAAGAGAAATATTTGACTTCCATATTACAAATTTTTCAAAATGCTACAAAACATAAAAATACAGGTTTCTTTCAAAACAGCTAGCATAGTAAAGTCAAAGTCAAGCTCTGCAAACTCAATCACTATTACTGTGGACTTGCTTCAAAAAAGGTTTTTAAGAAATTAGTATTATTTATAAAGTGGCAGAGTTTTCTTTCAGCAAGAAATTATCAGAGAACCAATATCTATCAATGTCTGCCACAACATTTAATTACAAGTCCAGTGCTGTTGGACAGGTCAATTCCACACCTCTTCTTCAATCTCATTTTAAATTATGGACAGCACAAAATTGTTTCAGTCTACAAAGCTGCACAAACAGTGCAATTTAGCTTAAAAGCGGGCTTTAGGCCCAATCTTTTACTTCTGGCAGTATCCAAATGTCTTCCCACCTCTCTCAAAACCAACCCAAAATACAATGAATAGAATAAACTTAATTGAATATAATAAACTTACTTGAATATAAAGCGCATGTGCTAGGAAAGGAAGTTTTCTCAGGACCCGGCCACTAAGACCTTCACTTCTTCTATAGTAAAACAGAGACAAGTGCAGCTTAAATGCTAAATACCTGCTCTTTAAAAGAAGATCTTTGATGTTTCTGTGCTTCTCCCATAAGTTGCTCTAAGAAACCTCAAATCACAACTCAGGAGGTCACTTGCAGCACTTTTAGCAGAATCAGGAAGCAAACAGACAGCTTCAGCCTATTTGAGGCTATACAGTACAGAAAAGCAAGCAAGGGTACAGAAAGAGCATAGTCACATTTGCCTGCTGAAGCTTACAGCATGCTCTTCACATCACTGTGCCATATCTCATGAATTCGGGGCAATGTATACATTGAAAGGGTATGGTACAGACAGAACCTTCCATCCACACTTGGAAGGAATTGAAAAATTTGTTTTCAAGGCTGGACCTCACAGCTACTGGTTATCTCCTTCCCACTATTTACTCACAGCTTCCTTTACTTCGCCTGCTTCGTATGCTTCTGTGTCCTCCAAGCACCACGCTGTGTATGTAGAACCCAAACCTCAATGCCTGGAAAAACTTACTTGTTTTTTTTCCACTCCTCACTGGTTAAGATTGCATACTTAGGAACAGAAGGAAAACACACTTTCATGACTTAATGAATGTTATTTTATTTTGTTCCACAGAGTCCAGCACTTTGGAAAAAAACCATTGCTTGATATTGTGAATATCATTTTTATTGTTCCAGGATTGTTATGCTGTCATGAAAGACTATTTGTTCTACTAGCATCCTCAGCAAAACATAACACTCTCCATTTACACTTCACTCCTTTCCCCTTTGCTTCTGTCCGCTTATATCTTGATGCTAAAACTGACTTAGTCAATTGCAAGCCATTCCAAAACACTCTCTTAGCAGGAACTAAGGCCAGTGCTATTTCTGCTAAACTCCATTACAATTCACGATATCCACTGAAACCTAAGGCATCTCACTAATCCAGACAGCAGTTTGTCAAGAGGACTTCAAAGGGCAGAGCAGAAACCAGAAGCAGTACTAAGCCAAGCCAGATTTGAGACTAAGAAATGCTGGCAAATCCTCATTGCTTCCACTTTTTGTCCCCTGAAAGGTTTTGCATGAACCTTAACAGAAAATAATTGAGAGGTTTCAGAACTCTAGCTATTATGAAATGCAATTACTTTTAATCACTTCACAACTCATTATATATATACATACATACATATATATACACATACATATATACACATATATATATATATGTAAAAAAAGGGTATAATTTCAGAATCTTACCTTGAGATTTCTTTTAGTACAAGGCTTAACCGTGACACATTATTTTCTACGAAGCCTATCATCTCTAGCTCTCTGAGTGTCAGGAGCTGCTGTCGAGGATATATGATTTGACACTAGAAAGAAGAGTTATACACTGTTGTGTGCAAAACTCAAAGACAATCAAAATTAAACTCTGCAGTAAGAGTAGAAATACAGAGAATGATCGAAAATGGTGTATTTTTGCTATTTAGGAAGTATGACTGAAATGTCAAATTTATTAAAATACGACATTTTACAGTCTTGCTTTCAAAATATTACCTTCATCAGTTCTTCCAAGCAAGAAAGATATATTCTAAATATTGCTGCAGTGGATGGAGGTCCAATGTATTGCTTTATGTCAGCCCTGTCTACAAAGGCCATGTCAATTTTCTCCGTAATATTTGAAGTAGTCAGGATAACTACATTTGGATACCTTCAAGATAAAAGCAGATTTTTAGGTCACATGTACAAGAATTATCTCCTTTTGCAACTGGCAAATCGATACCTTCCTTCTTATGACTTAAGCCATTTCATGCAATAAGCAGACACATCACTCTTGTCAGCCAGCAATTATATTAAATGATCTGAAGCTCTTGGCCAGTTTTCACCAATCTATTTCAATGCATAGTCTCTTTCTTTCAGCTGTTTTGCAAGTGTCTGTAGTTTCTCCAACCCTGTTTTAGAAGTGAGGTACATTAACAACCTAGAGCCTACTGGTACAGTTTCTGCCACACACACACAAAAGATTACGAAAAGAAGACTTGTAAATTCGAACCTTTAATCTACATGTTTTCCATTTCAATTTAGTAGAAAGTATGTGACACATTCTACCTGCAGATGATATTAGAGTGAGCTTAAAAGAGAAGTAACATCTCCTTGGCTCTAAGAAATACTGAAAGAACATTCTCAACCAGAGCTATTTTTAGATTAAGCCTGTGAACTTTCACGTATGAATAAGCCACTCATCATTAATTAGCTGCAAGACAGGGCCAAATTCTAGGGCACCTTTCTTTCTGTGAACAGAGCCAAGTATGCCCAAAAATGGGAGGGAAGTGGCAGGAGTAAAACAAGACATAGGACACTGCACTAAATCCAGCACACAAAGTGGACCAAGCACCATTAACAATTGCTTCTAAGCCACGTGTTGTGCAAGTCTGCTTTAGATTGACATCCAGAAGCTGTAAATAGTGAACGAATGCTTCATTGATCTTATTCTTGTCTCTCCAAAGCAGATATCATGACCAACTGTCCTGCATCTCTCCCTAGCTTTAAAGGAAGTGGATTTGATTGTTCACTCAGTTACAATTGTCGGATTACTCCTATTTCTTTTCACAATTAGCACCATTAACAAAGAATAGTTCACTAACCAATTTGGTTTAATAGGAATTAAGATTTAGCAGGAATCCTGAAGTTGTCAATTACATTTTGCTGTTGCAAGAATATGAGTTTACCTTTTAATCTGATCTATTTGTGTCAGTACAGCATTCACCACACGAATAGCATCTGAAGGCTCTGTGCCCGCCTTGAAGGCACTGCGGGCTGCTGTGAGGCTTTCTACCTACAAAAAACCAACCAAACAAGAAAAAAATACCAGCGATCACAAAAAAACCCCACATAAAAGATTGCACATTTGGAGTGCTAGCAGTAAGCAAATAACCCAGACAATGCACCTTCAGGTCCTTGTGTCTGGTATCTAAAGATTCATCTTCAAATTCTTTTGTTAAGTTGGAATTTATAGGGAGAGGGAAAGAAATGTCATGGAGCCAAAGTGTAGTGAGTGAAATTCTGGTTTAGAAACAAAGGCTGTTTTTCATTTTAATTAAATTCCAGGATGAGCGGACATACACACAACAGAATAATGAATACATTGAATTTAGAATGAGCTTCCCCATAGGAACTCCAATATAACAAAGCTAATAAGGTACATACTAAGTTGCTTATGTATTCAAGTCTGAAAGAGAATCTGGACAATGAAACGAACCATAATAATGCTTTTTAGAGCTTTCCAACATAGTAAGAGTACAACTAATACAAATCTAGCCTACTTTAAAGTTTA
Source organism: Rynchops niger (assembly GCA_013400035.1). Taxonomy (NCBI): domain Eukaryota; kingdom Metazoa; phylum Chordata; class Aves; order Charadriiformes; family Laridae; genus Rynchops; species Rynchops niger. The sequence goes on from VXBH01008169.1 coordinate 468,824, forward strand.
AAACAATACTCCATCTCACACGCAGCAGCAAGAGAATTTTCACCAAGAAAGGTTTTGCTTCATTTTCAGCGGGATTTGCCTACTAAATCATTCTGTATTCCTCCCAAATCTCTGAAGACTGCAGTAGTCAAGACTAAAATTCGCTCTTCTGCACAAAGTTAAGTAACTTACAAAAAAGCATAAAGATGCTTTTATTGTTCTTTATGAATAAGCATTATCACAGTTCCCTCCCATCAATTTACTTTCTGCTAAATTTTATGTACATCAACACTATTAGAATCATACCTCATCAATCAGTACAAATACAAGAGCATCTTTGTCATCAATTAATTCTTGAATCTTCTGGAACATCTTGGTTACAAGCTTGCCACTCTATAAAGAGACCAGATGCATATGTTTAACTATTTTCCTTATCACACAACTTTCCAAGCCTTATCATATTTAAAGATGGAAATTTATTCTTAGTAATCTTTGGTGCACACAGATATTTTATGAAACAAGCTCGACAGAAACACTGTAATTTCTAAAACACAAAGTCTACTTAATTAGCTACATCAATACATACCTCAGAAAACCATTTAGAGAAAAGGCTATGGCTGTTTATCTCAATTAACTGTCCATATCTATACCTAAAGTATGAAGGGAAAAAGAAGTATCAACTCTACTGTAAATAGAAGTCAGTAATATCATTAACTTCTGTCTCATTCCCTTCACCTCAACCCTGTAATTCTGTGCATTAGTATTTTAAATTACTTTTAAAAACATAATACCTGTTTTTAGTTTGTCATTTCCAGAAACGTGTCTCACTAGAATTCTTTATATTAAATTGCTATCAAAACTCCTTCCTTAGAGCAGGTGGTATTTAAATATAGTTTAAGTAACAGTTACAATGCTAATGGCCTCATTCTTCTGTTCTTGTAAGATTTTTTTAAGTATATCAAGAACACATATAAAAGCATGAAGCTTATTTCCTTAGCTCTGCACGGATATCCTTAGGACAAAATATCTCAACCACACTTTATATAGGCCATGTTTATCATAAATTCAGCGTCGGCTAGAGTCAGATCACTCCAGTTATTACAGATTATTTATGTTACATCTAGTACTTTATATAACATTTACTTTTTACATAAATTTGTTAAGTTGCTATGAAGTTTAAGGCTAACCCTTATTACTTGTCTAATATACAGACAGATCTCTGTAGACTGTGGCATTCAGACAACCCACGAAAAAAACAAACTGGTTACAAAATCACTACCTATTAAAAACAGGCTTCCTTGAACATGAAGATACAAACAACAGACTCATTACTCTATGATCCTTTCCCCTTTAATATTCCTTGATGTACAACATGAGCACAAACAAATTACTATATCACCACTGGAATTTGCTTTACATACCTGGGCACAAATAATTACACATTTTAAAAGGCATTAAAATATCCTAACTGGTGTCTCTATCGGATCAATTTTACTGGTAGCCAGGTGCACTATAAAAGAACTATGAACATTAGCACTTGGCACCAGTTACTTGAAATCAAATATTAAGTATCTTTGTGCTACTGAAAAAGAACAATTAACAATAGTAAACTAAAGGGAAAAATTTCCAAAAACGATCACCTGTATGACAGTCGAATTGTCAGTTTCTGAGCCAATGCTTTACAGAGAGAGGTTTTACCAGTTCCAGGAGGGCCTGGTTTGAAATCAAATCCATACATTATACAAAATCTGCATCAGATTGTTAATTACATCTCACACCTTTTTAACTACTGTATTTCATTACAACTCTAATTGTAGAATAAAAACACAGCAAACAATGACTGTATTTTGAGAAGGCTGCTCACTCCACTGCAGTCCTACAGCTGAAAATTATATAAAGTCAAGCTCAATTATTAGTATAGTTAGCGTAATAGCTTGTGTGCAGATACGCTAAAGTTAAAAGATTCAACAGCCACAGAAGGAAAGTGTATCACCCTAGCAGGGCTTATGCTTATCAGCAGTCTCGAAAATCAGTGCTATGCCTAAACTTATGTCTTCCGGAAACATACTTCTAACATGCAAAACAGAAACACATCACGCCCAGTTTGATCAGCTGTGCACTTTCCCAGAAATCTCTGTCCTGGGGCAACGCAGAGCATCTTAGGAAGTAAGCTCTGGGCAAACCTTTTGGGTCTGGCTTTACGCTTTATGGAAGAGCCAAACAAACTTTCTCCAAACAGACAGGTACAAGCACAGTTAAACAGAATATGAATGTATGGAAGTTGATGTGGGGGTGCTAAACAAACTAATAACATCAACCAGATGATAGTGCTTACATTCAATTATAGCATAAATGTATTTTGCACTACAACAGTTGTATATTTCCCAGTATTAAGTTCTTTGTAATCACAGTAATGAGCTCATTTCTAAAATTAAATATATCTATCATAGATATATTGTTAACAGTCTGAAGTAGTTTTCCAAGCAACAACCTGCAGCTTCTAAACTGATAGTTATAACTTAAGTATAATCAAGACTCATAACAAACATTTCCACTATGACCTTTTACTTTTGAATACCAGTCATGATGACAAAATTGTAATTAATCAATAGCAAGCTGCCTTTTGTAAGAAAATAGATTCAGTTGATACTGATCTCGTTTATGGTATAACCTCCAGTCAGCTATGACTGAAAGAATATTATGGCTTCACTGAAATAGCAATAACTAAATTAGCAAGAGTACTGCCTTCATAGTTGGCAATAGAACACACAGCATTAATAACATAACACACAGATTGATTTCCCATATATAAAAACTCTATAGTTTTTATAAAGCGATAACTAAACAATTTTTTTAATACCGCGATTGAACTATAAGTAATATATGGGTCCTAACATCCTCAGTATCTGCATTATTTTTGCACTTTATAAAACAACCACAACCACTTAAAAAATGAAAATTTAAAAAACAACTATTGTCACTGCATTATAAATTCCATTCATTTGATTCTGACATTACATTTAATCTAAATTTGTATTATAGAGAGAATACTTCTCTCTGGTGCTTTTGGATCATCTAATTTCACTACGCAGAAGTGCAATACAAGTTTTTTCAGAAAGAAAGTATAAACAGATGAACAACGAATCTACTTGCTTTAAGACAGATATTTTTTACCATGCAGCAAAACAACCCTGTTCCACGATATCAGGTTGCTGTCAACATTTTTGTCAGAAAATAGTAATGTTGTCGTCACATAATCAAGTAACTAATTGAAAAGGAGAAAGAGAGACATGCAAATTAGAGTCATATCAGCAAATACAATTACAAATACAATACCACTTCTTTCTACCAACATACATGTACAGACAACAGTGATTGACTTGCTGTTATTTACTACATCAGTAAGTCTAATTAAATAGTCTTGTAATTTCACAGACTATTTGGAAAGCAGTTCCGTAAACTAGACAACTGTTGATGTTAATGGATGTTTACCTTCTAAATGAAGAAGTACAATCACTGGAACCTTTTGCTTTACTATAGATGGTTATAAAGACTTAAGTGAGAATACTCTATCTATGGTATTATAAACAAGCTAATGAATTAGTTATTTGTCCCCAAAAACTTCAGGTAGAAGCATTTTTTTTTTTTAACGAGCACGATAAACTTCTTAAGGAGTGCTGTCACAAGAGCAATTAATAGAATCACTTGTGGTTTTTACTTTTTACTCACGTGACAATTACTAAATTTCAGATTACAGTATTACAGTTCTATAAGCTCTGGCAGTTATCCTTGCAACCTTTGACAAATGCACAGAATCTTCAAACTAGAAAATGACCCCACAGAACTGTTTTATTTCTTCTGACTGTCATTTAATTTAAATGTCATTAAATGCCAGCATTCAAGAGGGAGTGCAGTCTAGTCAAATCATTCAATGTGCATTTGTGTGAACAGTAACAGTGCTGGCTGACGTTACTGCAAAGCCAATGAATTGTCTAGCCGCTGCCAGAAACAGAGTTAAAACTCCCTTCCCTTCCGCCTAGCCTGCACCCACTTCTGTTATGTGACCATTACCTATGGTCACAGTGGACCAAAACCAAGTGGAAATTAGCTCATTACACATTACGTTCGACACTTTTAGTGATTTAGTTTCCTCAGTTAGTTTACTGCAAGGTAACAGGAGTGCCAGTAAGAAGGGAAGCACTGCAAATACAGCTGATAGCAACACACTTCTCTTTTAGCCATAGCAAGCCACCAAAGTTGCCTTATCTTTAAAAAAACTCCACACCAAAGACACAACAGATCTTTTGGGACCTTCACAATGGAGAAATAGAGAATTGATTTCAAAGAATGCTTATGTACATTTTTCCTAAGCCTCTTTGAAGTTATTTTTTTCTACCAATTTTCTTCCCCCCTTCTAGAAAAACATGCAATTAATGAGCCTTAAAACAAGGTACAGTATTTTAATAAAGTGAATTTCTACTCCATTCTACAGAACATTAATTGTTTTCTTCATGAAGGCTGATGAATATATCTGAAGCAGAAGTAAAAACCTTCTGAGAAGTTTTAAGTCGCTACCAGAACACCTCCAGCTGTTAAACTTCTGATTTCTGTGAAATAAGCCAATGCATATAAAGAAATTCTTTAATTTGTGGGATGAGCATCACTGAATCCAGTTTCACAAGGAAACTGAGATTTTTTGCAAAGCTGACTTCACAGTAGTACATATTGCTATATGTCTGAGATAAGATGTTTCATGTCAAAAAGTCCGCTCTGCCGCCTTTTGTTAAGTGTACATCAGAGAAGTATGGAAGTATCAAAATTATATAGAGATTTTAACAAGAATATAAAGCTTTGCAACATGGCTAAGACTATACTACCCTTCAAAATATTTAAGTGTAATAAGCAGACATCATAATTCTTTCTTGAGCAGGTGACTTTCAAGTAACTTCTCCATGGGATGCAGCAAAGTTCAAACAGGCTACATGTCAACTCTTACTTCTCTTCAAGCAATTTTAATTGTTATGCATTTTCAACTTACGTGTGATTTTACTTCAGTGTCATATACAAGACTTTCCCAAAGGCCATGGAATTCAGCTGCAAAAGGAATATATTATATACCTGTTTAGGATAAATCAGTCTAGGAACTTGTAATCTATCATTACAGCACAAAGCAGTTTTCAAATTATTCTCAACAAAAATTAATGATTAAGAACATATTTATGAGAGCAATTAAAATATATGGAAAGAAACATATGTATTATTTTTCTCAAAATGCAAACATTACTTTCTAACGGACAAATTCAGCAGTTTCACAACTTCAGTTTCCTCCAATAATTGTGAGGAGAAATTAATTTTCTTAATGTCTTAACATGAAAGGAAAAATACCATTCTTTTCCATTTCTGTAGAAGATGAACCTGCATTTCCCCAAGATAAAGAGCTATGAAAAGTTGGGGTGGAAGGAGGGTCCTAAGCCAAATTTTATCATTCACCACCTTTTTTTTTTTTTTTTTTAACATCAACATGTAGAGGATGAAAAACAGCACGTAGCTGAATAATGCATAAAAAATTAAAGTTGCGATTTGGATATCAAACATTTCTAGCAGTTAGTTTCTAGCTTTTATCAAAGAAAACAAAAAACAACTGAACAATTACAAACCACAATAATATGAGATTAATGTCAAAGTATACGATTTAATTCTTCATGAAGAGAAATGTAAAGGATAGCTAAGCTTTTCACAACATGGAAAGAGCAAGAAACATCTCAGAATTGCTTTCTCTTTGAGCTTAAGCTTACACCCATACTTCTTCTTCCACGTGCAGAATCCAGCTTCTCCAAGCACAAGACAGTAACAGGGAGGCCACACTCTATTGCAGAGTGTATTCTTCTTTTCAGAAGACTTCTTTTCAGGACTCTAAATCTCTTTAGTTTGTTTCAAATATTATACACAAATATAAAACAAACTTAGTTTATTTCAAAGGCAGCACTGTCTTGGGGGCTAGAAGCCAGCAGTGGGCTCTGGAAAATGGATGTTTAAACTGATGAGTTTCTTGTGGCTCTCCAAATACACATTTGGAATGCAGCTTATAGGGTTAAAAATCTGCATGCTTCTGATTATGACTATACATTTTATTCCACAAGACCCGTTGCTTTGACCCATCCGCAAGTATTACAAAAATAAACGACATGTTGTGGAATCACCCGTAGTAGTTCAGTCACAACCATAAAGAAGAAAGCCCAAATATATCGGTTCCTTCGACAAAGGACAAAGTTAAACAATACATACAAATAATAGCTTTAACAGGTAACCCTGTAAACACTTTTAGCCTTTTCAAAGTTTTCTTTCATTGCAATTGCTCTAGACCTTCCAGAAATATCACATAGGTACCTGCTGGTAGCACCCAGTGGTTAGCTGCAACGATATCCTCATTCTCTTCTTCCAGGTTTTCAGAGCTCGGTCCTTCTTCATTCAAATGAAAAATATGAAGAGAAAGACTGCTTTTGCTCAAGTCAATAGGCTAGAATGGACATAAAAAGACTTTTAATACATCACACTTCTCATTCAAATCTAATTATAACATAAGAAGGTTACCGTTCTGAGCTAGCATTCAGCTTTGAAGCCTACTACTTGTTTCAGACCTTAGTGTAGGCCCAAAAACTTATCCACCTTTTCCTGGTTATGCCAGTCAGCGTAATAAAAGATGCTACATTATCTTATAGTCCTTGTCTTGCTTATATCTGTAGTCTATCACTAGTCTACCTACAACTAGATCACATGCATATGAAGACAACTGTACATTCTTTACTGTGAATACCTGTCTGTCTTTCAGTTTCAGCTCTGTATCTACAATCGAAACAGACTGCACATTGCTGTTAAGGAAACCATCATCAAACTCTGTCCACTTGTAATCACCAAATACGACGTTATGTCTGTTCAACAGCTTTAAGACACTCATCCTGATATCTTCTTTCTTCGCCGCACTAACAACAAAGAAACAACATTATTTATGGCATTGACATTTACAAGGAACTAATATCAGAGTGCTTTATTTCATACACAAAGCCTACATGGAAAACAGCTTCCATCTCACAATCTCCCCAGCTCCCCCCCCCCCNCCCTAAAACAAACCACCCAAAAAACCCACCCCACCTCAAAAAAAACCCCAAAACCCACTCAACCCCCTGTAACATTCTACAGAAAAAACCCTATCAAATTCAGTTTGTTTGGAAAAGCAACAACTTTGATACCTGTTTTTTAATTTGTGTGTTGAAAGACACAAGCCAAATAATATTATTTGCTCTGTTTGCAGTCGTATCAGGGACGTGGAATGACATAGCTAGAAGATTTCAAGAATGGAAATCACTTATGCAATCTGACTACGTTTCACTAGGTAAAACAGAAAAAATCATAGCCAAGCTACTGGACTGAATTTGGTACACTTAGTTTGGAAACTCTATTATGCTTTCATGCCTGAGGACAGCTGACGCCTCAAGATGGGGACATGTTATAAGAAGAATTCCAGTAAAAGATGCAAAAACTACAGGAAAAGGAATACAATTTTAAGATTTCAGAAAGGCTTTAACTTAATTTTGCAATTTCATTGATGCATTCCCAGTATGAATTTCCAGTTCCTTAAGCCTGACAAAAAGAGAGCAGTGCGTATTTTACATCTTGACTTTAGCAACCTTGGACACACCCTCCCATAGCTTTTAGATAGCCAAACTGATACAGTAAGGACTAGATAAATGGGACAAGGCGGCTGGACCGTCCAGTTCAAATGGTTGTGATTTGTAGTACAAAGACTAAACAGAGCTGTCAGTAAGTCGCATGGGGAAAGGCGGGGTGGCGCTGTCAATATTGGGACCAACACTGTTTTTACATCTTCATTTACACCCTGGACGATGGGATAGAAAGCAATTGCAGCAAGTTTATGGATAACACCAAAACAGGGAGAGCTGTCAGTGTACTAGAAAGCAGGGCTGCCATTCAGAGAGACGTCCTGAAGGTCTGTTTCTCTGTCTACTGCCTAGACAACAGTACAGACCAGAGACTAACTGGATGAAAAGCAGCTTTGCAGAAAAGGAGCCCAGGTTGCCTAGTTGACAACCAAAAGGTCCCATTGCCAGGTTGGCAATGAGTCTGCAGCGTGCCCCTGCTACAAATAAGGCCAATCTTATTTTAGGCTGTGCTAGCAAGAGTGCAAACGTTAGGGAAAGTGATTCTTTCCATGTGCTGTCTGTGAAACCACATCTGGAGCACTGTGTACAGTTTCGGGCTCCACTGTACATGAGACAATGATATCCTGGAGCAAGTCCGGAATACGGCCACCAACTTGATTATAAGACTGGCTCACATGACACACAAGTAGAAGCTGAGAAATGGGTTTGTTCAACCTTAGGATGTAACACCGGTATGGAAACTCATGGGAGAGTACAGAGAAGGCAGAGCCGAGCGCCGTGCGCTTTTGTAGGCGCATCACGCAAGGACAAAAGGCAACAGACACAAGTTGCAACAAGTAAAGTTCTGATCAGAGAGACCTGCTTGATTTCTGATGAACTTCCACATGGATTTGCACGTTGTCACACACGTTTGGGAGCGCTTGCTTCAGGTCCCCAGCGGCTTCGTCCATCCTTCTTGCTCCTAGGAGGAAAGCGATACCAAGGAGACGGAAGCTTTCAGCAACCGTTAAAGCGGCAACGGCACAGCCAGTCCTTCCCGGCCCGGGAGGCGCCGTGCCCCGTCCGAGTGCCCCCAGCGGGGACCGACACTTCCCTCCCTCCCTCGGGAGATGGCGACGCCAGCCCCGGGACAGGCCGCGAGCGCAGTCCTCCCCGCTGCGGGCCTCCACGGCGGGGACCGGAACACCTCACGCCAGACACGGCCCCGAGAACGGCGCGCCGCCATCGGGAGACACGGGTGCGCCCGGGGAGCGACGGGACGGGACGGGGCAGCTCCTCCACCCCCTCGGCACCCCGACTGCTGCGCCTCCGCCGCGCGGAGAGCGAGAAAGACCCGCCTCGAGCGCAAAGAGAACCTGACGCACCGGGATGCCGCTGCCGCCTTTTTGAAAGAGGCGGGCTGGCGAGCGCAGGCCCGGCCCTCCCGCCCTGACCTGGATTTTCCTCCACGGCAGGCGGAAGGAGTCCTTCCTTCCGTCCA
>VXBH01008169.1:485911-547190 GCA_013400035.1 Rynchops niger
TTTTGCAATCTTCAGTGATTTTTTTTGGTTCTGCTTACATTGGAGTGTGTTGCGTTAGTAAAAATTGCTTGGAATTATGTATGACAGACAACCATTCAAAGGAGAACACAAAATCAGACTTGGCTGTTTGGTTCTTTTGTTGCATGCAATGAGCATCTAGAATGCTGTTTATTATGCTCTGAAGTTTTCTTTATTAAAAGTGTAAGCGACCAAAGAATTGGTCAAATTACTAGAATTAAAATGATATGTAAGACACTTTGTACCTTTCTGATCTCCTTGTATTTCTCAATTCAATTCTGATTTTAAAGGCAGGAAAAACACTACGAAGTACTTCCCTTAGTGCCTTCCTTAATTTCTCCATTTCTCCTGTTTGGTCCATTTGCATAAGGAGGAAATGTTACATTTGGCATTCAGGGAAAAGGTTGGAGTTTTGTTTATAACCAAATAGCCAATTCCAACCAAATCTGAGCATCTTGAAGAAGCAAAAGGGGCTCAGACCTTTGCAATTCTGTGTTACCTTTTGGCTTGCAATTACTCCATTGGCCTGTTGCTAAAATATTTTGCTGTTCTCAGAGCTGCTATGACAGAATGTATCTTCCAATCATTTAACAAAGGAGTCTGAAATTCTAACAGTTCTTTTGTTTTGTATTTTACAGGCAGATTTTAAACTGATGTGTGATAATGCAATGACTTACAACAGACCAGATACTGTTTACTACAAGCTAGCCAAGAAGATACTGCACACAGGCTTTAAGATGATGAGCAAAGTAAGAGACCTATTAAAAACAAAAAGCAGAAACTCTTTGTAATTTTTTTCTTTTTTTAATCATACTTAAAAGGAACATAATTAATAACAATGATAAATGTTGTTTCATCCATTTGTGATTAAAAATAGCAGTGCCTGTTAGTGGTGCTATATTTAAGGACTTGATAACATTCTTGTTATAACCACATCCTTATTTCTCAATCTGATCTGTACCACTGAAGTCTGTAGGAGCTTCTTCCACTGGCTTCAGTGGAAGCAATTAAGATCCATGAATATAAAACCCAACTGTAAAGCATTACTTCTGGCTGAATCTTTGAAAATAAGATCTTATTAAGTTTTATTTCTGCATTAACAAGAAAGCTTTTAGGTTTTGAAGGTGGTGGGTGTAGGGGAGGTTTCAGGCTTTTCACAAATGCATGCGTGCAAACACATGTTTTTACTTGGATATAGTTGTTGGCTTTTAAAATTAAGTTATTTTGGTCAGCTGCTCTGTGTGTGTGCGTATGTGTGGGTGCATGTGTTGCAGTTATGGTAAGTTTTGTGTAAAATAGGCAGTTGTCTTTGCATATGCAGTTTTTTTTTTGTTTGTTTCTCTCTTGATAGTTGGGCTGCAGAAATTCTGATGCCATGCTACCATGACCAAATCATGTTGCATCGCCATTGGAAACGAGGCATTAAGAACAAAATAAGGCCATGGCCATTCCCATCCCATCCCATTATCATAGCATCTTGGCTATGAGGGAAAGGTTAAGTCCCTGCCGCTCTGTCCTTTCTGATTCTAGGAACGGCTGTTAGCTTTGAAGCGCAGCATGTCGTTTATGCAGGACATGGATTTTTCTCAGCAGGCAGCTCTTTTGGGTGATGAAGACACAGCAGTTGAGGAACCTGTCCCTGAAGTTGTTCCTGTACAAGCAGAGACTACCAAGAAATCCAAAAAGCAAAATAAAGAAGTTATTAGGTAAAGGTTTTAATGGGCATGCTTACTGGTTGGTTACAGCTTTTGTAATATTAGGCAGCAGCAAAGAATTGAAGAAAAAACCTCCTTTCTCCTTGTGGTCCATAGGATAAATGGGCAACTTTATGTATTTGTTTATTTATAGAACTAGTTTAATAACCCAGCGATTCCCAACTTGAAACAAACAATTCAAAGAATGACTGCATATTCTATAAAACGCTTGCAGTTAATGTATTTTTTTTTTTATCCTTCTTTATATATATATATATATGTATATAGTAAATAATGAGTAGTGTCTTCTCATGAATCTCATGATAGGTTTGAAATGTTTCTTTCATTTTTAACATAGTCACAAAAATTAATTTTTTTTTTTGTCGCCTAAATTGATTGACTGTATCAAAATCTAAACAGGAGCTTTCTGGGAGGGCAAAGTGGCCCCAGATCAGTAAATGATTTTATTTAACTTTAGTCTTATCTGGCAGGATATAGAGGTACAGGAGATTATTTCTGCAGCAGATGATAGCATCTTCCCAATGAAATCTTAAGCTACTTTGTAAAATGTATTGCTAGTGCAATAGCTATCTTCCAGCAAATACGCAACACCATGTCACAAAGTCATGCTTTTATAGCTAAAGCCAAATCTTAGTCAAATTAAAGGGTTTTCTTTTCTAATTTATGATTTCAGCAGAAACTGTGATTTACAAGCAAATTATGTTCTTTGGTGTTCTTACATGGACATCCCAGCATAGATGTTGAATTTAAATTGTAGAGCCTTTTATCAACTGTAGTTTTATGAAAATAAAATAATAACAGTGCATGACAGGTCATGCCTTAAATAATCTGATTATGTAGATATGTTCTGCAGACTTCTTTTTAAACATCCAAATTAAAAAGCGAAATGTGACTTGTTATTTCAAGTTCATGTGCTCTCATTTTTTGTTAAAAGCAAACATTTTTTTAAAAAGTGAGTTCTAATCAGCCACATATTTCTTTGTTACACTTCAAGTATTTTTGTAATTCTGCTTAATGTCTGGTGGAAGAAGTACTATTTTAACATAGGTGCAGTCTCTTATTTCCACAAAACCACATGTATCTTCAGAAATAATTTTAAACTGAGTAATTTTTTTTTGATGGAACTATTCTAATGACAGCATACAGAGCCATATTTATTGCTGTATCATGGAGAATTATCAAAGCATAATTTGTTCTGTGCTTAACAATTAACTGAAAGTGCCCTTCTGTAAACAAGACTTATTTGGTGAGAGGTAGTTTGTTTTTTGTTTGCTGGGTTTTGTTTTTTTTTAAAGATAGGATGATTTTGTGTGTATGGTGCCCAGAATAATAGATTTGCTCTTCTGTATAATTCTTACATAAACTCCATTACAGGAGTAACTTTGTACTTTACCACTTTTTGTGTGCTCATCTTCAAATACACGTAGCTAACAGAGCAAGAAATTAAGGCTCCCAAGCAATACAGTAGTGCTTTGTCTTTAGTATCTACCTTAACATACATCTCAGATAAAATTAAAGGTCAGTTATGCTATCCTGATACAAGTTTCCTTGCAATTAGTTGTGGTATAAATTTCCTGTTCTTTTCAATGTTTATGTACCTTTAGTAGTTGGAATTCATCTTTTTTCTAATTAACTTGACCTTTCAAACACTTGCATTTTGGCATCAGTAGGATAGATATTAGTCGTTTTGACGTACGGTAAGAGCTTTGGGGGGGAGAGTTGAACGTCATAGCAGATATTTTTGCCTTCATGTTTCACGATTAAAAACAGAGACAGAGCTGAAGTCAATGTTTGCAAAGTGTTTAAGCAGTTTAGACCTCTATACTGTAGTTTAAAAGTGACTGGATCACTTGGACGTCCTAATATCTAAATAGTTTTTGAAAATTTTGTCCAGGATGTTGCAACCTTCTGAACACTCTCTCAAAATTCCTGTCCATTAAGTATTCTGTAGACTGTGATAGAAAGTGCCAGTTGTTAAGGTGTTTCCTGCTGTGTACGCAATTTCTTAAACTTTCAATGAAACAAAAATCGTATAACACATTTGTCTCATAATAGTATGATCCTGTGATCTTTTTATTGTCTTTAATAGCAAAACTTTCTTGTGTATCGGATCTGAATCTCTATACAGAGAGAAATTCTTAGCTAAGCAAATGGAAGAAGATACCCCAGGAGAGAGAAATGGATTTGGTGTGAGGAGATGCTCTACCCATTACCTAAGGTGTTTGGCCCTGGTGTCTAATGTCCATATAATACCCTGAAAGATTTTTGATGTACAAAGCTTATTTTAAATATATAATATAATGAAGACTACCATGTCCTGCTGATATCTTCACACTTCCCCTTATACTACCTTTCTCTGATTTTATATAATAGCCAAGATATGTCCTGTTCCATCTTTGGTATGCTTATTGTTATTTTTTATTGTTTTGGTGCTTTAATGAAAAGGGATCTACTGAAAGATAAACGTTAAATTCTGTAATTTCAATGAGAAGGAATGGTGTGATTGATACTGATTAGGAATACTAATTGCCAATATTAACAAACATAGGAATTCAAGGACTCCCTGTTAGACTGGGAGCAGTATCCTACTTTTACAAGCAACTAAATGACATAATCCTCGTAAACGTAGCTGTTGGTTTTTTTTTTTTCTCGTACTAGAGTTGCAGAGTCTCCATTCCCTCATCATGTAATTTTTTTGTTCCGGATCTTTTTGTTTCGAATTTGTGCAAATAGCATATTCATGCATGTGGGAGACTAAGGACTCATATGGCATTCACCTTGTATTAATGCAGTTTTAGTCCCAATCTCTGTTTTGTAATACTTCCTTTATTTTCATCAAGGTACAGAATAATTACATTTTTGAAGTAGTTTGGTAGTTGTCAGCTTCTGCTGCAAAACTTCAGTTTCATAATATGGTTATCATTCCGCTTAAATGCTGAAGTAGAGTGACAGTGGGAGAGGAGTGGGACTGATCTATTTAGGAAACCCAGAATTCAGCCCTTTGGTTTGGTTTAGCTTTTAATGTCTACAGCTATTCCTCTTCTCTTTCTTAGTTGCATATTTGAACCTGAGGGAAATGCGTGCAGCCTGACAGATAGCACTGCTGAAGAACACGTCCTGGCACTAGTGGAACATGCAGCAGATGAAGCTCGGGATAGGATCAATCGATATCTACCCAACAGCAAGGTCTACTGCACGGCAAAGTTCACAACTCCATTTTGTGTCTGACTGTTGAATGCTTTGTTTCATCTTAGGAAACAGGCTATAGTATTACAGTTTCTAAAACACTAACTTCTAGGATATATGCTCTGTGTGGAATACCTATATGACTATTGTCTATCATTTAGTTCCCACTGAAGCCTATCGTAGGGTGTTCTAAATGGATCTCAAGTTGTATTATGCATTGAACATTTTTAGAAATTCACTTTCAGAAAACAGTGAAATGTTGCTCAGTCTTGAATGTGGCTTCCTTAATTGCAACCCTTAGCATTGAAAGTGATTAAAATAGCATCACACTCTTCTTATTGTTGCACCCTCAAAAAAAACAAACCAAATCAATAAAACCTTTGGCATAGGTTGAAGGGTTATTGGCATTTTCCCCTTAGCAAGCCAAAAAATTCAGGAAATTTTTAAGTGTTAAATTGCTGTTTTCAGTGAGAAGTCCAGAACTTCTTGTGCTTTCTTACCTACAAATAGTAGCTGTCAGCTATAGCACATCTTTATTCGAATAAAACCAGAGACGTCCCTCAGTGACTAGGAAAAGATAGCAGTAGTTTGTCTGTGTTGGAATTTTGGACAGTGTTAACCACAGGTTTGATCATATTGAATGTGATTCTGATACTGTTCCGTGTGTTTGGTTTTTGTGCTGTTACAAGAGTTAGAAGAAAAATCTTCCGATAATTGCTAGCTTTACTGAAAAGGCCTTTCATGTTGATGCAGTCGGTTTTGCAGTCTTCAAGAAAGAGTTGTTCTAGGTGTGTGTCTCTTAGTTGTCTATGCCAGTAATCAGCTAGGCAACTGTCCTGGTTTGAGGACTAAATTGCTACAACAACCTGCTGCAGATCCCAGTGAATCTAGGTAACGCAGACACATGTTCTTAGAGTTCAGCTGTTGTTAACTTTTGCCGTCACTTGAAGGTATTGTTCTGTTCATTCCCTGTCCAGCATTTGTCACCTCTGTTTTTATTATATGCCAACGTTAGCTTTGGCCTTATATATGGAGAGAGTTTTAAACTTTTTAAGAGGGAGGGGAAAAAAAAAATAGGAGAGCGATTTGTTGTTCAATTTACTTGGAAGTATTTGCTAATATTTCTTTAGGGAGAGCATAGTTCTCATTTTCCACCTTTACTGAGAAGTTACAGTCTTTTTTGCGCGATTCACGTGTACTCATTTTCTGACATCAGCTTAGTTTGTTGCATCAGATCTGGCTCTATCTTTACAGACCCCAGTGTGTTCTATGGTCTTTCACATCTCTGGCTGTCTTTTTAGCGTTGTATTTGTGTGCTCTGATAGGTCTGTCACAGCACTTCTTCCTCTTTAAGAATCTGATAGTGTGTTCATAAAAGTACTTTTAATTAGAGAAAGTTGTGGGTGAGATGTGGAATCAAGCAGTTCAGTCTAGGTTTGAAAATGAACAGTGAGGTACATGGTGGGCAGGAGTTACAGTTCTCCTTCTAAACAGAAAGTGTGTTCTAGGCTTGGCAGTCAGAAAGCCTGGCTCCATACTAATTATAAGGGAATTGGTTTTGTCTTGGATGCAAACGTTAGATCTGATTTAGAAAGATGAATAAGGAGTTGTATACATGACATATGAATTTTTACTCCTAAGTCTTCTGTTCTGAAGCATTTGCTAGGCAGTGATAAAGAGTTGTGACCCAGGAATACCAGAGTGCGGGATCTGAATACAGATAAAAAGGCTTTTTATATGTTTCTGTGTAAGTAAGCAACTCCTTCTTTGAGTTCGGACTGTTTTAAGTGATCGCTTCTGTATCTTTGTGGTTCTATCTACAGATTGGTTATCTGAAAAAAAACGGAGATGGGACTTTATTATTTAGTGTAGTAAATTCATCTGATCCAGATGCAGAAGGTAAATGCCATAATCTTTCAAGCAAACGTTTCTAATGTTGAATGTTCTAGCAGATTTTGAGGTCTTAACTGTACATACAGATCCTATGTAGTATAGGTGAGGGTTTTTAAAAAAAAAAATAAATACATTCCCCAAACCATTTTCCCCAGCAGCTATATGTAGTATCTCCAATATAAGATGTTTCTCTTTGCATTTCAAATTTTCACTCTTCAGGTACCCTGTTTTACTGATGCTAGCAGCAAGAAGGTAAAAAAATAACTAATTATAAGCACTTACATATTGTTACAAATGTATAGAGAACTTGGAAGACAGGCTTTTGCCCTGAGTACCCTGTAGCATTAAATCTAATGGGCAAAAAAAAGTGAATGAAAGTGCTGTAATCCTATGTAAATGTGCAATACACAGATGCAAATACACAGTCATTTTTTACCTTTTTTTTTTTTATTTCCTAATTTAAATTCTTAGGTAAATTTCAGTTGTAAGTTAATTAGGTTTTGTTTAATTGTTTTTCTTTAGTTCCGCGATCCTTTCTGTGGGTTTTTGTTTGTGCTACTGCTATACATTATTTATATTGTCTTATCCTTTCCACACAATTACCATTAGATTCTGTAACAGCAAGAGAGATTTAAAATAACTGGAAGTATCCTAAATGATGTAGGGATTTTTTTGAGTTTAAAACGTATTCCAAATTATTTGAGTCATTTTAATAAAGCAATTCTCAGAAATTTAGAAGAAAGAAGTATTGCTATAGCATCTTAACAAGTTTCTTCATGTGGTGTCTGGGTTTCTATAGACAAACTACCACTTAGTCAACATACGAATTTGCTTTTATTACTTAGTATCTGGATCTTGAATGTTTATGAAACAACTAGTAAAACAATTTCAGATGCTGCTGTATGCTTTGAAATAACTTAGCAAGCCATAGATCTTGTGAATAAAAGATGAGAACCTATTTACAGCATGTATTTGAAATGTAAATGGAGAACCGGAGTTACACTACCTATGCTTTAAAAAAAAATGTACAGATTAAAAGACATTTAGTCTTGATGGTAACTGCAGCTTTTTATAATAGCAAAATCTAAATATTCACCATAAATAAATTTTAAACATGAAATGCTTTTCTAAAAATTATTATCTTCTTTTTAATCAAATTGTTAGAGGAAGAGACTCATCCGGTGGATCTGAGTTCACTGTCAAGCAAATTATTACCTGGCTTCACTACACTGGGCTTTAAAGATGAACGAAGAAATAAAGGTAAATGCCAGATAATATGTTTTAACTTTGTGTTAATTAAGTGTTTGAGCTATTTTTTGATACACAATAATTTCAGATTATACCTGGCTCCAAATGAAAGTTCATTTGGTTATTTGTATAATATATAATTATTCTTTTTACAGCAGAACACAGTTTTAATGAAATTGACTTTTTTTTTTTTTATTAAACATAATTTAATTAGGAGTTTTGCTTTAGTGTTGTAGCCACACTAGAAGCTTTCCACTAATGGTACTCCATTTTCTCTGGAGGAAATAATTTTTCCTGAGTAACTGCACTTAGAGTTGCCAAAAAAACCTTTTGTCTCTTTGCATTTTTCTATCATGTGACAAGCATTTCACAAACTGTAGATTATTTTTTTTTTCTAGTATTATTGACATTTTTGTAGTTTCTAATCTGCTCTTCAGAAACTGACTGGCAAACAACAGTGAAGTAGACACATAGAAAAAACAGAAATATAAAAGGCGATGGGGGGTGAATCTTTTTTTATGGGAGTGGGGTAGTTAACTTATTTCTTTATTTTCCAGTAGTATAAGTACGTTTATTTATATGGTTAAAATAGTTGCACCAATTCTAGAGTCTGGAAGTATCCTTGAGTTATTGGTCTTGATTGGAGAAAAAAAAAAACCCAACACACTACACTTTCTGTATTTGTTTCAGAAAACAAAAGCTTCCTCCCCCTGCCTTGTGATTTTTTACACTTGTGTTCATCATTTGTCATCTCTTCCTTCTACCTGTCTAGTAACCTTTCTTACAAGTGCTAGTACAGCACCTTCCATGCAAAACAACTCTATATTTCATGATTTGAAATCAGATGAAATGGAACTCCTGTACTCAGCATATGGTGATGAAACTGGGATACAATGTGCCTTAAGGTAAGCGCTTCCTTGTTAGGAGGACTAACTTCTTATAGCAATTTTATGAAAAGCGATTTGGACTAAACATTGACTAGGAGCCTCCAAATCCTGATATTTTTTTCTAGAACTTATTTTAAAAAGTAACCCACTATAAAACTTGAAGCTAGCTTTCATCCTGGTTGATGATTTGGTTTTTGTTTTGGGAAGGGGGGGTGTATTTTCTTATTTTATTTTTTTTTTTATCTGCACATTTAAGTTACCCTCTTTATTTCAAGGCTCTTAAGGATCTTGTTATTAGGGTCTTTGACCACAAGATATTATAGGTTGCTAAAGATTTAGCATTTTGCTTTAAATCCAGCAGTAAGTAGGTTTAGATGTGCAAGCAATTGATTTCAGTGACTTTAAAACAGTGATGTTTTTTCAAGGAGTTTCAAAACAGGTAAAGCTACTAGAAAAGGAAAATACCACTTTTCATTAAATTGTCAATCTTGGAGGGAAAGAAATAATGGCAAGCTTTTTTCTTTTCGTTGTGTTGTGTTTTTTGGTTTGTTTTTTTAACCCACTACCAATGATCGTTCAAATAAAAATTTGCTAGTAGATACGAAAAACAAGTTTACGCATACCTTTACTTCCATTAAAAAAAAAAAGAAAACAAAAAACCTATCTTGAAGGCCTTAAGTGCTTTTCTGAAGAGGCATAAAAGAATAAAAGAACAAGGAAAATGTAGGTGTAATGCAGCATAGTTGGGGAAAACCATATTACAAGTTGAAATATTTTTTATGAAAGTAAACATTTTCTGTAATGCTTATGTCTCTGTTCCTACTAGCTTACAAGAATTTGTGAAGGACGCTGGAAATTACAGCAAGAAAATAGTAGATGATCTTCTGGACCAGATCACTAGCGGAGATCATTCCAAAACTATTTATCAGCTAAAGCAGGTGTGTCCTTCATGCACAGAAATGTCACAGTTCATCAGAACAAGAATGGACATGTTTCTGGTTTTTAACATTGTGTGAGATGCTTTGTTTTCCACTGTCTGTTTAAGCAGTGCAGGCTTAGCTATTCGTGCAACCATGTGGTGAACCAAATTAGAAACTGAATTAATCAGCAGAGAAATAATCTTTTTCTTTCTATACCTAGGTCAGTTCTCCCACGTGGTTCACTATGTGACTGCAGAAATGAAGAGGCTGGGGAGGAGGGGGGACGGAGGGGGAGCACAGCCCAGCATGGGGGAGAGGGCACCAACCAGCTGAATGGTGTTTGGACAGTCCTGTGACTCAGTGTCATGACTTACATATCTGCTTCTGAGTTATATTGTAATACTTTTTTTTAATGTTTTTTTTTCTTAATTTAAAAGCAAAATATATTTCTTGTGGAAGGATTAAGTGTTTGGAACATTGAAATAATGTTGGAGAATAGATCAATATCGCTGTACAGGTCTATATTACCTAACAGTGCTAACTTTTAAATTCATGTAGTATGTATCCTGCTCATCCACAAGAAGGGAGGGTTCGGGGAACTACAGGCCTGTCAGTCTGACCTCGGTGCCTGGGAAGGTTGTGGAGCAGATCATCTTGAGGGCCGTTAACATGGCACATGCAGGACAGATCCAGGTGATCAGGCCCAGTCAACACGGGTTCATGAAAGGCAGGTCCCGCTTGACAAACCTGATCTCCTCTGTGACAAGGTGACCCACTTAGTGGATGAGGCAAAGGCTGTGGAAGTTGTCTAGCTAGACTTTAGTAAAGCCTTTGACACCGTTTCCCACAGCATTCTCCTGGAGAAACTGGCTGCCCATGGCTTGGATGGGCATACTCTTTGCTGGATAAAAAACTGTCTGGCTGTCAAGGCCCAAAGAGTGGCAGAGTTAAATCCAGTTGGCAGCCAGTCACAAGTGGCATTCCGCAGGGCTCAGTATCGGGGACGGTTCTGTTTAGTACCTTTATCAATGACCTGGACACGGGTATCAAGTGCTCCCTCAGTAAATTTGCAGATGACACCAAGTTGAGTGTGAGCGTTGATCTGCGTGAGGATAGGATGGCTCTACAGGCTGGATCGATGGGCTGAGGCCAATGGTATGAGGTTCAACAAGGCCAAGTGCCGGGTCCTGCACTTGGGTCACAACAACCCCACGCAGCGCTACAGGCTGGGGGAAGAGTGGCTGGAAAGCTGCCTGGTGGAAAAGGACCTGGGGGTGTTGGTGGACAGCCGGCTGAATATGAGCCAGCAGTGTGCCCAGGTGGGCAAGAAGGCCAACAGCATCCTNAGCCTCAAGTTGCTCCAGGGAGGGTTTAGACTGGATATTAGGAAAATTTTTTACATTGAAAGTGTTATTAAGCATTGGAACAGGCTGCCCAGGGAAGTGATGGAATAACCATCCCTGGAGGTATTTAAAAGATGGGTAGATGCAGTGCCTAGGGACAAGACTTAGTGATGGTTTTTGTCGGAGTTAGGTTGCTGGTTGGACTCGATGATCTTAAAGGTCCCTTCCAACCTAGACGATTCTATGATGAAGCAAAAACTTGTATCTGATTTCCAAAAACACTTTACCTAGGAGATTCATATTAAGACTGGAGAAGAGATTTTTCTCGAAGTGTGTATAATTCTAGTAGGATTGTTTGCATTCCCAAGATAAAATAGGCTACTAGAATCTGCAAAATCTTGTTTCATGTTATCTTCACTCTGAAAACCACTCTTAGTTTGAAATAATTATCTACTGCACTACAGATACTTAAAAAAGTTAGCTGTCTCTATACTCATTTTGTGTGTGAAGTTTGAGTATGCTTGAAATTGTACAGGAGAGAGGTCTTTCTCCTCTGTTGAGTAAAGTAATTTTTACTATTCTTTCTTTCCAGAGGCGAAACATCCCAGTAAAACCACTGGATGAAGTTAAAGTAAGTTATGCTGATACCCAGTCTGTTGGGGTTTTGTTACTGGAAAAACTGTCTTGGCATTTAAAGGAGATAAAGTGATCTTCTCTGGTCTTCCAACATTCAGATTCTTAATTTTGTTTAGTGTGCATCTGTTCTGTATAATAATAAGAAAAGCTTGATAAGTGGAGTATATGATAAAGAAGAGGCTGGTAGGTTAGTCCTAAAGAGGCTGTTCTAAGAGGCTGTCCTGGTTAGTTCTAAATTGTTTATGAGAATGTATATGGTCACCCATTAGAGAAGAGCTGCTCTTTATTTTTTTGCAAAGGATCTATGCAAACATCACAAAACATGATAGCGTTCTGTGGTAGCCTAGGATCTGATCATGGTAAAGCAGTAAATTACACAAACTAAGAGTATTCTTAGGAAACATAAGTATAAGCTGTGAAATGATAAGATCTAAAATATGATTTGATTCTTCAGGTTCTGCCAGTTCTCATAAAAGAAGAACAGAAGTTGCATAATACCTGTCCGGATTCTTCCAAACAGATTATGGTAAAATGGTTTGTGTGTAAAAACAAAAACAAACAAAAAAAACCCCAACACACAGAGAAAACATGTATTGAAAAATTAATTGTGTTTCAGTGCAAGGATATGCATGCTCTGATGTAGGAGATTAAAATTACAGTATCTAGCATAAGCTTTCAGTACTTAGTATCGATTCTCCCACACTCAGGCTTTTTTAGTGGCTTTGTTTGTCCTGTTGTTCTGTATTCCCTAGTTTAATTCAGCATGCCTAACTAAATCTCAGAGGCAGAAAACCCACTTAGGAATCTGAAAGATACTAGATGAATACTGCTGATGAATATTTGAGGTTTAACCTGCTGTAAAAGTGGAAAAAAACCCAGTAGTATTTATCAGTTTTATCGCTGACATTGAAAACGTCTCTTAGAATGTAGGGCTAAATAATGCATATCTTACACTTTCACAGCCACTAATCAAATCTTTCTTTAAGTGGTAAAGGTTTAATCCTGTAAATTACTTGTGCCAACGGAAGATATGCACTGTGTTCCTTGGCAATTCACATAAAATTATATGGATTACATTATAGCACTTAATAAAACTTTTGTAAATATTTCTTATGTTTTGTGGAAAGGTTTTTATTTCTCTAGAAGGTGACTTATGTAAGTTAATTCATGAAAGTGCTAAGTTTCTTTTTCGCCTTTCTAAAAGATAATACCTGGTTGTGTATTTACCTGCATGTCTTGTTCCTGCTGCTGGAATAGACAACCTCAGAGAATTATCTTAGAATGTGTTTTGCATCTTTATGACTTTTACTTTGATCTCTTAACTTTTTGCCTTTACATTGCAGTATTGCAACAGGTATGGAAAAAATGAAATTGTTGTAGTTCAGGCTGTCTTACGTTATCCAAATGTACAGAAAAGATACTTGAGAGACCAGCTCCAGCAGCTACTGTGTAGAGGGAGGCCCACCTTACTGGTTTTATTAATCACATACTAAAACATGTCAAAAAATCCAGTGTTGCATTGAGAAGGTGAGGGGAAAAGGGGATCTGGTAGTGGTTCACAATGGGGGATACTGATAATGCTTCCCCTTGCCAGGGTTCTGCCATGGGGCAGGGATGAGTTGAGCATGTAATCGAGTCCCAGAGGATTCGATAATGGTGGTTTCAACAGTCCTGGAAGATGAGATGAAGGATATTTAGACTACCCTGCAGGTCCCTTGCCATTCATATGCCTGGTCTGTCCTGGAGCCGTGTTTGAGCTGCCTGTGAGTTGCAGGTCAGCCAAGATGGTTATGGATGCTCCAGTCTCAAGTGTTGCGGTGCACTCTTTCGAGAATATGGACTCACGTGTTTACCTTAAACATTAAAAACTCATTATGACACAGCTTGTCACTGTTGCTAGTCTTTCTGTTTCTTGTATTTTAATAGGTTGGAGAATCTGCTGGAGACAGTAACACTTCTGACTTGGACTTTCTCTCTATGAAACCTTATTCAGATGTATCTCTTGATATTTCGATGTTAAGTTCATTAGGTAGGTAATTAAATATATGAGCAATCATTTATGGCTTAGTTGTACCATTTAGACAAAATAACAGCTGGATTTGCTAAGAATAAAAAAAGTGTTCAAAAAGTAGTAATAAGCCTACTTTTGATGTAGGTAAAAGTCTAGGACTGGTACAAGATAAATGAAACCTTGGTCTGTTTTTCCTTTGAGACATCCATGTGCTAGCCAAGCTAACATTTCCTGCACCAATGAAGAAACCAGAGTATTTGTACCTCACAGTTCTTATAGCTTTGCTTGTTTTTTATGTGTTCATGAACAGCGTGGAGCTTTAGCTCAGAAATGTTATTGCTTCATATGCTGTCTTTTGCAAAAACTGGGGAAGGAAGGACGTAGTGAAGTTCAATCATATCACCACTTGGAATGTCCCAAAGCAAAAATCAGAAGAAACTTCAGGTGTTAGAAAGACTTTAGCTTCAGATAAGGCAGTTGTATAAAAGTATTGGGATGTTGTTTCAGGTACACATCTTTGAAAGGTATCCTTTAAGTAGTATAAAAATTAATGTTCCCATTTCTGCACACTTCTGAGCTGGTCAAATGTCTTCAAAAATGTTACCACAACACAAAAAAATACCACTTATAGTTTAAGATATCTTTAATTCAGAATGTGAAAGATGCCAAACTATTATAAAATATAACCAAGGTAATTGAAAGCTTAAAATAAAAAAAGGCTTCTACAAATTTGTCCCATAGATGCAGTATTCTTTGAAAAGCAATCGTAAGCTCTGATGATGCTGTCGCACACTAATTTTATTGCAGTTCAGTAAAGAATGAATAAACGTCTGTTTTACAGATAATGTTTAGACCTATCAGTTGTACTATGCATTTCTTGCTCCATTGGAAGCTGCATATATTTTTGTTCTTTGTTCTTTTTGTGAATAATCATACTTCTAGATTACTTAGCTTCCAGAGAGAGTTTATGGCATAGTTTCGTAGTATAATTCTTGTAAAGTTAGCCAGGTCTGCATTGAAGACAGCCCAAAGAGAAGGGAAGGAGTTTATTTTCCTGTTAAAAATTGAGGGAATTTTTTTTAAGTCTTCAGGTGAAAGGACAGCGTATGTTGGCACATACTTCCAGTTCTTTCCAATTCCACAATTTTATTTGGCTTGCTATAAAATCAGTGTAGCTGGAAAGATACTGTTCTTAAAACCTTCTGTGATGGGGATTTCTTCACCTCCATAAATTACATGTTCTATTTTAATGGTATTTTAAGTTAGACATTTAAGTAATCTTTTTACTGACTTACTCTTTGCCGCAAACTAAATGCGTTATTTCACGTCTGGAGTTTAACAGGTGAGGAAGACAAATTAAGCTCTTCTGACTGTTTAAATACTGAGAGTCAGTTCAGTTTCAGCCGTTTCCCATGGCACTCTCCTTCATCCTCCAATACCGCCAATTTAATTTCAACATGCATTTCGCATTTCTTGAAAATGAAAACAGATCTGCCGCTGTTGCCTTTTAGAAGTGCAAAGGGGAATGCAAAGTTGAGGTCTTTTGTGTAACAGACAACACTTGTCGTAATTTATTTTAGAATTTTTTCGGTAATTCATGAGTCAGTCTGCATGTGCTAATTATGGTTTTTGGTTGGTAACTGCTGGCCCTTAGGGAAAGTGAAGAAGGAGCTTGATCATGACGATAACCATTTACATCTGGATGAAACAACTAAGCTGCTGCAGGACCTTCATGAAGCTCAGGCTGACAGAGTGGGATCCCGGCCATCATCCAATTTGAGTTCCCTCTCTAATACCTCTGAAAGAGACCAGCATCATCTTGGTAAAGTTAACCTGTGTCAGAAGCTGCAGTACCTCTGCTTGGGTTAAAACCTACATTTTAATTTACATAAATCTTTGCATGAAACTACTCTGATGAAACAGAGTGCTGACTACAGGGTCATGTTTTAATTTTTGAATATGCCTGCCAAAGGCAACTAAGACGACATACTTTTGACCTGTAAAATTAAGGACACTAATTGAATTTACTTATTTTTTTATTGGGCACGATTGAAGTAATTGTGAAGTAAATTGATACTGACTGGCAAATCCCTATATGCCGTTACATTTTATGCTCTTAGAAATACTAAAGGGTAGATAATATTTATTCTACTTCGGCGTAGTTGTATGCATCAAGTTAACAGGTGGGATTCTACAATAGCCTTCCACTGTAAACTGTAAAATTCAGTGATAAGACAAGATGACAGGGTAACATATGACCTAACAATTTGATGCCGTTTCTAAAAAGTTAGGAGATGTTGGTTGAATGACACTCAGTTACATTTTGTATAGTTTTTCAACTCAGAGTAATAGAATAATGACTGCTTTTCAAAAAGGACCTAATTACTGAAGAATCTTGTACCTTCTTTT
The DNA here is from genome assembly GCA_013400035.1 of Rynchops niger. NCBI lineage: Eukaryota > Metazoa > Chordata > Aves > Charadriiformes > Laridae > Rynchops > Rynchops niger. Next base: position 502,178 of record VXBH01008169.1, read on the forward strand.
TCAAAATCTCTTCCTTAAATATCATTTAAATGCCCGTCTTGCTTTAAAAGTCAAAAAGAACATGTAATATAACCATGCTGATAATGTAGATAAGTATCTCTTCATTGTTTTTCTGTACTTTTAAAGGTTTTGATTTTTCTTTTCCATATTCTACAGGAAGCCCTTCTCATCTGAGTGTTGGAGAACAGCAAGACATGGTTCACGATCCCTATGAATTTCTTCAGTCTCCAGAAACCTCAAATGCCACTACTAACTAATCTGATGTGTACTATATATATTTTGTATTTTAATTGTACTATGTTTTTGTCCATGGCAGAAACCTCAAATATGTCCTCTTTTCTATGAGGATTCCTGTATATTATTATTATATATGCTAGATTAAACAAAAGAAAAATACCTACTTAGTACATCATGTTGTTAGCAACGTACCGAAACCTGCTTTTGATTTGTTTGTTGAGGCAGGTTGTTGTATACTGATATGTGAATCTTGACTGAAAAACAATAAATGTGTTAGAAAAAATTGTATTTTATAGAAACTAAAAAGTGATAATTTTCCCAGTATGGCAGCAGTCATGAAATCTTTCTAGTAGAATTATCTACCAGTTTCGTTCAGGTCTTAACTTGAATATCTTCGAGGAAAAATATTTTATTTCAGCAGTGACGGAACTGCATGAATTCTGATCATTATCATGTTTCCCTTCTCCCATCTAATAATCCGTAGAAGTTGTTTCTATTTCCCTATATTTTTAAATCTTTTTTTAATCACTCTAGAGAACACTTGATTCGAGACTAACAATACTTGGCAGTTGCATTAATATGCTCACTATGAGAATTCTACCCTGGATCTAAAGAAGATGGATGTTTTTGTGATCCCGTGTGTCTTGAAACACAAAGAAAATATAATAATTATATTTTTAAATTTGAGATGTATATTTACTTGGATGGAAAAAATACTGGATAAGGTGTGCTTTTCAGTAATTTTAAAATAAAACTTTTCTAAGTCAGTATTGATGCAACAGCGATTTTGTACCATTGATATGTGCGAGCTGTACAGATGTTATGAATTTCCAATATTTTGTAAATAAATATTAAAAATACAAACCCACTTTTGATGTTTGCAAGTATCTTATTCTTGCCAGGAGAAAATTCGCTTCATTATCTTTTCTAAGTCTGAAATACTAGGAGGTTTTGTCCGAATTTTTCTGCTGCTTTAATTTTTCTGCATGGCTTTCATCATGCCACATGTAACTGTAAACAAAATTAATTTAATTTCCAGGAACCAACGAGGAAGTTTGTCAGATAACTGATATCAAAGTCTTGATAAAGTCTAGACAGGAAGATCTGTTCACTTAAACTAGGTATTTGTGATCTGGACTGTTTCCTCTCCCCCTCCCCTAGAGATGCCTCTTCCCAGCTTCTCCCCCACCCCACTTCTTTGGGATAGGTGTTTTCTGTTTGGCTGTTACATGTAATTTTATATTCAGTCAGCTGTGATACTGGCAGCTGCCTTTTCTCCTCTATACGCTAGCTGCCTGCTCTTTCTGTTGCCACAAGTAACTTGTGGGACTTCCACCTAAACTGGGACAAAAATTCCTGCGTTTCAAACATTCTTCTTGATGCCCCATCCCTGGAAGTGTTCAAGGCCAGGCTGGATGGGACTTTGAGCAGCCTGGTCTGGTGGAAAGTGTCCCTGCCCATGGCAGGGGGGTTGGAACTGGGTGATCTTTGAGGTCCCTTCCAACTCCAGCCGTTCCATGATTCTTTGCTTCCCCTCTACTCCGTCAGTTTTGCAAAACAGTTAATGGAGCGCTGGCCCACCTAAAGGCTGTAAATAAAGAGTGAGGATCAGGAAATAGGAACTCTTGAAATCAGCTTTGCCTGGCGAAGACGGTTATATTGCTGTTATGCTTTGAGAAAACCCATAACAATTTATTGTTATTTAGACAATTATTTTATCACCCGATGACCCCTCCCCACCTGGGATGGGGAATCAGGGAAAGCAAGGAAACACAAGGGTTGAAATATAAATAGATTTAATAGGATAAGACTAAATAATTAACAAAAATAGTAAAGAACCAGTATTAATCCTGATAACTAATATAAGATAGACAAGAATTATACTCAGCCAATTCTATCAGTAGGAAGCCGTGCGCTCCCAGCAGTGGACAGCCAATGTGGGACACTGAGTGCAATGGCTTCAGAAGGAAGGGAATGGCTCAGGCCTCCGGCACTAGGGCAAGGAGTTTCTCTGGACTGACACCATCAAGGGAGAGAGAAACTATGCAGCAAACTTCCTAATTTATTTTGAGTGTGACATTTGTGGTATGAAATAATCCTGTTGGCCAGCTTGGGTCAAATGCCCGGTCCTCACTCCTCCTCGTCTCTGCACCTGGCAAGGCTTGAAAACACTGAAGCCTAGCTGGCTATAAAGTAAATATTTTCACAAATTCAGACACTAGAGTCTTCCAAAAGTGGAGTTTTCCCCAGCATTAGAAGATAAATTAGTCCTGTGTTGCTCAACCCAGGACAATAGCAAAGCCGTTATAATTATGAGCTGTCTCAATTGCAAAGGATTTGAGACCTGAGTTCACTCCGAACAAAAATCTGCAGCCTACCCCTCAGGCTGGCAATACACCATTCTTCTGTCTTGCCTTAATACTGAACAGAAACATGGATTTTGGTAAGATAGTTTAACAAATCATCTCCCTTGACCTGCTGGCAAAGCTATTTTGTATGCATCCCAGAACAGATGGCTGCCTTAGATGTAAGGGTGCATTGTTGGGTCCTGGAAAACTTTTAGTCCACCAAGGATGCCAATGTCTTTCCCCACAGAGCTGCTTTCCAGCCAGTGGGCTTCCTCTCTGCCCACTGTTGAGGTCCCTCTGAATGGCAGCACGTCCATCTGGTCTATTGCTCACTCAGTTTTGTATCATTGGGCACCAGCTTTCCTAACGCCATCCCTGCAAGATCCACCAGCATCCCTATGCTCCTCCTGGGTCACCTGCCCCTGCTTTCACCTCCTGTACGTTTCCTTTTATCTGAGTTTGGTCAGGAGATCCTTGCTCATCCGTGCAGGCCTTCCGCTAGCTTTACTTGATTTCATGCTTGTCAGGATGGGCCATTCTTGAGTTTGGGGGAGGCAATCCTTGAATATCAACCCATTTTCTTGGACCCCACCTTTTCTCTAGGGCCGTATCCCATGGGATTCTTCTGAGGTGATCTCCGAAGAGGCCTGTTCTCCTGAAATCCATGTCTGTTGTTCCTGCTATTTGCCCTGCTACCCCCTCTTACTGTCTTGAACTCCACCATCCCATCTTCACTGTGTCCAAAGCTTACAGGAACTAAGGAAGTGAGAAAGAACTGGTTGGGGGTATGGAAGTACCAGGTCCAGCAGAGCACCTTTCCTTCTTAGCCTCTCCATCACCTATGTCGGGAAGTTGCTGTCAATGCACTCCAAAAATCTCCTAGATTGCTTGTGCCCTGCTGTGCATCACTGTAAGAGATGAAAATAAACTGTAGCATCTCTCTGACAATTTGCAACGTTTCCATTTTCAGATCCAAAACTATTCCTTGTAATCACAAACAATGATGAGACACCCTTTGAACATACAAATGGATGTATTTATTTTTTGCTGTTTAGCTACCATAAATGCACCTTAGCAATAAATGTCATACACAGGGAGGTATTAAATAGGTGCGTGTCTCCTGTAGTACTTGCTACTCCATCTCGTATTGCCTAATCCAAAGATATAACTGTGGCAGCTTCTTCTTGTGAGACAGCAATAACAAACTTGTACTGAAAGTTAAATTCTAAAGAAAATAATGTTATGCACGCAAAGGAATCGTGTCAACACGATTCAAGCTTGGCAAAATACTTAATGATGTCAGTACAAATGGTTTCTGTGAGGGCAGGAAAGGTCTTCTCTCAGGAGAAAGCCACCAAACAGGTTCATCTTGTCTCTTCGGCGGCAAGACTGACATTTTACAAGAACTTATTTTCACTTGTACTTCAGTTTTTCCTTATTTTCACTTGCACTCCTTTCCTTTTCACCTATGAAGCCGTATGACATGGTGAGGTCAAAAAATCCTATAAACTTTTCTCCCACTGGGCTAAGAACTTGCATGGGTGTTTGTGTACGGTTGCTCCTGCTCTTCGTACGTGCACTTTCTTGTGCAACTGTGGAGTACCTAAATCCCAGCACTTCACAGACTGGGGGAACTGTCTGTACATATCAAGCACTCTGGAAAACAGAAGTACAGAGAATATATTGAGAGTCGGGCGTTCGTAACAACTTGCCTTGCATCACAAAGCAATTCCGTTCTATATGGAAGCAGAGACGTGGGGGAGGGGCAGTGGGTTTTAAATATAATTGCAGTAAGAAAGAATTGTTATTGAAAGAAAACCCTTAAGGGATTTCTATGGATGAGATAGGCCCGGGTACTTCCAGAAGCGCATAGTGAGAGGACAAGAAGTAACTGGCACAGGTTGCAACAGAAATCTGATAAGGAAAAACATTCTTCACCATGCAAATAGTCAAGCATAGAAACAGGTTGCCCGGAGAGGCCATGGAATCTCTGTGCTTGCAGGTTTTTAGCACTCAACCGGACAAGGCCCTGAGCTATCTTGGAAGCTAACTCTGACTGAAGCCGGAGGCTGGGACCCCAGAGGTCCCTTTCAATGTAGCTTTTTCTAAGAGTCTGTGATTTATCTGCTATAACCATGAGATCATCCTTCTAAAAGGCCCTGAGATTATAGCTTTCTGGAAGAGCTTTTTATGATAAATGGTAAGAAACCTCTCAAAATGCATGGGTAAAATAGCTATACTCTCTTCAGTTTTATGGCACCAGAAGGCAAGAATGCCAGTTATGAGTAGGACAGACTAGATGGAGAGTTCTGATCTAAGTAATAATTGCACTGATAATGTGGATATTGACTGGTAAATGCTGTTGAGAAATATTTATTCTTCAAGATTAAATTAAATATTAGATTAAATAAGATTAGGGATTTCTCTTTAAGGTGAAGATCATACTGTATGGTAACATTGTGATAGGATGACTTCAATCAAGCATAGTTTTTCATAGTCTGCCTGGGTGAGTCCAGGGAAAGATGACAGGTTCCACTGCAATGTTATTTAAACATTCATCTAGGCTGCTAAACTATTTTCAGGTACAGATGAGGATACCTCTAACACTATTAGGAAGTGTCATTATTATCAAAGACTTGAATTTTCCAGAAAGTTTAGAGAACAAATTTTGTTAATAATAGCTAATCCAGACATTTCTGAATGAAATTTCCACACAGCTTTTTTTTTTTCACTGAAGAATTGCTGAGCCAGCTCTCTTCCTAACTATTTTAGACTTGAGTATGATGAGTAACAGAAGAGACTTCTTTCATAAAGTTTTGGGCTGAAGAAGCATGACTTGATTTGGCTTCAGTTAAACAATAGGGTAGACCTTTCACAAGACAGTTCTGTTTCTGGGAGAACTGAAAGCATATTTGTCACATTTAACCATGACCTATCTGGAATCAAACTGGGAAATTTACTGTCCATAACAAAGGTTCTGTTTTGCAGGAATGCAGCTTTGGTAATGGGATACAGGGACCAGTTGGCTTACCGTGCTACAGAACTCAGTAGCTTGAATTTTGTGAAGATTTGGAATCTCTTAATTTGAAGACACTGAAATGGGCAAGAATCTACAGAGGATGAAAGTTTCAGTTCATATCTCTTCAGTCCCAGGATCCTTATAGAGGTTGTTCAGAAAATTAGTAAGGAATAAAATGATGAGTAAAGATACTCGTTGGAAAATATAAGGAAATACAAAACAATTATTACCAACAATGAAGTTGATATAGTCCTTGGAATGATACGCAAAGTTTAATTAGTCCAAGTACAGTAACACAGGGTTCTCAAACGCAGAAAAAGAGAGACTACCATTCCATGGCATGTTCAGGCTTGAGCTCAGTGATGCACAGGTCTGTAGCCCAAGCTATTTCCCTATTTACTTTCCTGTTCATCTGTTTTTAAAATGATGAGCAAATGGAGAGTGTGGACAGAGTTGCGTTTTGAAACACCCATTTGCAGCTCAGCTGGAACCGAGTGTTTGATCTTCCCTGGGCAGCTGGGTGGTGACTGCTCTGGAATTCTGCTCCTGCTGTAAAGCACACTTGTGCCTTCAGGCAAATCCCCCGATGCCCGATGCATCTGATGTTGACAGGTGGTCTCAACTCCATCTGATCCTTTGGATGACTCAGGGAGCAGCATAGTCCTGGGATCTTTCTTCAACAGCATTTTTCTCATTCAGCCCAGGGGTTCCAGAATCTTCACTGGGTCTCTAGATCTGCCCAGCACCAGCTCAGCAGAGGCCTTTGCCAGCCCCACCTACATCTCTTCTGCTGAGCTCTCCGTCTCCTCTGCACTCGCAAGATTTTCAGGAGGAGCTGGGCCTTCTTACAGTCTGAATAGTGAGCTCGCAGGTCCTGCAAGAATAAATGCTGAAATAAGCAGTAAGAGCAAAACGACTATGTCTGCCTGGGGAGCAGGGGCTGCCATACTCTTCCAGTGTGGATTCTCCCGGGAAAGTGATGCACATTCTGCCCAGCTTCATTTGCAAATGTATATTCCTTTATTTCTTTGTAGACATTGCACTATATCTATTATATCATCAGAGAACGGCCACGTAGGGGAGCATTGCACATTCTTTGCGTGTATGCTGGTGTCTGCATCAGGGTACGGAGATCTCCCATCTTGCTCCTCCATCCACATGATAGATGGGAAAAACAAAAGCCAATGCCAGGAACAGGTGTTTGACAAGGACAATTAAAGTCTTACAAAGAGAAGTTTTGCTCCCATTTCTACTCTGTTTTCCATTGGTATGAGCTAGAAGATTAATGCTGAAATTCCTCTCTGCGAGACTACATCTTGGAAGATCTATGTAATTGTGTAGAGAGATTTGAACTTGTCATGAATATGGTTCCCTTTCTTCCCTTAGTGATTAGCCATTGAAATGTGAAATATGGGTACTTTTTAGGATTTGTTTGCTTGATTAACTTTTTTTCCCTTTTGGGAATGGAGAAGGTACATCATAACTCAAACTTCAATAACTGTACTTGACTATTACTATTTATGTTTCTCTCTCTACACTCATATTTCTCTGGTTTTGGATCAGAATTTCATTAAGCGATAAGTGGCGTCGAAGGAATGCTTTGTAGAAATATGACCTGTTTTGCTTTTTTCAGATTGCTCCAATTTCTTCTAACTGCTCTCGTATCTAATGTATTTTCCCCGAGCTTTTGAGCATACTCCAAGGATGAGCTGCGGCTGTGGAAAGGGAATCTGTGCTAGATGGAGTGCAGAAGTTCTATGCTTAAGTTTTTGGTTGTTAATAACTTAAATCGCTACCTCTGCCGCACCTGTATTTTCTCATCAGTCGCAGCAATGCTGAAGAAAGCATTCAGCTAAGCTCTTCTGTTTGGGAGTTGTTAGAAACGTGTGTATGGTAACGTGTTTGGGCTGCTTTGCTGCTCATGTACTGTGATTCATCTGTGGGTTCCTGGAAGTAACCTGTATGATCTGCTGCACTTTGACAGTGTTGACTGTTGGAAAGTGTTCACATGGACACACAGCCTTCCTTTGGTCTGTACCTCCCTAAAGGAATTTTAATTGGAAGGTGTCTTTAAAACTAATGTGGTTTCGTCCTCTAGTACAGTAGGTCTGATTTCTCATACTTAAAATGTATGGTAAATATAAATTCATTCCTGTAATACACTCAAAGTAATAGTTACAGTTGGTGGGGAAATCTTTATTGAAACACATACTGTTGAATTGCCTACCTTAGCTCTTGAGTAAAATTCCACAGTACAATGTTTAAAATATTCCTCTAGACAAATGTGCTGGTTTGTTTTGGGTTTTGCTTAAACTTCTGTGCATACTATTGAAAACTGAAATAACATACAGTATCTTATTTGGTATCTTCATCTTGAGTTTCAGACAGAATGCGTTCAAACTTCCTGAAAATCTGTAAATCGGTCTTTATGGGCTCTGTGGGCCAGATGTACAAAAGGTTGTGTATTCTTTGCAGCGTTAATACACCAGGAAGCACCTTGTGCCTGGGGAAGATTTGTTTTTTTCTTCAGCCTATCTGACCCTTAAGATAGGCCAGTCATGCACAGCAATCTCTAACTGCAGTTCTAAGGGGGCTAGACAATAATTTTAACAGGCCTACTGCCTACATTCTGCAGGGAAAAAATGCTTTTAAGACAAAACTTCTTCCCAGAAGCAAATATAAATGTTTTTGCTTGCATGCTGTGGTTTCTCCCCATAAATGGCAGACATTGACTTGTAGCCTGTTTGCTAAACATACCCACACACATGACTGGGCACACTAAATGCCTCAGGAAAAGCTTTCATTTTTCTTTGAAAAATCTCATTCTCCTATATTTTATAGAAAGGTTGGACTCTGAGTTTGCAGCCTCTGGTTAAAAAAAAAAAAAAAAAAAGAGAGAGACAGATTCCTGTGCTTTAAGTGACTTCTTTCAGTTCGACTTGTTTGTAATAGCGCACTTTTACTGATTCTCAAGCTTAAAGAGAATCTCCCACTCCTGTTCCTTGTGGCTGTTTGTGTATCCGCCTGTCCTTGGGCCAGTGCTATGCTGTTGCATTTTGCAAATCATAGAATGGTTAGAGTTGGAAGGGACCTTAAACGTCATCTAGTTCCATCCACCCTGCTGGGGGCAGGGACACTTTCTTCTAGATTGGGTTACTCAAAGCCCCATTCAACTTGGCCTTCAACACTTAAAGCAATAGGGCAGCCACAGCTTCTCTGGAAAACCTGCTCCAGTGCCTCACCACCCACACAGTAAAGAATTTCTTCCTAATACCTAATCTAAATCTACGCTCTTTTGGTTTAAAACCATCACCCCTCGTACTATCACTTCACGCTCCAATGAAGAGTGCCTCCCCATCCTTCCTGTAGGCCCCCTTTGGGTACTGGAAGGCTGCTCTAAGGTCTCCCCAGAGCCTTCTCTTCTCCAGGCTGAACAGCCTCAACTCTCTCGGCCTGTCTTCATGAGAGAGGTGCTCCAGCTCTCTGATCATCTTCATGGCCCTCCTCTGGACTCCCTCCAACACGTCCGTGTCCTTTCATTGAGGGTTCCAGAGCTGGACGCAGTACTCCAGGTGGGGTCTCACAAGAGCGGAGTAGAGGAGTAGAATCACCTCCCTTGACCTGCTGGCCACGCTTCTTTTGATGCAACCCAGGATGCGGTTCTGGGCTATGAACGCACATTGATGGCTTTTGTTGAGCTTCTCCTCCACCAGCTCCCCCAAGTCCTTCTCCTCAGGGCAGCTCTCAATCCATTCTCTGCCCAGCCTGTACTTGTGCTTGGGATTGCCCCAACCCACGTGCAGGACCTTGTTGAATTTCATGAGGTTTGCATGGGCCCACTTCTCAAGCCCGTCCCTCTGGATGGCATCTCTTTGCTCCAGCGTGTCAACCGCACCACACAGCTTGGTGTCGTCAGCAAACTTGCTGAGGGTGCAATCATTCCCACTGTCCATGTCGTCAACAAAGATGTCAAACAGCACCAGTCCCAGTATCAGTACTGACCCCTGAGGAACGTCCCTCAGAAATGATTCTGGTTTATTTCAAGAAAAGCTTTAGGAAGCAATTCTGCCAGTTCTGTTGCTACTTATTTGAAGGGGAAGAAATTCCTAAGCCATGTCTCATTCACTCTGGTCTATGCAGGTTGTAAATTCTTATAAAAATACATTGAAAAGCTTTGAAATAATCAGTAATGGCCTGTAATCTTATGGTCCCATGTAAACATTAGGAATTTGAAAAACTTTACTTAGTACTGTGGTTTTATTTAACATATACTTACCTCTCTGTTTAACTGTAATCCCAGATACACTACAAAGGGATGTTTTTTGAAGTTTATCTGGTAGACATTTCATGTTTAGCTCATTTGGAAGAGGACTGTATGCTTATGGCAACACATTTAAATCTGTAACACGACATGCATAAAATCTCCTAGCTAGGTGGCACCATATATCAACAAACTTTATGTGAGTTGCCATCTGTTTGAATTCATGTTTCTGATGTTGCCATTGAAATAGTTGAATTTCAATGAAATTGAAGAGTTGAATTTCCCAGGATGTTTTTTAAAACCAACACAGAGTTTCTATAACAATTGAGAAAATCAAATGCATTTGTTCTAAATGCACCAATGGATTTTGAGGAAACATTGGAGACTGATTTGCAATTTATTTTTCGTCTAATAACTGCTATAAGAAAAATTGTGTTGAAGTAAGGATGGGAGCAATGGTAAGAGAAATCAGTTTAGTTCTGTTTTTCCATAGGATAGAAATATGTCGGTGAAAATGGAGAAGTGTCTACATAACTGTGAAATTTTAAATTTTTTTTGACTGCTGTTGTAAATATCATGCTTTAGCACAGCCGTCTTCATTGGCAGCAAAGGTAATGTTGAGAATATATTGTACACGTTTGCAAACATCTTTCAGCATGAAGCAACTTTCCTCTACTGTCTTCTTTGAGACAACTAAGCATAGGGACAGAATTTACATGAAAATATTAACAATAAGTTAAAAAAATATCTTTCTAATGTGCCTTTTTTTCTCAAAAAAAAAAAAAAGGCAAAAAAAAGCACAGGAACATTTTTTAAACGTGTGTAGTTCTTTGCTTGCTGGCAGATGAATTGCTACGAAAAGAGGTTAATACAGACAAGACCTGAACAGCTGACCAGCAGAAATAATATGATTTCTCCACCCCTACATTCCAGAGTGAATGGCCGGTCCTTACCATGCTGCTCCTTTTTGAGTTTGTTGCTTTGCTGCTTTTTATCTACCTGACTACAGTAGTATTTGGAGTCTGTATACCATTATTGCCACATGGATGGAAAACTGTCCAAATAAAGGGAGGGGTGGAAAAATCTCCACCCACCTCACTAATTATGCTACAAGTAAGGGCTGGGGCATCTCCAACCGGATGACATTTATTCCCGGTGAGATTAAACCCTCACTTGAATGTTGTAGAACTGGGTTTATTAGTTGGGTTTATGTTCATTCCCATCTTGCAGGAGGGTATGTGAGTACGTATCTCTGTGTGTGCATATTATAGTTAATAACATTTGGAAAGATCCTTCAGCTAGGTGGTGGCTGGAAGAAAAGGGACATGGGGCAGGAGAGGGAGAAGAACCACGCTTGTTTGGCAGCTGGGAGAGAATGCATTGCAGTTGAAGGATCAATCTTAATCACAGGAAGTACCCTCCTACAGTAAACAGTAAAACAGTAAAGTAACAATTAAATTAGTAAAACAGCCTTCCCCCCCCCCCCTTTTTGTTTTGTTAATCATGAGCCTTTTGGGTACTTAAAAAATAATGTGCTAGGAAGAAAGCAGATCTTTACTTGAATTAAAAAATTGTTCTTCACTGCGCACGCTTTCATTACCTACTCTACAGCCCAGCTAGCAGTGCAGGAAGAAATGAGCTCTGAGCAGCTGTTGGCCCATCACTTAACTGCAGGTGAGGGGTTGTCTCTCTCTCCAAGACACTGCAAGAAGCCAAGGCAGCGTGACGTTCCTCCTCCATACATCTGATAAAGGAAACAAATATACAAAGCAAAACTCCATACATCTCCATGACTGCGGATCGTGCTCCAGATCTCTCTGCTTACAGACATCAGGGTATCCTACAGTAATACCATAAACTGGTTATTCTGGGCTGCCATTATGTGCTTGGAGTGCATGCCATGATGCTTTGCAGGAGTAACATATGGCAATCCAGGTATGCTGCTGTTGTTACTAGGGGTTTATTATTCGAAATAGAAGACTTGATGAAACATTCTTTATAGACTGGATACTATTTTTGCAGGGGAAAACCCTTCAGAAGTAGCCCTATGAAAAGCAGCTCTCTGTTTGCTTACGGGGCACTCTGTCCATTGCAGGATTAAAAATCAGTGAATCTGTAGTGAATTTATGAACTAACACTAACTTTATTTTTAGAAGGGTCAAACTGGATAACATAAAACACCTCTAGTAATCTGATTGCTTGTTTTTTGGTGATTCAGTACATTACAGAGCACAGTCTGAAGTTCTGCATTTTGTCCAAATAAGACTCTTTTCCTTTCACATGGGAGAGGGAGGTTTAATAGCATAATGAGAAAAAAAACACTGATAGGCAGTATTTCATCCACTTTTTTTTTATGTACAAAACATAGATTGTTGCTAGGAAATGCTATAGTGTCAATGGAGCACTCTTATGACAGCACTGTAATTCTTATTGAAACAGAGGTTGAGCAGTCAGCACAGCTGTAGGTCTTATGCTTAAATTCTTTTACAATGGGTTTAAGAAAATAGTCTATTAATTGTGTCCCTTCTTTTTCTTTTTTTTTTGAAAAAGACAGGAAAGTTTAACATACACCAGAAAAAACAGGATTCTGATTAATACCATGTCTTTATATCTGAGTAATTAACAGCCTTGCTGAAGCTCTGATGTGTCCGCAGTCCTGTTTTTTCAATCATGTGCATCCTCTGTATTATCAGTTGAGGACTTGTGCTTTAACTACATCATGTCCCACAACCATTTGATTAGTCTCTGCGTTGAGAGGAGCCACAGTCACAATACCAGGTATCACATAACCTACGCTTTATGTAAGTTCGAGTGAAAGAAGCTAAATTCATTATATATTAATGTTTTTTGTATTTTGTATTGAAAAAGTCCTAAAAATCTACAAATTAAGATGTATGTGAATGACTTGACTGTGAAACATACGTGTTAATACAAGTTGCATTGTAAAATGCAGGAGAGATCTAGGAAAGGAAGACAGAGACCTGTAAACCCAGTAGCATGCTGCATTTCTTCCTCAGGAATTCTTGATGAGATGGCAGATCAGGTTGTCCATTCAGACATCTTCCCATTTCACTCTCTCTCTGGAAGAAAAGGTAGATCTAAGCTAGGAAGAAGTATCCTCCTGACGGTTGTGAAGCCTGATTTTTATGCCGTTTTCAAAATATTGTTGTTAAGTACCACTGATATAGAATGTACTAAGAGGTTTTGATTCTAACACTAATAAAAGTATAAAAGAAAATGCAGCCAAACACATACATTTGTCACCTATTTGGCAAAGTGCTTTTAAGTTCTAGCTGTCAGAAGGATTTAAACATAAGAAATACTGAGACTTTAATTTTTTTCTTCTTAAATTTTTGCCTCTTTTAACAGATATTTGAAGAGGCAAAGTCCTAAAAATGCTGTGTCTCTACATCGTTCCTTCCAGAATTTGAGTTTTTTTCACCAGATTAGCTGCTGTTCTGTTTCTGATGAAGAATAACTTTGCCTAAAGATCATAGGAAATAATTGCATTTGGGCACACAATGAGACTTCCTGGACCGGTGAAGAAAACACACCTTCCCATTGTCCTTTTGTTGTGTCAGTGAGCAGTCATTTTCTTCAAAATATGGTAATTGCTGTCATGGTAACAAAACAAAAACACGGTGTGGCAACTATTTTCAGCATTGTACATGTGATATCTCTTCTGACTGTAAAACACTTCAGTTTTTAACCAGGGCAAGAGGTATCCCCTAGTTTAAACCTAGTATAGACAGATCGTTTTCTCTGGACAACGGTCCAGGTGTGGGGGCTTTTTCATTGAGTTCTATTAGGCAGATGGGTAGCAGGTTAATTTTAGAGGTGGGAAGGGAACGACAGGCCAACCAACTTTGCACTAATCAATCTGTTTCTACTAGCTACTTGCACTAATCCCGAACACCTCTGCAACTAACTAGCTGGGATTGGATTGGGACTGAAATTCTGGGACCTCTGGCAATAACCAACCTAGCCCTTCTGTCCTTCAGCACAAGAAGAAAGCAGCAAACTTCTTCACAGAAAGCGGTGGTCATACTGCAACCTGTGGAAAAAAGGTTCCTCAGATGATTGTAGCAAAACAGCCAAGAAAACAGCGGGAAGGAAGGTGAGATAAGCTGGCAGGGAGGGAACACCTTTGTGAACAATGGGGGCAAATTATGAACCAAGAGTTGGACAGCTTTTGTGTGTGACTTTTTTCTTGGGCTTTTGCATTAACAATTTAATAGTAATGCGCCTTTTTTTCCTCTGCCTTCTCTGCACCAACCACCAACAACTTATAAGAATTGTAAAGATCACCCTGTAACATCCAACTCTGAGGAAGGCAATTCATATACTTCTGGATATTAGAGAACGTTTCATTGTAAATGATTGTCTTAGGATGTAATTCTACCGAGTTGGGGAGAAGATGGAGCTTGAGATTCCTTTTAGACTGCAGATTTATCTCCTGTTCTGAGGAAGGTCCACGGACCTTATCACATTTTGATTTGGTTTGAGGCAGGAGGCTTCAAAGAGGTGAAAGAAAGAAGTTTGTAATGGGGGTTTCATTAGCTTCCGATCCTGTTCAGTGGAATTTTAATTCACAAAATTCTGTGGCATCTCACATGCTACCTAAAATCTGAGGAAGCGTGGAGAGTAATATTTAGCTTTCTGTCAGTAAGTATAAAAAAATCTGAAAAAAATGTTTTCTCCCTTCATAAACTTGAAAATATGCTCTTGGCAATTGAGAGGGGAAGGTGCAAAATGAACATAGTTCTAACTTGGACAAGAGGAAGATAAGCTATGCTAGCTGAGGTTTTTCCTCTTATGATACTGACGCTCTTACGAATAAAACAAATATTTTAAGTCTTATGATACAAAATTATTAGAAGGGGTACCTACTTGATCACAGTTTGTTTTCCTTTGAGTAACAGTTTGTCGCTAGAACACTTGATGACTTCTTAACTGGTTTTAACACAAGTCACTGGTCTACTTTTTCTTCATCACCTTACTTTCTCACCTTCTTGTAGCTACAATTTACCCAGCAGTGCAAAACGTGCTAAGAAAAACTGGAATAAACCTGTACCAGTCTTCAATAGAAATAAGCATAAACATGTCATCCAGAATCAGCATTGTTATCTCTGCAAAGCTGATGTTTAAATTACTAGATTAAGGAAACAAAAAGTTCTGGAGGTTAGCAGGAGGGAATGGGTTTTTCTGGTATTTTTTTTTTTTTTTTGGTAGCTTGGCTACCATAATAAATGGTAATACAATACTAAAAAGAATTGCTGGTATTTCCTACATGCACAGCCATTATACATTTAAAATTCCATATCTTTTATTAGAGCAACCTTTTACTAGAATTGATAATCTCATAAGCAGAGACAAGGTATTCTGCTTTTAAATGTCTAGAAATGCTTTTCTTAAAATAATTTTGCTGTTTCAAAGACAAAAACTGATTAAAGCACTGTTTCTATCTATGCTATGGATCCTTACAAACTCTTTTTTTAAGCCTGTCACACTGTGCCTTACCTGTAGAATTAGGCCATTGCAATATCAAGAATGTACCTTTTCCTGTCTGCCTTGAAACTTGCTCGAATTTAGTCATACTTTTATCATGCTTATTAAACTAAGGCCAAATTCCCAAATATTACCTGCATTGGGTATATTTTCCACCTTCCTACAGTTACTGCGCATATCTTTGCTAACTTCCTTAGTCAGTGTTATAAGGACTCAGTAAGAGAGTGCCTACTGATTGCCTTCCCCTTCGCCACTAAGGCAGTAAGGAGAAACAGATCAATATATATTGATTGAAATGTAGGTAAGGAACTGAAGGGGAAACAGTCCAGGACTCTTAAGACTGCTGTGAGATTGATTGATAATATAATGCACAGTAAGCAAGCCTTTCAGTCTCTGAGAAGTTTGTCTAGGATATTCAATTAAAATATTTTAACTGTGGGGTTTTTTTTTACCTTGTTCCTTTTCAGGCAGCCAAAAGCCAAGCACTTGCAAGTCAAGTACTTGTAATAAGTGTATTTCAAACTTTGATGACCACTGTAAGTGACTGAATAACTGTGCGGAAGTCAGAATTTACTGGTGTGTGTTTTACAATCTTTCTTTCCAGTGGTCTTCTGAATCATATCTCACTTCTTGGCAGGGTTAAACACGTCCACTGCAAATCAAACAATACCATCAGCCTTTTTTCAGTAGTTGATAAAGAAATCAGCTTAGAAATTTTCACTTCCCTTCCACATAAATGTCAGGATTTTCCAGCTCTTACTGTGCTTCCATTTTGTTTCTAGTCTACCTGTAAATACCTTGAAGTTAGGTACCAACTGCTTTGATTTCTACTTGTTTTAAAATAAATAACTCACTAACTCATAATCCGTTTTTGGAGTGAATTGTTCTGAAAATCAGGGACTATATGACTGATCTGGAAGAACAAGAAAAGTGATCTGATGGAATCGCTTCTCTTCAGGTAAGTTCTGAACTCAAAACCTTGTCTTTTCCCTGATCCCTCTCATCCTGCAAATGAGAATAGGCTTGGTATTTCTAACCTAACATGGTTGCCTGTTTATCCTGCTAAGCAAAACTCAGTACCTTGTGAAAATACATGGACTAGCACAACCTATGCCGGGTTTGCATTCCAGGAGTTCACAGTTGTCCTGCTCCGGTTCTGTACGTGCCCTGGTGAGAAAGACGGTGAGGTTTCCTTACCACAGTATGAAATATAGTGATCAGGCAACCTCCTCCACTAGTTGAGCATTTTTCTTGCACTATAGAAATATTTGTTCCATCTCATTTGCTGGGAGATATAAAGAAAAAAATAACAATGGAGGTGTGCAAATCTTGAAGTATAATTCTTTGAAGATCTTATCTTTAGCATGGTTGCAGAAGAGATAGGAAGTTTGAACTTCTAAGTTTAGGTAAGCTAAGTGTTGAATGTATGGAATACAACAAAGCTAAAACCAACTGCTTGTAATTTTGTATATGTATTTGGTTTATATAAAGAAAAATTGGAAAATATTCTGTATGCTATTCTGTTAGTGTGCATGATACCAGACCTAAAAATTTCTATGTACAGGGCTCATTCTTTAAAATATTAAGCCTGCTGAAATATCTATTATATCTATTATGCAGACATTTCCTTGAAGGTCTGAGTTTGTCTTTTTTTCACACAACTTAAGAATGCTAATTTAATAAAGAAAAAAAATACAATAATCTGTCAAACGTCCACTGGCAAGATTTGTATGAATTACAAGAGAGTTGAAATTGGTATCTTACATATATGTATGTACATGTATGTTGCTTGATCTTTTTTCTGCTAAGACTGAACAAAATACTGATCACAGTGCAGATGATTTGACTTAAACCGAGGCAAATTTTCTAGCAGATATTCAGCATTCTCTTTTCTGTCCTATCATCTACTGCCAAACTATCAGCAGTAGGAGGAAGCTGGTCAGAAGGATTTGAAACTAGCTAAGAGAGAGGGGGACAAGACGTCATATTAGGAGTCTGCAACGGGGATAATGGGGCAGGACGGGCCTTGGTCTTCACATTAAGTCTGACTAATTTTTCTTGTGAGCAACCAGATGACTTTTCTTCCTCACTGCTTGGCCTCCATCTAAGAAGAGCAGCAGTTGCCTAAAGTAATAAAAATCTGTAGGTTGACCATTATTTAATGCATTGAAAAATTCAAGCAATGAGTTGTGTAGATCAGTAAGGCTGTGGAAAGCGATAGTGCTACAAAAAGTGTAGGAGGGAGAGAGAGGAGAAAAAAAGTAAATGTTTTGGTAAAATAGCAGTTGACCATCTCCCCTTTCTGCCAGGCAAAGGCAGAGCTGAAACTAAAATTGGAGTTTGTAAAATTGTAAAATTACAGTTTACAAGATCCCTCCATTTTGACACTTGGAAGTGAAATGGCAGTTCCTCAAATTTCCTGGAGATCTTGTGGATGTGTATATTTCCTTGGACATGTTTGGACATCTGCCCATTGGGTAGTGTGCCTTTTGTTGCATATTGTGCATTTAGCCAAACTGAGTTGGCACTGGACAGTGCTAGAGAAAGCTGGTTAGAGAAAGTTCCATTTCTAGGTCACCTGTTTGCTTTGTCATTTTTGTTAATCCATGTGAACGGCTCTGGAGTTAAATATCCACGCCCATAAGTGGGTATACAGAGGGTTACATTTTGAAATCTCTGGACAACAAACACTGCACTCTGTTTGTCAGCTCCAAACAGGTTCTACATTTTGGAAGTAGTGAGAGATCTTCCAATTAATACATTTTAATACCATTATATACTAAATGAAGTACTAACAAAGGTTCTTCTTTTGTGCTTTGAGAACAATCTGAAGCTCGTAATATTTTTTGAGGTTTTGTTTTGTTGTTTTTTTTCTACTTTGTTGTCCTTTTTCTGCCACCTCTGGAGCCAGAGTTCTGAGGGGTTTGTTTTCTTTTCTTCTGGTCGTTAAACTACAATGTGAAACCTGTACCATTGAACTCGTGCAATATGGGTTAAACTGCTTCTGCCATAAGACACACAGAAACCTTGTAATATCATTCCTCGTGAATGAAATTACCGCATAATTTTTGAAGGATTAACATTTCATTGCTTCTTTTAAAACAAGGTTAAAATCCTCTAGATTGTGACAATGAATTAATTAAGAGTCTAATCTGTGTGCACAGGCTTTCTTAACCAGTAATGTGTAACTTCTGTTTCTAATTATTTGCACCTTTAGGTCTTCTGTTTTAAGGTGTTTCCTTTGTCTTAGGGCTTGGCCAATATTAATAAAATATAAATATTTATATTGGCCTTTGAATTGTTAACTGACTCAAGCGATAGCTTAGCAACTGAGATAACATAGGAGGTTATTTCTAGCATTCTGTTCTTACATGCTACTTGGCTGCCAGAAATGCTAAGGAAAGGCTTCAGAAGAAATCATCTCCTAGCCCTTTCTGGTGTACAGGGGGCTAGAACATTGCTGAAGTTTACTACTAAGCAAACTGGCTTAGAGTGACTTATGACACTTTTCAGTACTATTCCTGATGTAATTTAGGATGTTCTTGTAAATTGATTTAAGAATTAACTGAATTTATAAAGTTATAACATTGTGGCTGTGATGAACACAGAAATGCTTGTTAATAATTGTAACAAATTATAATGCTGTAGACATAATTTTCTAGCAGTCTAAGTTAGCAGATCATCATGGACTTGCTATTAACCTGAAGCCCTGCAGAGGTGTGTGTGGGTGGATCTTATGTCAGTATTTGTAATACATCCGTGTACTTCAGAAAAAGAATAATGTAAATATGTTGTAATAATTCTCCCTTTTAAAGTTCTTCTTTTGCTTCTCTTCGTATTTTTTTTTAAAGAAACTATGTATGTCTATAGTTTCCATTAATGCTTTTTTAATTGATGAAAAAATATAGGCATACTTTCTTGGTATGGTTTATAGATTGATCAGAGAAACATATTTTATTTTCTAATAAAAACCCCAGGATAATTTTTTTTAAATTTTTCTAATAAAAAACCTCCTGTACCCAGAAGTAGGTATCAGTATCTTGATATAAGCTTGAATTGTGTTTTCTTGGAGTATTTGCTGTGAATCCCCCTTAAAAAAATTAAGCGGCATCTGTACTAACAAAATAGCTTTGCACTGTAATGCACTCCAGCAATCTCTATCGCATTCAAAAAAAAACAGCAGGAGTCGTAAAAACTGCAACAGATGTGAAAAAACATATTATTATGGTAACACAGAAATTTCTCTTATTTGCCAGATATTCTGCAACATCTTTTTTTCTGAAATGATGGACTGTAGTTTTCTAGTAAACGGTTGCTAGGATAATTCTGACAGGAAGCCAGCAGAACACCCTTATGGCTAGTAGTATAGTAGAATTGTAGGTGAGGTAGAATTGTGACTAATATGACGGTTGGAGGAAAACTTTTTTTTCATCTCAAATAGTGGGTTGATACTTCTGTAGTCAGGCTCTCGCACTGATTATGTTGACTGCTCTACCTATTTATAAAGTGGAGACAAGGATGGGAATACTAGCAAACGCAAGAAAAGTTTCCGAGTGTCTGACCTTTTTCCACCTGGTAGTATTTAATTATACATCACTCGGTCTTGTCTGTCTAATTTAGGTATGGAGGTCCAACTACTTTGGGGTTTTGCAAATTGTCAGGCAGCCTCATGTTACTGTCTTTAGTTGGCACTGCTGGTATTCTGAACATCTGAAAGTCAAAAAGGCTAGTGAAGGTTCTTAACTACATTTCAATTCATGCTTTATGCTAACATTTAGAAACTCTATCAGTGTTCTGTTAAGTATGACAACTTTTTGTCTTGTTGGCATGTCTAATGTTTGCTGACCCTACAAATCGATGGCTAGATCGATGAGCTGAGGCCAATGGTATGAGGTTCAACAAGGCCAAGCGCTGGGCCCTGCACTTGGGCCACAACAGCCCCATGCAGCATTACAAGCTGGGGGAAGAGTGGCTGGAAAGCTGCCAAGCAGAAAAGGACCTGGGGGTGTTGGTGGACAGCCAGCTGAATATGAGCCAGCAATGTGCCCAGGTGGGCAAGAAGGCCAACAGCATCCTAGTCTGTATCAGGAATGGCGTGGCCAGCAGGAGTAGGGAAGTTATCGTCCCCATATACTTGGCACTGGTGAGGCTCACCTCAAATACTGCATTCAGTTTTGGGCCTCTCACTACAGGAAAGACATTGAGATGCTGGAGTGGGTCCAGAGAAGGGCAACGAAGCTTGTGAGGGGTCTAGAGAACAAGTCTTATGAGGAGCGGCTGAGGGAACTAAGGTTGTTTAGCCTGGAGAAAGGGAGGCTCAAGGGGAGACCTTATCGCTCTCTACAACTACCTGAAAGGAGGTGGTAGCAAGGTGGGTGTCGGTCTCTTTTCCCAAGTAACAGGTGATAGGACAAGAGGAAATGGCCTCAAGTTGTGCCAGGGGTGGTTTAGATTGGATATAAGGAAAAATGTCTTCACAGAAAGGGTTATCAAGCATTGGAACAGGCTGCCCAGGGAAGTGGTTGAGTCACCATCCCTGGAGGTATTTAAAAGATGTGTAGATGTGTCACTTAGGGACATGATTTAGTGGTATACTTGGCAGTGTTAGATTTAGTTGGCTCACTCAGCAGCTCTTAAGCAGCTGTGCAAGTTATCTTACACACACTCCAGGATCCTCCTAGACTGTTTTCTCTCTGCTGTGTTTTATTTCCAGTAAATATCTGGTAAGTTGAAGTGTGTCACAAGAACAACGGCTAGTAATTGTGAGACTTCTCCCAGCTGCTTATAGAATATTTCATCTGTATCCTCATCCTGGTTGGGTGGTCTGTAACAGACTCCCACCATGAGATCTGCCTTGTTGGCCTTCCCCCTTATTCTTACCCATAAACATTCAACCCTTTCATCATCATCATCAAGCTCTAGACAGTCAAAACACTCCCGAACATACAGGGCTACCCCATCACCTCTCCTTCCTTCCTTACCGCTTCCGAAGAGTTTATAACCATTTATTGCAGCACTCCAGTTGTGTGAGTCATCCCACCACGTTTCCGTGATTGCAACTATATCATTGTTTTCCGGATCCACAATGGTTTCCAGCTCCTTCTGTTTGTTGCCTATGCTGCATGCCTTAGTGTAGGTGCACTTCAGTTGGGCTATTGATCCCACCACCTTTTCAGGGGGAGAAGCCCTAATTCCTATGTGACTGTTCTCAGGCACTTCAACCGTAGTTTCTAACACATCAATAACCCTCATGTCTTTGCTGCCACATGGATCACTGCCCTCTGCCTCCACTGAGATGGTAGGCAGATCTTACTCTGTGCAAGGAATTTTTGCCCTTTTTATGGAAAAAAAAAAAAACAAACCCACAACCAAAAAAAAACCACCCCAAAGCTTCGCTATTTAACTTTACTTTTAAGAAACTTCGGAATATTCTGACATTGTGAGGAGGGAGGGCTAGAAATGACATATGCAAACTGGTTTTAGAATGAAGTTTTGAAAGGCAATGTTAAATTCTCATGCATTTCTGACTTCGCTGGATTTGTACTCACTTCATTGAGGATTTTGCCAAGCTTGAATAACTGTGTTGACACGATTCCTTTGTGTGCATAACATTATTTTCTTTAGAATTTAACTTTCAGTACAAGTTTGTTATTGCTGTCTCACAAGAAGAAGCTGCCACAGTTATATCTTTGGATTAGGCAATACGAGATGGAGTAGCAAGTACTACAGGAGACACGCACCTATTTAATACCTCCCTGTGTATGACATTTATTGCTAAGGCGCATTTATGGTAGCTAAACATTAAAAAAAAAAATCCATTTGTATGTTCAAAGGGTATCTCATCATTTTTTGTGATTACAAGGAATAGTTTTGGATCTGAAAATGAAAATGTTGCAAATTGTCAGAGAGATGCTACAGTTTATTTTCATCTCTTATAGTGAGTTAGTGGAACAACACAGCAGGGCACGAGGTATCTAGATTTCTGGAGTGCATTGACAGCAACTTCCCAACATAGGTGATCGAGAGGCTAACAAGGAAAGGTGCTCTGCTGGACCTGGTACTTCCTGTAGAATTTAGATAATGAGGTGAAGTCTCTGTGCTCAAAGAGCAATTAAGACTGGCTTTGCTATCTCTTGTGCAATGCAGGGGAGTGAAGGCTTGTCTGGCTATCACAGAATATATATATAACAGGGTGGTCTTGGGGAGCCAGGACAGCCCTGCTTTTCATCAGCAAAGACATTAAAATCAAGATAACAGAGTCTTTGTGTAGTTCTTTGTTTCCTCGAGAGGCTCCCATGCCAGATAATTGACCTTTGTCTCATTAACTGTGAAATGCATATTGAAGTTGACACCCCTGTATATGCTAATGAAGATTTTAGAGATCATGCTAAACATATATGACTATAGCACTTGTCTCTCCACCCAAATCATACTACACATCACCTAGGGGAGGGAAACCTCATAATTTTGGGGATAAAATGACAGAGAAAATGACTGTGAAATTGGGAGAGGAGAAACTTGATACCTGACGGACTAGTCGATGGGCTGCTTTCTCTTCCTCCACCCCAGGCGGCAACTCCTTTCTGTGTAAGAACTGCACCTTTCACCCTCTGGTGAATGTTACCCTGCATTGTTGTATTATCGTTATTTTTGCTAGCAATATTAACCTCAGTTAATTAGCGCTATTGTAGTCAGTGAATTTATTAACGGCAATCTTGAATCTGTTCTGTTGCTCTCAGTAAACTAACAAATTTTGATTATTTGTGAATCTGATTCAGTGAAAGTACTTTTGCTAGGACTCTGGTAGTAAATCAGTGAAAGTTCTGGGACTCTGAGAGACAAATATCAAATCTGCAGTCCTTTTAATGTGATGCTTGCATACCCCCAACCAGTTCTTCCTCACTTCCTTAGTTCCTGTAAGCTTTGGACACAGTGAAGATGGGATGGTGGAGTTCAAGACAGTAAGAGGGGGTAGCAGGGCAAATAGCAGGAACAGACGTGGATTTCAGGAGAACAGGCCTCTTTGGAGATCACCTCAGAAGAATCCCATGGGATACGGCCCTAGAGAAAAGGTGGGGTCCAAGAAAATGGGTTGATATTCAAGGATTGCCTCCCCCAAACTCAAGAATGGCCCATCCTGACAAGTATGAAATCAAGTAAAGCTAGCGGAAGGCCTGCATGGATGAGCAAGGATCTCCTGACCAAACTCAGATAAAAGGAAACGTACAGGAGGTGAAAGCAGGGGCAGGTGACCCAGGAGGAGCATAGGGATGCTGGCTGATCATGCAGGGATCTACTTGAGGCTGAATCTGGGAAAGGAGTGTGAAGAGCAACAAGAAACTGTTCTACAAGTACACGGACAGCAAAAGAAAGACTAGAGAAAATTTGGGCCTGGTGCTGAAAGTAGCAGGGGGCCTGGTGAGAAACGATGGAAAAGGCTGAGGTACCCACTGCATTCTTTGCCTCAGCTGGTAAGACTAGCCTTCAGGAATCCCAGGTCCATGAGACCAGAGGGAACTGGCCAGTATTGTTGTGAGGACACTCTTGATAATCTTTGAATGATTACGGCAACGGGGAGAGGTTCCTGAAGACTCTAAGAAGGCAAATGCCATTCCTTTCTTCAAGAAGGGGAAGAAGGCAGATGCAGGGCATTACAGGCTGATGAGCCTCACCTCAATCCCTGGGAAAGCGGTGGAGAAAATCCTCCTGAAAAACATTTCCAAACTACTTACAGACAAGAAGATGATCAAGAGTAGTCAACATGGATTTACAAAGGGGAAATCATGCTTAACTAACCTGATAGCCTTTTACAATGAGGTGACCAGCTTGGTGGACGAGGGGAGAGAAGTGGATGTTATTTACTTCCATTTTAGGAAGTCTTTTGACATTGTCTCCCATAACATCCTTGTTGACAAGCTCACAAAATACGGACAAAATAAGTGGACAGCAAGGTGGATTGAGAACTGGCTGAAGGGCCAGGCCCATGCAGAGGCACAGAGGTCAGTGGCACAAAGTCCAGTTGGAGGCAAGTTGCTAGCAGTGTACCCCAGGGGTTGATACTGGGTCCAGTCCTGTTTACCATCTTCAGTAATGATCCAGATTATGAGGCAGAGAGAGGAGCTCAGCAACGTTGCAGATGATACAATATTGTGAGGAGTGAGTGATGGACCAGATGGACGTGCTGCCATTCATAGCGACCTCACAGGCTGGAGAACTGAGCAGACAGGAGCCTCATAAAGTTCAACAGGGGAAATCCAAAGTCCTGCACCTGGTGAGGAATGACACCATGCACCAATATATGCTGGGAGACTACTGGCTGGAAAGCAGCTCTGCGGAGAAAGACATTGGAACCCTGGCGGACTAAAAGTTGTTCAGGACCCAACAATGCACCCTCACATTTAAGGCAGCCATCTGTGTTCTGGGCTGCATACAAATAGCTTTGCCAGCAGGTCGAAGGAGGTGATCCTTCATCTCTGGTCAGTACTGATGGGACACATCTGGAGTACTGTGTCCAGTTCTGGGCTCCCCAGTACGACTGAGATATGGACTTATCGAAGCAATTCTAGCACAGGCTGGCAACGATGATGAGGGAATTGGAGCATCTCTCATATAAGGAGAGTCTGAGAGAGCTGGTGAAGAGGAGGCTCAGGAGCAATCTCATCAATGTGTACAAATACTTGATAGGAGGGAGTTAAAAAGAGGGAGGCAGATTCTTCTCAGTAGTGCCTACTGACAAGGTAAGAGAAAATGTGCACAAATCAAAAACACGTTTTATTGGTTTCTTAGTTTTGATACTCCACTTCCCCCATGCTGTTCTGGCTACCTCAGCAAAACATTACTTTCCACTAGTCTCCTCAAGAAAGACTGTTTATACAACCCAATGACCCATTGGTACACTCATGTATCTAAAAGAAGGATTACCCTCCAGTCCACCTTATGTTGAGATAAATTCAGATTTTTTTACAATAATTGGTGGTCGTTCTTTATATTTTCCCTGAGATAAGTATACATTTGGTCATCTCCTCTGAGCCTTCTTCCATTGTGGGTGTTTGTTGGTCGGTTACAGTGGTTCAAGATCAGAGTAACTAAGTAGTAAGGAGGAAGAGTCATCCATTGTATAAAACGTTAGGACTTGAAGACAGATAAGTAAATTTTCATTAAGATTCAAGTGAAATAAGATTCTTCAACCTGCAGATATATATCTTGGAAGTTGCAGCTGCAGGCTGTCATATATTGGCCTCCTTTCCCATGTCATTTTGCTGTTCTTCTGCCAGATCTCTTTTGGTTTTGTTTTTGATCTATTCTGAGCAATTTACTGTCTTTATTAGTTTCTTTTAAATTTTTAGCTGATTTTTGTTTACTTTTAAAACTTCTTAATGAACTCTGAATTCCAATGGTTTTGTATGTTCCAAATTAGGAAAAATATTCTATTTGAAAATATGTATTTTAGACGTGGGAAATGGGGACATTTGAAACTGACTAAGCATTGTTAATACTTCCCCAAAATGGAGAGTTTCACCGGCTGATTATTAGATTCTATGAGTTGACATCAGCTTTTGTTTGATCGCAAACAGAATCAACTTAATTTAATTTGTTCAATTCCTGATCTATGAACATGAAGAAAAAGCTTCAGTTTAGACCATGCTAATATGAACGTTGGGGCAGGGCGTGGCTGGGGCTGGAGAGAGCGAATGAAGGGGAAGATATAAAATAACGTATTCAACATGTTTTGTTACATTTCTAAACTAAATCAGAACTAACAAGAACTCTTTGTAGTAAAATGTTGAGGACATGAAGAAAACAAATCATGAAACTGTAAAGGCATGAATTTTTTTAATTATAAGAATTTGTTTTCCATGTTTAACTTATTAATATCAAAATGACCTTTTTCAATCTGCTTTTTAAGATCTTCTCTGTGTTGTAAGAATTTCCTGTCATCAGTTCTAGATTTTTTCATCATTAAATAATAATACTACCAAAAAATGCCTTGTCAGTTTGCATTTCCTGCTAGAAATCAGAGTTTTAGAGCTCCAGAGTGCTCATAGAACTGATGGAGATCATCAGCACATTTTAATTTTCTTGATTTTGAGGTACAGGAG
This sequence comes from Rynchops niger, assembly GCA_013400035.1. Classification (NCBI taxonomy): domain Eukaryota; kingdom Metazoa; phylum Chordata; class Aves; order Charadriiformes; family Laridae; genus Rynchops; species Rynchops niger. The sequence continues at coordinate 528,650 of VXBH01008169.1, forward strand.
CATAGAAGGCTCTTTAAGTCTTCCATGCTGAACTTCTAGTTATATCTGGGGCTGATAAAGAGAGATTCTCAGGAAAATCCTCAGCTGCAGTATAGCAAAACACTAAAACTTAACAATCAAACTCAGCAGCAAAAGTCAAGATGGAAGCTTAGAATTCAATATAAATGATTGGCTAAAATAGCACATAAATGTGCATTTATAAATAGCATTTTTTTTTTTAAGAGATATAGCTGGTAATAGGTTAGCATAGGATTATTTTTAATATATTAATTCAGTGTTTCACTAATCCGTAAATGAAGGAGAAATATTGAAATTTCAACATTAAAGGGAAAGAGGAAGTTTTAAAAACTCTTAAAAACATGGGGTTTAGGGAGTTTTTATTTTAAGTTTTCTCTGGAAAGGGAAAAGCAGAATCTGAGATCAACCATAACTGCAGATCAACCTTGCTATGCTATTTGACTTAAACCAAAAATACTTAGCTTTGATTTACATAGCATGGAGGTCTGCTGTTGGTGTTTAAATAGAAATGTAAATTTAAAGCAAAGTTCAGATTCTAGGAATTGTTCTGGTACTCCGTTTTCCTTTAAATAGAATGAATGAAATTTCACTCTTAAAATCAAATAATCCCCTCAAATTCTCCGATTTTCCAAGTTTTAACTTGGAGGCAACCTGGAATTTGTCTGAAGACAGAAATGGGGAAAACACTGTTTTTCCTCATAGGAATAGTAGATTTTTTTTTAAATGATGATTTTTATTGTTTCTACAATCTAGCTCTCTGCTTTTGTAAATAAGACTTGCAGCAGGTTTAAGGAAGAAAATAGTTATTTTCAACACTTGACAAAAATTATGAAGCTTAGATTTTTTTTTTTTTTTTAGCTTTAAACTATGTACTACAGGAAAAACTTACATAGCACAGAGAAACAAGCAATCTGTATTTTCTTTCATTAAACCGATTCAGTATTTTGAAATGACCTTAGTAGGAAACATGTGCATGATCTCGTAATAACTTGGTGGTCACTGCACAAAACAATAAAGCAATGAATATTTTTAATGAGACCAGAAACGTTAATTGCTCTAAGGTTTTTTTTTTTTTCCCCGTTGCTATCGTAATTCTGAGAAAACTAAAGCAACAACTGAAGCAACTTCCTGCCATGGAAGCAATCCAAAAATCAGAACAAAAGCCTCCTACAGACTGGACATGTCGTCCTGGATCGTTATCATTCAGCATTTGTGTCTTAGTAAATTAGCAACCTTTCCTTGTTCTAGTGCCTAGAATGCTTCAGCTTCTTGTTTAAGGGTGAGAGAGCAGGTAAGTGTATTTGGGGAAAAGTATACAAATCTTTTAACCCACTGAAACTACTTTCAGTTCTACAACAGAGAAAGTAAGCGAGGAAATGGTTTTGACATATTTAAAGCAGTCGCTCAGGTTAAAAAGGCATGAGACAATTATCATCAGGCTACTCTCCAGATCTTTGATTCAAGATTAAAATCTTCATGTGGGAAAAATTATTAATTCTGGAAACGGCAAACATAATGTTTTGTAGATGCTCTTTTATTCAGGATATGTTCTTTTAAATTTGAAACTTCAGTCAGTGCCTTTATAGGTATTTTCTGGAGTGCTAACAAAATTCTGTGAGGAAAGGTAGTTATAGCTTCCTCTTATAGCCTTCATTCTGGTTCAGCATTGTTTTGTTCACCTAGAAACTCCACGTGGCTTGGGGAGAGGGGGGCATTGCTCTCCCAGCAGATTACCGACGCCTATGTGAAGAAGCGGCCAAACTTGTTTCTGCAACCTGTGCTGCTACAAAAGATAAGAGCTATCTTGTCCGTCTCCATTTTTGGCTGGAGGGTATTGTGATATACTGTGGGTGTGTATTTGTGCACGCACACCTAAAATGAACGTATTTTAGCCCAGGCTAAAATGAAAGTAAACTTTGATCATTGATATGCCTAATAAGTAAGAGCTCTGAGCAAGTACAAATGCACTTTTAAATTAATTAATTTAATTAATTAATAATTTGAATAGTAGGAAGGCCTGTGTGGCTAGGGAGCAACTTGTCCACTTTCCTACACCTTAAGTCTGGCTGTTACTTCCTGATCTGCTGATGAACAAGAACTTTGCTGTTCTTTACATCACAGTCTTGACCATAAATGAAGAGTTTAATCAGAGTAAGTGCAAAGTTCAGAAGAGTGGTTTTTAAAGTACTGAAAACTTGCAAATACAAAATTCTTACAGAGGCATCAGGCACCTTTGAGAGTATCTTGGTGTTCGATCTGTCTTTTTTCCTGCTACTTTTTCTACTCCACATATGTATGGCGATGGAACCAAGGCAATCAATTTTCTGTATTACGAGGACACATACTGTGTCTCTCTGCCTGACTTTAAGTACCAGAAGAGCCGTTTCAGTCTCATGTGAGCTTCATTAAAACCACATGTAAAAGAGAGAGTGATCAAGTGGCTTTTCATTGCCTTAGTATGGATAAGAAGGGAGACATTCTTTCCATGCTGATAAAAAGTTGATGGGACTAGAGGTAGACATTTTTGTTTGCTGGTTTGCTTGTTTTTAATAGGGACCTATGTGTGATCCATTCCAGCATCTTTAACTTGGGAAATAACTGCTGTGGGAATGAGGGAACGTATTTGCATCTCGGTCCCCCACATTAAAGGCTGTTGCCTGCAGCCAGACCATCACCAAAGGGACGGTTGAGTTTGCCGTGTTAATTTCCCTAATGTGTTGTTAGTGGTCACTGTCCTCCTTTGACCGTCCAACTGTTTGCATGGAATGATCTTATAGCATTAAATTTGTGACTTAAATGACAGGAGTGAATGGAGGCAAGACCATGCTTGAAGTGGCAGACAGACCCCTTCCTTGCCCACCCTGCGTAGCCAGGTGCCTCTCTACAACAGGTACAAGGCTCTGGATGTTAACGGCCGGTCAAGGGATGATGTGGATGATGGTCCATCTTCAGCAGAGGTGCTGCCAAGGTCAGAAAGGCCCGCTGTATCATGGCCACCACCATTCGGAAGAAAAGACAGGTTATAGTTTTAGGCGACTCCCTTCCAAAGGGAACAGAGGGTCCAATATGCCGGCCAGAGGCTCCTCTTAGGGAAGTCTGCTGCCTCCATGGGGGCCTGGTTAAGGACATCACTAGGAAAGTTTCTAGCCTGGTATGGACTACTACCAATTACTGCTTTTCATTGTGGGTGGTGATGAAGCCACAACGTGTAGACCAAGTACAATCAAAAGACACTTCAGAGTCTTCAGATAGCTGAAAAGGGGATCTGGAGCACAGGTTATTTTTTCCTCTTTCCTTCCAGTTGCGGGCAGCGACCTTAGAAGAAACAGACGGGCCCAGTCCCCCAGTACGTGGCTCCATGGCTGGTGTCACCAGCAGAATTTTGGATTTTTTGGATAATGGGATGGCCTACACTGCACCAGCCTTGCTGGTGTTAGATGGGATTCACCTTTCTCAAAGGGGGAAGAGGGTCTTTGCTCATGAGCTAGCGCGGCTGACTAACAGACCTTTAAACTAGACTTGAAGGGGGATAACATCAGGCTTGCCCATGACAAGCCATGTGGGATGACAGGCCAAGGTTAGAGGGACAAGGTGCTAGTGAGGGCCCTCAGCCTGTTGCCCTAAGACATGCTGGCTACACTGNTCCAGTTGCGGGCAGCGACCTTAGAAGAAACAGACGGGCCCAGTCCCCCAGTACGTGGCTCCATGGCTGGTGTCACCAGCAGAATTTTGGATTTTTTGGATAATGGGATGGCCTACACTGCACCAGCCTTGCTGGTGTTAGATGGGATTCACCTTTCTCAAAGGGGGAAGAGGGTCTTTGCTCATGAGCTAGCGCGGCTGACTAACAGACCTTTAAACTAGACTTGAAGGGGGATAACATCAGGCTTGCCCATGACAAGCCATGTGGGATGACAGGCCAAGGTTAGAGGGACAAGGTGCTAGTGAGGGCCCTCAGCCTGTTGCCCTAAGACATGCTGGCTACACTGCAGCACACTTGAAGCGTTATGGAGAAGAGCCAGGGTGTCTTGAGGTAATAGGAGCCAAGAGGAAAATGCCAGTGAATTACCTCAAAGGAACTAAGGGGTGTTCTTCTAAGAACATGACATGGCCGACAGCCCAACTGAAGTGCCTCTACACCAATGCACACAGCATGGGCAACAAACAGGAGGAGCTCGAAGCCACTGTGCTGCTAGAAAACTATGACCTAGTTGCTGTTACTGAAACTTGGTGGGATGAGTTCCATGACTGGAGCGTGGCTATTCGTGGTGTTGCCCTGTATATCAATAAAATGGATAGAATCATATAATCTTAGAATGGTTTAGTTTGGAGGGGACCTCAAAGATTATCTAGTTCCAACCCCTCTGCCATGGGCAGGGACACCTCCCACTAGACCAGGTTGCTCAAAGCTGCATCCAGCCTGGCCTTGAACACCTCCAGGGATGGTGCCTCAACAGCTTCTCTGGGCAACCTGTTCCAGTGTCTCACCACCCTCACAGTAAGGAATTTATTCCTAATATCTAATCTAAACTTCCCCTTTTCCAGTTTTAAGCCATTACCCCTCAACCTATCACTACATAACCTTGTAAAAAGTCCCTCCCCATCTTTTCTGTAGGCCCCCTTCAGATACCAGAAGGCTGCTATAAGGTCTCCCTGGAGCCTTCTCTTCTCCAGGCTGAAGAACCCCCAGCTCTCTGTCTGCATAGGAGAGGTGCTCCAGCCCTCTGATCATCTTTGCAGGCCTCCTCTGAACTCACTCCAAAAAGGTCCACGTCCTTCTTATGTTGGGGCTCCAGAGCAGGACGCTGTACTCCAGTCTGACCATCTTTTCTGCTGAGTGGTTGGGGTTAGCAGTGTCTGGATGTGGATTGCGGTGGAATGTACGTAAAGGGAATGATTATTTCTCTATGACGATTGAAAAAAAGAGTCCAGATAATTGTCTCTGCTTTATGTGTTCCCAATACAAAACAGGGAGGAATTTTTAATTTTTTTAAACACCTTGTAAAAGCATTAGCCTCTCTTTTGCACCAACCGCTGATGGCTTACCCTTCACTTACTCAATTGTTTGGGTTATGTTTGCTAGTCATTATTGACCTCTTTGTTAACATAGCTACTGTTGACATCATTCCTTATCCAACAGAGATAAGGCCTTGTGTTTTGTTGCATCGTTACAGGGCAGCTCTCCAAGTCCAAATTGTTCATCTGTATTTGAAATATTTGTCTTTAGAGCTTTGTAATGAGACTTGTTTACATGGTGGAGGGAAGAAAAAAAAATCCTTATAAATGAATGCAGTAGTCTCAGTGTAAAAACAATAATTTAGTGAAATAATAAGGAGAATGTGTTTTTCAGCTGCTGTTTGTAGATCCCAGTTGCTAGGGTGCTTGAAATCACAGAGTATAACCTTGTCCCGTGGTTACGGTTTGCATATCTTTGCTTTTCTTGGCAACGAGGTTAAAGACTATACCCTCATCCCTTATCTGATTAGAACTGGCTCAGAAAATTAATGCTAGGAGAAAAAAAATCTCATGCAGCACATGTAACCATCAGGATGTTGGATTTCATTAATGAACTGTTAAACCTGTGAATGACTCATTGGAGGGGTGGACATGAAAACCTGCCTTGCTTGCGTCCATTTTATTGACTCTAATTAAGGGAAATGTGTCCTTCAAGGTGATAACTTGCTGCTGTAAGCACAAGGTCTTTGCAGGAAAGGGAAAATTTTACTCTTTAGAATAAGGCTTGCTTATTGCATTAAAAGAAACAGCCATTTAACCATGTAGTCACTGGACAACCAGATAATACACATCGCTACCCTCATCTGTGCTTGTAGATTGTAGAAGACTGCCCCTTCCCAGTTAACTCAAACATCTCTTTGGTACTGATTAGCCAGTGTCAAAATACATCCTAGGAGCTGCACAAAGAAAACAAGCAAGAGTTTTTTCTTGAAAAATCCCTATGCTCTGTACTTGAAATAAGACTAAAACAAAACAACAACTAAAAGGAAGAAGGCAACACACTAATACCTGTGACTGGAGGAAAAAAAAGCAGAGATTGGAGAAGATGACAAAAGTTTATTAGTGTTCACAAGTTAGCAAAATACTCTTTTGGGCTTTTATTTTTCTCTACTTAGTAATTATGATCCCATGTCTTCAATGGCTGTTTATTCGTTATCTGAATCAACACTCTCCTGACCTTATTAGTCTAGCAGTTGGCTATATTCTAAGCTATAGATAATCATAGAATCATTTAGGTTGGAACAGACCTTTGTGGCTGCTTAGTTGCATTTGACATGCTGTCCTTTCTTTTTCTGCCAGCAGTCAGGACCAGAACAGCTCACAGGGCTTTAAACTCCCAAAGAAATCAAACTGCTGTTATTCCGGGCTGTAAATCCACTGGCTTGTTATAATCACTCAGTGTAGTGACCTGCACAGTACTTGAAATCTTGACTGTGGCTTGACTTGAAATCAAGACCGTGGCTTTTAGAAAGCTGAGAAATATACATACAAAAGGCCTTTTTAATATAAGCTAGATATTTTGATAACAATTGGTTTAGCATGTTTCTCGATTTTTCATAGCATTAATGCATTAGCATTAAAATAAAGAACTTTCATCAATAAATTAGCCGCCTTTGAATGATCCTATCTTAAAAAGGAGATTTTGCCCAACACCTTTCAGTTACCTTGCCATGGCTCCTCTGTTCTGGGAGGTATATCGGCCCCAGATTCCTGGTTTGTGATAGAGCAATCTCAGGGTTATTCTTGTTTTCACAAGTAGTAAGAGTTCTAGAAATGGCTGTTAAGAATCATTTGGTTGTGATGCCTCCTTCGCTGTGCTTTCTCTTTTTCTGCTTATGTCCAAGCATGAGGACAGGAATGAAAAATTATGTTACAGCTGGTCACCTGCTCTACTTTCAGGAAGTGATTTCCTTCATTTGAGTTAATGTTGCTAAGCTGCTCCATATGCTTGGTATATAGGGCAGCTAGTATGAAACTGTTAATAAGGTATGCAGTTGCGAATTGGTTGTACTGAACACATTTCAGTTAGAGAGCACCATGGAACCCTTTTTCATTTATCTATTCCATTTGCTTAGGCAACTAAACTATTTGAAAAGAAGAATGACAAGAATTGTAAGCTAGCGTCATAATGTGACCTATATATGAATGACCAAACAGCATGGTCCCATTTCAGTAGGGACTTGAAAGGAAAGCTGGTTAATGGACAAGTACAAGGTCCAACTTACACTGTCATCAGTAACTTGTCAGTCTCCTGTTTTAGATAAACATAAAATGTCCAGAAATGAGGTTCAAACATTCATTTAGCTGTATGTAAATTTTAACCATATTGCAATACGAAGAAAAATTTTAAATGCACATCACTAGTGCTAAGAAAGAAGAATATCAGTCTAGGAGAATCATTGCTTGTCTTGACAGGAATTTATCTAAGAGTATCAAGAAACACAAACCTGGCCATTCTACCAGAAAGATGCTCTAACCATTCCTAATGTTCCTATATTCATGACTCTCTAAAAATATTCTTCCGATAAAGTAGAGATTCAAAGAATCACCATCAGAAACAAAGCAGTTATGCAAGAAGGGTACTGAAGATTTAAGTTCCTATAGTTCCCTTAAAATCCTTAGCCTTAAAATGGTGCGATACCTTACGAGAAGTCCTGCATCAGGTCATGCAGTAACAGAGGTGTTAAGTTACCAAGATCAATTCCAAAAGAGCTCCTGTCTGTAAGGATGTGGCTAAGACTAGCTGACTTTACCAGTTCTTAGTCTCATCAGGAATTTGTTTGTCAAACTAACTAAAGCCTAGATGTGAGAGAATCTGTATCTGTTCCTGGAGACTCGTGGGTGCCGCGAGAGTTCTGTGAAATTCCCTGGTTTTTCAGTTGGGTTTTCTATTCCCATGCCTTTACTGTGATTTTCTTCCTTGTTTCATTGATGTTTGTAACATTTTTCTGCTTACAAAGGGTCATAGAAATACTGGATATCTGGAGATTAGCTAGTATGACCACCTTGGTAAGCTGCAGCTTTGCCTAGTGGAGTCTTGAAAACTTCCAGGGCTGGAGATATCAAACCTCTCTGGCAACCTGTTCCAGGGCTACACAACTCCTCCTAGGGGAAGCTTGTCCTGATATTTTTCCTAACTTCTAGAAAAAGAATGATAAAACAGGGCCTGAACATTTTGGAACAAATTCACAACTCTAAAATAGCATGTAAAAGAGCAAGACATCTTTCTTGAAACGATGTCCAAAGCTTTAGCTATCTGTATTTTAAAGAGGAAGAAGTGGGACGTATTTGACACCAACATTTATCCAAAAAAACAAGGTGAGAATTTGTACCATCTTGAAAAGTGAGCGTATCGAATTAATTTTGCTGTTTTCTTGAACTGAAAATCTCGCAATCCTTAAAAATGGAAATTCACTTTCTTCTCTCCTACCCCCCCACCTGCTACCTTTTTTTTTGAAGGATTTTCCAGACACGTTCATGGCCATCCATCACGGACTAGTTGAGAAGAGCACGCAGACTTCTGTAAGAAGTACTTCATTATCAATGTCCACTGATAAAGGGATGCTCTATAAGGAACTGTATAAATCATGTACAAGCTTCTGAAGCCCTGAAGTGGGGTCAACTGAAGAAATGTATTTGTGCAAAAGCACACTCCTTTTTTTCCGCATGAGATACTTCTTCCCTTCCCCAGCTCCCCTTCTTACTTAGAATCTGTGCTCACACTGCCTTTGACAGGAGTGTCATGAATCTGTGCCTCTCCATGCGCTCTTTTTCTTAGAAATGACAGAAAAACTTAGATGATCTCTGTCAAACCTCTTCAAATCAATTTGTGGGAGAAAAGTGTTGCCTTAATTTTGCAGTCAGTGTTGTCGTTGTGGGTTTGGTTTTTTTTTTTTTCCCCCATATTTTAGCTTAAAATGAGTTTTGTGGGGAAGTAATAAACATGTATTTGTATGTATATGTTATTACTGAACATTAGTATGCTGAGGGCATCACGAAGTAGGCTGTACTCTCTGCTTTGTTGCGTTTGGGAAGGACTCAGGCTGTCACAGACTGGCAGCCAAACAGTTTGTTGGAACAGCAGCTTTGCGGTATGACATCATGTGCTTTCAAATCACTTCTAAGTTGAGTCAAAGGCAAAAAACGAAGGAATGACTACAGCATTCCTTTGAGAGACAGGATTTGCCTGCCTGTCAGGCTGCTGAGGGGCTCTGGCCTGTACACCCAGTATGAGTGGGACCATGGCTTTTTCTTTCCACTTAGTACAAAAACATTTCAAGAGAGTGTTCCACTTCCAATTTGAAGTGCCCTTTGGCACTGGTTCTAGGACAGGCCCTGTAACCCTGTCCTCACCTAAAACTCCATTTTACTTTATTTATAAGCTTAGTCTTGTGAATAATTTTGGTGTGAATGAGCAACTGAGAAACTGTGCTAGAAATTATTTAATTCCTCTGCAAATCATGCAGCAACTATTAACATAATAGTCATAAATGGATTCCTCGTGATTTTAAAAGTGAAACTGTTGTGGAAATCAAGCTCCTATGAGAAATGCCCAGGTGGTGCTTTGCATTTTGCTGATTCTTCTGTAAAAGAGCTTTTAATTTTATTGCTAAGCTTTGGCTGTATATTTTAACCTTTTGTTTGACTCACTAAATATAACCTCCTATGACAAAGTATCATAGATTTTTCAAACGGCAGATAATATTGCATTGGGAAGCAGTGTTTTAAAGAACAGAGCTCTTAGCCATTCTGTATTCTCACAGGAAGCTAAAAAGCTCTTGGACAAGTGCTAATGCCCATGACATTTTCCATTCTTGTTTCAGGCCATGATTTCTGATACTCCGTGGCCTTGGTGTGCTGATTGCAGCTTTGATTTCCCTCTGAAGTTCAACTGGAAGCTATGGCATTGTTTTGTACCGTACTGTATTCCTATTTGATCCAAAGGAGGGAACTGGTGGGAGGTGGTGGGGAGTCTGACTAGCTATAGCAGGAATGAAATTCATTAGTACATGAGATGAGAGAGTGAATTTGGTCATACACACCAGGCAGGCTCTGCCCTCATGTAAATGCAGTTCTTTCTTGTTGCTATCGTGGGGGGTTTTATGCATATAAAAGAGAAGTTCCTTTGAAATGGCTCAAGTAAGACATTTTGGTTCCTTGTTCAAACAGAACTGTGAAGGCGCTGTAGGTGATACAATCCCAAGAATTTCCTGGGATTTCCCATACAGTCTTGCTCACTAGAATTTCCAGGCGTGTATTCCTGGCCAGCAGGGAATGGTGTAGGCATCACTGCTGGTTTTTGATCGCTATTTAGGGTTCCCCGTAAGTGAAATTTCATCCTGACCTTCCTTTAAAGCTTTTCGTTGTTTGACAAAGTACTAGTTGTAATTACATTTCACTTTATAAGGGTTGATTTTAATGTCAGTGATCTATCTAGTGGACTCCCAGTCTGAATAACAAAGCTTTAAGAATGTTTTGGCTTCTTGTGTTTGTGGTTAGGTTTGTTTAAGTTCTAGGAACGTGCACTTTTGCATTCCAGGTCCTGTATAGACAACCTTCCAAACTGAACGGTTTCCCAGAGAAATTAGTTAATCACTGCATCGTTAGAGTGAGAGTAACTAAGCCCTGTAACAGTTTGTACAGGGAGGTCTATCTTTGGAGATAGCGGAGAACTTGACGGAATAAAACCCTGAGCGCTGAGCCCTGCGTTTGCTATAAGTCTGGAACGACCACAAGAAGTCCCTTCCAGCCTAAGTTATTTTATGACTGATATGAATACACCCTACAATGTTTCTCAAGGGAAATTTAATTTGTATTATTGGTAACAATTTTTTAGTAGACTTCTCAATTGACCTCTGAGAAAGTTACCATTTAAGGATGCAAAGAATTGAAATGAGCAGATTAGTATTGATTGCAAAGTGAGGCAGTGGTGAAACTGAATTTATTTTACCGCTGCTCAGAAGTCTTTTTTTCATTTTCAAAATGTTTGTTAGTATGTAAGAGAGCAAAGGATCAGATCAAATTTATTTTAAACTTTTTTCATTTTCCTATCTGTTTTAATGAGCTTGGGTATATGAAACGGAATATTGGAATTTTATATTCTTAAGAATTCCATTTGGTAACTAGTAGCAATTCTTATCACTCTTGTGCCTGTTACCTGCTCCATTTGATCTTGTGCAATATTTCGATATCCTATTTTAAATCTTTTTAACATTCTGATTAAGGTATATATTTTAAGTAGCCTTCATAGTAATGAAAGCTATACTTGGGGAGATTTTATTTCAAATATTATCCTTATTGCTGTATTCCAGTGCATGTCTTCTGTTGCTTAATAAAGTTACGTGTAGAGATGGTAAGGACCCGTGTCATGGAAAACACATGCTTCACCAAAGGAAAGCTTATTGTGAATGGTTGCCTTTCTTTTAGTCTTTAATAACACCTGAAATGTGCATGCACCTGAAAAATGTTTCCCATTCCTTTTATATGTTAACAATTTTACGTGTCTCTGTTGAGAATATAGGTGGAGAAGTTTAATCTGTCTTCTTTGAACAGCATAGCTTTTAACTATGTTCCTGCAAACGTGTATAAAACATTTTGGCTTTTGTGTGTGAATACTATATAATCTGAGGAGAAGAACAAGTTATGTGATGTAATGTAATGTAATACTGAGAGGGTACAAGTGAAAAGGCATGTATCCAAACAATTACTTAGTGGATGGAACTATTTGACAATACTTATGATCTATTAGTTTGCTGTCAGTTATATTCTTGAATGAAAGGTAATACGTATCAAAACTGAGCACAGATTTTCTGTCCAGAGCCTTTAAACAATACATCCAAATACATTCATCCACCTTACCATTTATGCATTAGTTTGTTTCAGATTTTAAAGTTCATCTGCTAGGTACAGGTTTTGATATTCTGCATTGTATTCTGGATGCGGTGGGTTTTGCTGACGGTATTTATAGTTGCCTTGTTGTTTGGTATTTAATGAAAATAATGCAAGCAGAATAGATTTTAATTTTAACACTTTAAAATCAATTATAATTTAAATGAAATTACTTTTATTTTAAAGCTTTCCTTAATCTAGCATTCTATAGTTTTAGCATTTAGTCTTCTGGAAAACCAGGCTATTTTAACAAAGGCTGTAACAACCAATCGAAAGAACTAGATAAAGAATGTCAAAACTCAAAACTTTGTACCACTTTTAATTTGTACTCCTCTGTTGAAGAATTTGAAGGATAGCCACACAAAACTAGAAAGGGGGAAAAAGGAATAGTTAAGGGTTTCTTCCAAGCAACTGAATTTCCTGGAGAGTGTACAAAGTTTTGCTGTTCTGTATGCTCAGATCTGGCTGATCTAAATCTGAGAATTTTTCTATAGCCTTTGGCCATTTTGTATCAGTGATTGTTTTTATTCTGTAATGGTTATCTGGGTGGCCAGAGACATATAGGATATGCGTATGAAATTCTCCTGTGGCAAAATGACCAAAAGCTTTTGAGGATCTCGCTTATAGTGGCTTACATGAGGAAGAAAAAGTCGCATTGAAGACAATTGCACCAACAGGTCTGATCTAGACACATGCGAAACAGCCACTTCCTTAGCGTATTTCCAGGATTGTCAGGATATGTCTCCTTTTTGTCTGCTACAAATAGAATGTAATGTAAGGCTACTTCTCGAATAGTGCAATTTAACCTCTAGACATTTCTTCATTTCTTCACTTTTTTATTTTTTTTTTTTTAATTTATTTCCTTATTTGCTTGGTATTCTTTGTTTGGAAAAAGTTATGTGCTATTTGATGTTAGGCTTTGTTATGTGCTATTCAGTGCTAGCACCCCGTGCTAGGCTTTGCTGGGTAAAGATTTTTAACTTCCTGTGTAGGGTCTTTGCCTCACAGGAGTGAATTGAGATGCAAACAGAGGCAGACCACCCTCCAATTTGTCCTATGTTCACTGTAAATATCCAACGGAAGGGCCTGCATTTATGTGATATGAAGAAAAACGTAACGTACTGCACATGTGTTGACAGCTAAGGAAATCAAAAGGGGAGAATTGGCTAATCTTGTATTGCTAATTAGAAAATCTTGTTTTGACCACATTCTTACCTTTCCTCTTATGGCACTGTGCCCAGAAGATATGGGCTCTATTTCTCATTCCATTTTATGATTGTGAAGAAGTTACACATGCCTTAGCAGTAATAGGCAGCAACCACAAACTGCACAGTGCTTTTCATAGCAAGACTGAGTTTTCAGTGGCTGTAACTTCAAAAAAATTTGGACTGAAATCTTGCATGAGATATGTTTCAGCCACTATTAAAAATCCTTCATAGGGTGAACCTAGCAAAAGAGTTTGGCTCTTCCACAGTTTAAACGAAAGAGGATCACTTGCCCATGTTACCTGTTTTACAGGTTTTTTTCATTTTGAAGACCACACTTATCAGTACTTTGCTGTTTGGGGAAACGGGGAAGTAAGGGAAGCTTCCAGGTCCTAGAGTAATACGTTTTGTTCATGCTAGAAGACATTTGCCCAATGATGAGACATCTGTTTCAGAAGACTTGCCAAAGCTTGAAACTTAATACTGGAAGATGTTAATGGGTTACAGGAGATGAACTAGCCTCTCTGATGGTTTGGAATCCTGTTGTACTAATTGCTAGCATATGGAGACTTTTCAGTTCTCCTTCCTCTCTTTGCATTGGCACCTCATCTTTCCCCCCTGCTATCAGAAGAATCACAAGAGTGGATTATCAGACTGGTGGCCATGAAACACAGTGCTCTGGCTTACTACACAAAAAAACTATTCTGAACATGAATAATTGTTGAAAGTGTTCTGAGACAGTGATTGGTTAACCTGAATTTTTGTTGATGCTTCTGGGTGTAGTTCAATATATAAACAATACCAGTGCAAAATTTAGGGGCTTTATTGCTGACTTATTCCAATTATTTATGAATCATTGGCTTACAGGGGAACGTAACAATTCACAAAGACAGGGCTTTTGAAACTGAGCTGTGTAACTCAGTTGAGATGGTAGCTGCTAAATCACATCTTTGAGTACATCTCAGTCAACTGCCTTAAGGACTTTGGTTTCCTTAGAAACCTAAAGAAGTTGTTCCTCTGATTCCAGTTATTCTCACATCTCTCTGCTTTATGAGACAAATTCATTTTTCTGGCTCACATTAAGAAGTTCTGCTGCTGTAATAAAAGAATGTGGGAGTGTATAAAATAAATTTCCAATGTTGAAACTTTTTTTTTTTTTTTTTGATTGATTATTTAGTACTAGTGTCTGGGGGGGTTGGTTGGGCTTTTTTTCTGTTTGGTTTTTTTTTTGTTTGTGGGTTTTTTTTTCCCGAGCATATCAAGTATTATCCCTCTGCATCTCTGTGATGCAATCAGAGCACTAATTATTGTTCTTCTCATAAATAGAATATATATCCAACATAAAAGCATAAAGTTGACCAACTATGTACTGTTCGCTCTGGGTAACTCAACTGACATGATTTTAGTGATCATTTAACCATGAGCATTTAAATGTGACCTGAGACTATTGTAGCAAAAGCTTTATCCCATGCCGGGGTCTGGTCATGCAAAACAGCGTAGCCTTGTTGTTTGTCAGACATGACTTGCATGGCTGCTCCATGTGCAACAACAAAAAACACAAAACAAAACAAAAAAGAGACAGAAAGAGCAAGTACATAGCAAACCTCCAGTTTTAAGGCTTTCAACATCCTCTAGCAATTCATGCCTGATTAAACCTCAGTGTAATGCCTGAATTCTTTTCCTCCTTTTACCTATCTGCTCTTGTTCGCTGCAGGAATTTTCCGCTTTGGAGCAGAAGGAGCAGAGCATGTTTCCACATCCCAGGTACTCTCACTCATAGTCTGACACAAAGTGACCTACCTGTAGCGGTACTTTGACACATTACAGTATGAAATGGAATGCTTGACATAGGGACAAATACTGCACTCAGACATCTCGTTACAGTGGTAATAAAAATGGAAGTCTAATCTAAACACCTTGAGACAAGGATATCTTGATCAGCTTCAGCAAAAGTTCACAGAGAGTATGTCTGTGCCTTTTAGCGTGTGAAAAGAACCGTGTTCACTTCCATTGGGCAGCAAAAAGGATTCACGTATTAGCTCTCATTGTTGACCAGGAAATAGCCTGATTTTACTCTAGTTGACTATTTGCTTTGTATTTTGTAGTTGCTTGGCTTTTGTTTGTAATAGATGAAGACCTAAATTAAGAGTGGGACTCAGCTATTCAAATTCTTCTAAGGAATAAGCACTATGTGGGAAAACATGACGTTAGACCTAAATCAAATAACCACACAGAATATGAGAACTTTCATTGCATTTGGCCCTTTGCTTCTTGTCATGTTGAACCATGTGCTCCCTAAGCAGTATAGAACAGAGTCAGTTTTGTCTTATTTGATTTTGGTTTTAAACTGATTGTCCTCTGGCTTTATTTAGTAAAAGTATGTCAGAAAGTAAGGGAGTTTAAAATGAAATGCTAACCCCTTTTATGTTAATGGTAAAAAA
Organism: Rynchops niger; assembly: GCA_013400035.1. Taxonomy (NCBI): domain Eukaryota; kingdom Metazoa; phylum Chordata; class Aves; order Charadriiformes; family Laridae; genus Rynchops; species Rynchops niger. The sequence goes on from VXBH01008169.1 coordinate 544,218, forward strand.
CCTCTTAGTTTTAGTGGGGCTAGAACTTCATGTGTTGATACTAGGGTGGATTACAGTAAGTCCACATGCGGTACCAGTGTATATTCACACTGATGGGATGAGCTCTGACAAAGCCCTCTCTGTCGTAAAGCCACTAGAAAAAGAAAGTATCACAGCTAAGACTGATGGATAGACTTATATTATTGTCTCTAGCCAAGAAAAAAGATGACATGTGGTAGCTACTTGGATAACAATCACCTAGTTTTAACACAAATCTACATCTCTTATCACTTCATTTCCTAACCAATGAACAATTGTTAACAGTATTCTGTTATAAAATGTCACAGTAAAAGAATTCTTACTTTTACACAAAGAAAATAGTTGTGGAATTTAGTGCCAGGAGCGGTCAGCGGCATTTGAGATGAACAAACGGGTGAGCTTAAGAAATGTTTCATATGTTTTCATCTCTCCTGACACAAAGTAATTTAAGCTAAACTGAACAAAAAAGGACCTAGCTCCTCAGATTCTAGTGGCAAATTGCTGCGAGTACCTGAAGGACTGCTTCTGTTCTGTGGGCAGTCTTGGTAAAGTTTTTTTTTTATCTTTCATTTTAACTTCTCCACCTCTCCCTGAAGCATTTGAGAGTGTAGGTCACCAGAGGCAGAACAGTGCTGAAAAATTCTTGCACTAAGGAAGTAGCTTGGTGTGGCCATTTCCATATAAGTGCCATCAGGTTTTGTTTACTGTCTTAACAGCAATGCTGAATCTTTGGTATTAGACTTCACTGATGCTCTGCAGTTCTGCAATTCGCTTCCTGGCCATTTCCCCTCCTGTCCAAAACAAAAGTGTGATTTATATCTCCTCCTGAGAGTATTTTAGGGCTCTGGATAAATGCTGAGCTAACAAAGATAAAGTGAAGCTGGGACTATATGTGATGAATTGAATAAACTACCAAAAAGGGACAAGAAAATGTTTTTCAACAGTTAACTGAGGGAAAGAGAAATCAGAAAATGAATAAGGCTGCAGCAACTACTGTAGTCATTGTCCATTGTATGAAATGATACAGAATATAGATATTTAGAAGTGTATAGATGCTGTGGGCTTTTGAACGTGCCATCTTCAACTACAAAGCCATTCACATAGAGCTAAAATACTCACTGAATGAAGGACTGCCTTAAAAAGCTTTTTTTAAAGAGCTGCCTCTTGTCATAACCTTCACATCACTGAGTGCTTCCATAATAAAGACTTTTTTTTCCTTTAAAGTAATGGCTTTGTGCTACAATATCTTTATGTCTCTCAGATATCCTTACTGTAAAATGGATTAACTCCAATTTATGTCTCTGCAAAACAGATGCAGAGCGAGACTGAGCGTGTTGCTAACTGCTCCATGGAAAGCCTGTACAAAATACACTACTGGAATCCAGGTCTCTTAAAACTGATCCAAATCATTGGATCTGCTGCAGAGGCTTATCCTTTTCTAGAGCTGCTCTGCATTGTCCTACTTTGTTCCTTTTCACTTTTTGGTAGGAGATTGGGCAAGAGAATGTGGGTTAGGATAGCATTCCATCTGAAAGAAAGAGCATGTGATAAGGTATTCGCAAAAAGGGTCTGCGTGCAACGGAGAAGAGCGAGTGAGATAGGCTGGTTTTAACTTTACAGCTTCTGGACCTCTACGTGCTTTGATTGAAGCTCACCTTTTCATGAATGATTTTTGTTGGCAGCTTTGGCAAATATAAATAAATAAGGCATTCTGTCATGGTCAGACATTTACAGGACTGTGCCCTGTACTGTTAGTGTGATGAAGTTATTTCATGAACACAAGTGCACATCTGAACTTTTTTTTTTTTTATTTGCGATTTTATTATTAATTTATAAGTCAGTAAAATAGATGAGCAGCACTGATTCCATAAACATAATTGGATTAGTTCGTATACAAAGTTACAGGACAGCACATTGCAAAATACAGAATGTCCTAAATCAAATTCCTGTGAATGAGAATGGCCTTTCATGCTTGTCTACCTGTTTGAAATTCTGCCACATTGTCGATACAACTAAATATTCCTTGCAATTTTATATATAGAAAATGTATTTGTACTGCTGGTGGGGGTCTGGCAGGTAGCTAGCCCTCCTGTAAAAGACCGAGACTACACATATAGCTGTATATAAATTGACTATGTGTAATGTTGTATGACATATCGACAGTATATATGTTGCACATACATTGACAAATGGCAATATATTTCTCACTATTTGTATAACTTGGAAAATTGTACATGATTTTCACCAGATGAAAGACTGGTGTAGACTTGATTGATTTTTAGTTTCTGTAACTATTCTAAGAAGTGGTTAAAAAAAAGCAATAATAACATAAAAAAAACCCTGTTTTTCTAAGTGGAGTGATGAGTTGGCATTTTAAAGTGATTATTTTGATGGAAGTTTCAACCAAATTAATACTCTTTGATCCACACAAATATTCTGATTACTGTTTGAAAATTCCAAGCAAACTAAAGTGACCTAACATTAAGGCCACTAACATTAAGGACGACAAAAAAAGCTTTGTAAATACATCAGCAAAAAGAAAGCCAGGGAGAATCTCCATCCCTTACTGGATGCAGGGGGAAAGTTGCAACCAAGGACGAGGAGAAGGCTGAGATACCGAATGCCTTCTTTGCCTTCATCTTCAATAGTCAGACCAGCTATCCCCAGGGTGCTCAACCTCCTGAGCTGGAAGATACGGATGGAGAGCAGAACAACCCACCCATAATCCAGGAGGAAGTAGGCAATGATCTGCTTCTGCACCTAGACACACATAAGTCTACGGGGCCGGATGGGATTCACCCAAGAGTACTCAGGGAGCTGGCGGGATTGCTCACCAAGCCTCCCTCCATCATTTATCAACAATCCTGGTCAACAGGGCAGATACCAGATGACTGGAGGGTGGCTAATGTGACGCCCATCTACAAGAAGGGTCGGAAGGAGGATCCGGGGAACTAC